>VXAB01006850.1:285852-655549 GCA_013399175.1 Odontophorus gujanensis | reverse complement strand
TTTATTTTTTTCATTGAGGAAATAGAAGGGAGTAATTGTAGAAATGCTGAAAAGCTGCTATATGATGAAATGCTCCTATAAGTCAATTAGCCTTTATTAGGTTCTTCTCATACTGTACAAAATCTATTACATGCATTCCTGAAATTTTCTTGCTTTTCTCTTTGTATGATTGTCAAAAGTGATAGCTATGTTGAAAAGAAATCTTTTACTGTGCTACTCTTCATTCCACTGTTAAAGAGGATCAATCACAGAAGCAGCAGTTGCATCTACTAATTACTCCAGTACAGCACAGGTGGAAAGAAAATTGGCTTCTTTATACATGCAAAGCATGAGAAAATGAGTTCTATGTGAGGGATGAATACAACGAACAAGGAATACTACAAAGAGAATATATTGGGGTCTCTGCAATGATCTGTTTTAGATGATTTTGAAAATCCTCGTACTTAGCTGCCTCCTTTCTGTACGCTTTGGCTGGTCATGGACTGCATTTCCTTTGTCCCTTGGTGTTGATGTGGTCCTGTAGCAAACAAGTAGTGGGCAGTTCCATCTTCTCCATCTGGGAGAAGAGTATTATTATACCTGAGTATTTAGGTATTTTACTTTACACAGAGATTGGTGCTACAGCCTAATAGAATATAAGCATAGTTAAGCACTTGGGAAAAGTTGACAAATCTAGAGCATACCAGGATAAATGTGAGTTCTACTGTCTCATTCTCAGGACCCCCTGAAGTCATGATAAATGCAAACAACCTCACTGAAGGAACCATTTATGATGCTGTAAAATAAAAGAGAGGACATGGCAATTTCTTAGCTGTGTTGTAGAAGGAAGGTTCTTACATGACACTTTAACACTTATAAGCATATGAATTTGTTACAGTAATATTTGTAGTCTTTTTAGTTTCTTTCTATGTCCTAAGTTACCCAAATGCTATACCTCTCTTGTTGGTTTGCTGAAGTTGCCTTCACAGTTGATTAAAGCCTCTTTTTAAGAAAGCAAAATGTAAAAATATTTGTAAGTAGGATGCGAAGGATGGCTAAATATTCAAAACAAAACACCACAAAAAGCCATAACTCCTAGTGAACGTTTGTTTAGAATGACCTTAACGGTCTTAGTGTTTTTAGCAGCCATGTTAATTCTCTAGTGCAAGGTTATGGTAGTAATGCATTTGCTGTGGATCATTTTAATGATCCAAAAACACTGAAATATTTGCTCAGATCTTTGTCAGTTCTTCTGCTGGTGGCGAAGCACTTACATACTTCCAGTAGATGATGGAGAAGAGAGTAGGAGGGTTTTTTTCAGGAACAACATAATTAAATGCGCATATGTGAAAGATACCTGCAAGTTGTTGCCTGAGGTGGTACTTAATACATTTGGATAATCATAGGGAAAAAATTACTTCTCTGGAGTAATAGCATATGCTTTTAATTTACCAGTAAAGGTTTTTCTGAATAGTTTGTTTCCTACTTGTAATATACTCTTCTTTCTAATAATCTGTCTCTTCAGAAAGTAATTTTAGATCAAAATGTGTTAGTGATTTCTTATATGGAAATATTAATTAAGAACTAATATAGGCCATTAATGGCATGGTTTGATTCATTGCTTAGAAATGTTTTGCTTATGCAGAAATATGGAAACTATGAAAGCTTTCTGAAGACAGATTTTTTTTCACCATTTCTTTACTACACTTTAAATCGCATATATGGTTGCCACTGCTATCAGATCACACCCATGCTTCTTTTAAGAACCCTCCAGAATAGATAACAATAGTAACTCACCTGCTGTGAAATACTGTGTTACTTAGAAAGCGTTTCAAAGGTGTCTCAGACTTTGGATATGAAAACAAAGTCAGTTCCCAGGGCTAAATCTTGGAAATGCTTACTACCACATGTGGCATGTTGTGATTTTCCTGGAATTAACCATGTCCTAAATAGAAAAAAAATATTCCAGTTCCCACTACTCCTCCATTTGCTGTGGGAAGAGAAAAAAACTTTAGTGGATCTTGTTTATTTAAGCTTTCTTCAAATAAAACTGTAGATAGAGGGTGTGATGACATTTGTTTGTAAGACCAGACAGCTTGCCACACCTGGAAACTCTTGGGCAGAACCATAGGTAGTAGGCTGTGCCCTCAGTGTTGTCCAAAGAAACCTTTAGCCCAAAGTGACCCTGTCTCTCCTGAGTATGCTTTGAGCATACATGGTAAAAAGATATTGATGCAGTGGTTATTTTTGGGAAAGTTTCATTGATGCTATTAAATGACTTTCCTCAACTGCCATTTAAAACACAAAAAATAGTGCAACCCATACCATTGCATCTGAAATACAGGAGCTAACCCATTTTTCTCTATTGTAAAAGGCACTTTTCCGCTTGCTTTGCTGTGAACTTTGCTACTGAGTAAGAGCTACCTGAGGATGTTCCACCTGTCTTTGTGCTCCACTAAGGCAATGTATTACTGTAGCTGGATGGGCAGCTGAGTGTTCTTGTTAATTCAGCTTTGGTTTGGTATCTAGTGTTGTGCAGAAAACAGTATTTTGACCTAGATAGCATCTTAGCAGCTGGGAAAAAGCACGTGGATTCAGTATGCATTTATTTCAGAGAAATCCAACCATTAAGCTGTATTTCTGTTAGGTTTAAGAGCATTTGTAACATAAGCCTGTACAACTTCTTTTAAAGTAGGTGGTGCTGGTTTCAGTGGTCGAAGGGAAATCTGTATCTGAATATGGCAAATGCGCTGCATCTGTATATGGAGATCCTATCCTGACCCTTAGTAGGCCTCCTGTATTTTCAACAGAGCCATAGAAT
The DNA here is from genome assembly GCA_013399175.1 of Odontophorus gujanensis. Taxonomy (NCBI): domain Eukaryota; kingdom Metazoa; phylum Chordata; class Aves; order Galliformes; family Odontophoridae; genus Odontophorus; species Odontophorus gujanensis. Next base: position 652,749 of record VXAB01006850.1, on the reverse strand, counting down.
AGCTTGATTTGGAGGAAGTCTTAAAGACCATCCAGTTCCAATGCCCCTGCCTTGGGCAGGGTTGTCATCCACTGAATCAGTAATGTCATTTATATTTTCAGTTGTGTGATCTCAGGCTATGTTGTGTAAATTTGTTTATACCTTTACAAATCAAAAGCATTATTTTTGAATGGTCAGTGTTCTCTAGGGAAGTGGATATGAGATGTACAATACCATACTTCAAGTTTTTATCACCTTTAGGGCCTGACACTATGCTGCACTGAGAAGCATATCATTTTATCATGATATAAACACTCTTCTGTCTTAAATTCTAAAATAGTTGCTTACTGGAGGAGGTTTGGAATATACACTGATGTACCTGACAGTTAATTAAAATTCAGTGTTGTTTGTTCTTGCTTAAATTAGTGAAGAAAAGCTTCTAGGAAACACCACAGAGAATAGTGTTCTGAAGATATCAAATTATTTTGAAAGATGAAAATTCCCATGTCTCCGTTCTTTAAAGAGTTGAAAAATAATTCAGACTCAGCCTGTCAATTTTTTGTGTATACATATTTAGAGAGAGTATTCTCTTCCTCTCTCTCACTCATAAATAAAGGAGAGAATTGTAGAGAAGACCTCTTATTTTCTTATTTTTCCAGCAGATGATTTTCTGAATCCCAATTGGTGAATTGCATGCGCATACAACTTCTAATACACTTGGACAAATTCCTTGCAGGAATATAGTCATTTCATTAAGTTACACCAGGAATTGGCTGGTATCTCATACAAACCAGAAAAAAAACCACACAAAATAGATTTTGTTTGTAAGCAGTATGTAAGCGCTGGTTAGCTAGTTAATGCTATTTTCCCTTGCATGCATACAGTGTCCTACATACTGAAGAATACAAAAAATACACACAAAAAAGAAAAAAAAGTATTAAAATAAGTTTTAAGCTACAATTAGGTCTCCAGATGTCTGATTCCTTGGTTTAGGAAGCTGCAGAAGAGCTTATCTATTTCTGAAATAAAAATGATTTATAGTCCAAAACCTCTTTCATGATTGCCCATCTGCCAGGGCGCTCATTTCATTCTTCATGCAGTAAATAAAATTTCAAAGTAGTTCTTTAAATCATTGCCGAACAGCTCATTACAGAGATCTTATGCTTGCTAATACTGGCAAACAGAAGGCAAAAAGGACTGTTAATGTATGTGGAGTGCCCATACTAGGATTGTAAGGCAGGAAGTCCATCAGGATGAGGACATACACATAGTTCAGTGGATTTATGGAGCATACTGACCACTTGACCTGTGTCATTTCTCTTGCTCCTTTCAAGAAATGGAGATATGCACTAGAGGGGAATGAGAGGGCATTTTTCCAAGATTTCTGTTTGAGTTTGTGCCATTAATTGACACTTCTAAGAAAGAGACTAGGATTTTAATGCCTCCTTTCATGTTATGCACTCTAATACTTGTGCCTGCTTTTAGGTAGGTAGACATAACTAGTCTTAGTGCCTGTCTTACCTCATTCTTATTTTTTGAAAGGTCACTTCTGCTTACAGATTGTGGATGATGAAGCATTGGTATATTGAGCCCTGTCTGTACTTCATACTGAAGTGGCAGTTGTAAAAGAGGAATCTTACTGCTGTCATCTTCCCAAAACTGTAGCCTCAGGAGAGATCCTATTAATCAAAACAGCTGCAGTTCAAAATACCTGAAAGTTGGGCAAGTCTTAAGTGTCTAAATGTAAGAATCTGGTTTTACGCAGGTAGATTTGATCATTTTGCCCTTGGTTGCCCAGGAAACCAGTTAATTACTATGCATTTCCTTCAGCACTCTGCATGCAGCTTTTAAAATATTTTATTATAATTTTTCTTTTATTTTGTCTTAAGCTAGTGTTTGTAGAAAGAGGTGGCTTGACAGCTCTGGCAAATGAAATAGTCTGCCTTCCCACGGAATACGTGCTCCCTAGACAGTGGCAGTCCAAACTTCCTCATGCTGTTTTGTCAGTGTGCCACAACTTTTCTTGAAGGGGAGGGGAGGACTTGGAGGAGGAGGTAGGGTCCTTGGGCCATCACATTTTTGCCCTCAAAACATGTAAGTGTTATCAGAAAATGGCCTGTGTCTTTCTTTCAGAGTACGAAATGGAGAGGCTAAAAATGGAATGAATTCAGACTCTGGAAAACTATCTCCAATCTTCAAATCATTGTCAAGCTCACAACCATGATTCTAATACTGTATTGCAGTTAGCACTGTCAGCAGATGATCTCATAAACTAAGCAGATTTTTCCTTGCTCAGTACTGAGAGAGAAGGATTTCCAGGGAGTTCTGGTGCTGAAGACTTCAGCAAAAAACAAAAGTCCTGGGATGCTACTTGCAAATTAGAAGTGAAAATGGGAAATGTGGGGATTTATTCTAAATGTTTTATTCTAAATTGCAGCTTTCAGTTTTCCTTGGTGACGACTTTTGTTGAGGTAGGTGTAATATGAATTCTGATAGCTACAAATCACCTATCACTCCTAGGAAATCATCTAGGAAGCTTTCTTTTCAACAAAAAAAATTGCGCATTTTCTTCTCAAGTTGTATAAAGATCACCTGTTTCAGTTAGTAACCTAAAAATAATGGAAGAGCAGTGACAGAATCATTCTGCTTGTCTCTGGTGACTACTGTGAATTTACAAGTGCTCAAAGAAACATTTCATGGCAGTAACATTAGAGTACATCCGTAATGTCTTCTAATTATATAAATTTGTACTCCAGTATAGCTGAAAATTGAAATATAGAATGAATATTCAAATCTAGCTCCAAGCATCTGACTTAAACAACTACAATGGTTCATAATCACTTTTGTTCAGTGAAGCTTCTGTAATTAAGGGAGAGGTTTTCCAGGAAGCTGTCAAGACCATCTCTATTCAAGCTATGCTTCCAAGGCAGCTTAAATGACCTAGTCCAGGCTGCACACTCCTGTCCTGCCTCGGGCTCTGAAGCCACATCCCTTTCTTCTAGTCAGTCACTTGTGATGAATCAGATTAGGAAGTTGTTTTCTTAAAAATTAACCAGAAGTTTTAAACTTTATGTAGTGGAAGACATCGTCTTCTGCACAGTAGGGTTTTGCGTGCTTTGATTTGGAGACCAATCTTTGATTTGACCTTTTTAATGGCAAAAGTATTGAAAGCATAAATGAAAATGCAGTGTGTTAAGAAAGAAAACACTTGGATCTCTAGTTCTCTGAATGTTGTTTTGAATCACTGAATCATAATTTTTTTCTTTTCTTTTTTTTAGGTTTGATTATAGTTCCAAGTTTATTGCTTAAGTTCAGAGTAAAAGCTATAAATTCTATTGTTTTTCCTCCTGTAGACTACATAATTCAAAGATGCATTTGTTATTGACGCTCAAAATTTATGAGCCTTTTCAGTATTTCAATTCAAGATTCATTGCTGCTTTTAGTGTTACTCTAAGAAATTCATAGTGCAGTAATGTAACTCTAATTAAGCTATCAGTATTGGTCTTGTACATGTTACATCTTCTTTAAATGAAGAGAAGCAGGAAGAGTGCATAGGAGAAAATGGCAAATGTCTCATTCATCTTCTGAGCTGGAGTATATTCCTCCTACCTGAAGAATCAATATTGTAGAAGGCAAGGAGTGCTTTGTTTTGCTGTATGCATGTATATTAGGGCTTCTGAAGTTTTAAAAACTAGTAATCCAGTAAAAAATTCCATAATGGATTTGCATTTGTAGGTGTAAGGAACATGGGTCTGTTACAGAGATGTTAAAATGTATTTATAAATTAGGAATGAGATCCTGCTCTGTAAAATTGAAAACTTTCGATTTTTGAGAATAGTAGTTAACTTTGTTTTATTGGTATGAACCTGATTTTTAATTTTTTAGTTTGCTTGTTTTAATCTATATTTTGCTTTCTATTTTATTAACTCTAGTTTTTACACAGCTTGTTCTGTGATCCTTGGATCATGGCCTGGTAAACTCTGATGTATTTTCACTGCTAGTTGGTTTGTCCACTGCAAATACTCCTCAAGCCTGAACAGAAGAGAAAGGGACTTTTCTATAGAGCATAGGAGAGCTATTAAGTTACATAGGGGGAAGAACTCTGTTAAGATTGAACCTAGATACACCCAGGAACTGCCCAGATGCAGTATGTCTCCTTTGTGTTAGCTGTATGAGGCACATTTAGCCTAGGTCACTAAGCTGTGGTATGGTGATGATAGTTATCTTCTCTATTATGTGGTTTGTTAGTTGTTAATTCTGGTTAGGAGAAATTGTCATCAGTTATGGCCCTGTCAAGCTTCCAGTGGGGCTAGCAGAACATTTTCATTCATCATATTGTTAACTGACATAGCAATTTTTATGCCAATAGTTCCATTAAATTCAATGGATGCTGCTTCATTGACTGATACTGAGTGTACAATGCCCTTGTTTCCTGAGAGTCCTACCAAATCTTTGGTAATTACAGCAACTCTGAGAGCTTGAAAATACTATCCTTTGTACTTATTTTTCAGTAGTGATGAATATCTCTAACTATAATCATAGTCTGTTCAAAACAGTAAAAAAACCTAACTTGTTGAATTGCCTGTTAAAGGCGGAACGTAGATAATTCTGAGGACTAGACTTCTCAGGTGACTGTGAGGTGCTACCGGAGTAAATTTGTCTTCCATTATGATTTGTGAAAGAACAGCAGGCTATCTATATAACAAAAGCATGGAGTACTTCTGTGCAGTCATTGCAGTCATTAAGACTCGTTTGCATTACGGCTTGGGTTTGTATAAAATCACACAAATCAATATTATATATACTGGGCTGATCTTAAGCTAGACAAGCATTTCTTTTTCTCAGTAACCCAAATTATTAAAATAATGTGCAAATAGATTATCAAAATGCTGTCTTCATGAATCTAGTGTACTAGTTTTCTGGAAGCTGTGCTTTGGTACAGATCGTATCACAATATTTAGGACTAGGCAGCTCCAACGTCTTGTACAATAAAACAAAAAAGGTATGTTTTTTGGACTGGAAACAATACATTCCTATCTGTGTTTAAATTTATAAGATTATTATTATTGTTATTATTATTTTTAATAGTGGGAATCAGATAATGCTATATCCCTTTAAACACTGCTGATGGTAGCATTTATTTATTTATTTATTTTTGCCACTAGAGCCAGTTCTCTGAATTTATGTATGACATCAACAAAACCAACGATAACAGCTACATATAAAGAACATGTAGCTGTTACAGTTGGTTTTGTTGATGTCATTCATTTCAATAAACTCCATTGGCATAAATCCAGCTAGCAATAAGCTCACATTTTTTAAGTTTTCTGTAAAGGAGTGTCTTAGTCTTCCTTCTCTTCCTATACTATGGATAAAATTTACTGAACTGTCCACAGGTTCATTTTGGTTTTTATTTTTCCCATATAATACATTTCCTTTGTAATGGTGACTAAATAAAACTGACAGGTTAATGTTAATTGCCACTCTACACTGATATACAAGAGAGAAACCTTGAAAAAGTCCTTCAGAACCGATACTTCAGTGAAGGTCTCCAGGATAAGTTGAGAGTTTAGGCTCAGAAAGCCTAACAACTTTTTACATGTGATTTCTGAAATCAGTAAATGCAAGGTAGTTCAAATAAATGTACAATTTACTGTGATTTACAAGCATCTAAACGGCATGACCTTGGAAATGTTTTCAAGTTATATAGATACAAAATCTGTTTGTAAGGTCATTCTTTACTATCTTGGGTGGACTAAGCTATAATAAGAGCAGTATAAGCTATTTGCTGTAGCTCTGGGTGGGGCAAACTGAGATAACTGAAAGTTTCAGAACACTTTGTAGAAATGAAGACAGTATAAACTGATAGCTAAAAATTGCTGCTTGTTCCTTCTGTTTTTGTAACCTTTTCATATTCTTTGGAGACTTTGATGTTTTCTGGTACTTCTAACAGTGGTTAAAAGATGTTTGTAGAACATACTGAAATCTCTGACTTTTTGAGTGAAGGTGTTGTGGCATGCTACAAAGTCTAAATGTGCCTTTGCTTGCCAGTGCAAAGACATCTTTTCAAAGATGAGGCAGGGAAACAAACTGAAACTCAGGAAGGATCAGTGTGTGGGTAGCAAGAAGACAGCACAATCACAGAAGCTGCAGCAAAATACACTGCCATAATTATTTAAAAAGACTGGACTTTATTCCTTGGGTATACCAGATGCTTCTAAAAGAGGGATAAAGAAAAAAGATTAAAGGAATTTGAGCATAACGTCCCCTTTAACCCCATAGACTTGCCTCATTCTGATCTGTAGGTCTGTCTTCTCTCAGAGTTGCTGAAAAGGGCAGTTCAGATCCTGTAACGTTACATCAACAGAATCTCATCTTCCCAGCTGTACGTACTTTGGAAAAATAATAAAGATGTTTAGAAAAAAGATTTTAGTAGCACTGGCTATTACAGACAGCACGCTATCTGCCAACACTGTTTTAATCACCTTGTACAGTATGTCAAGATTGTTGTTAAGAAAAGTGGCCTTAAATTCCTGCAACTTCGTCAGCCTTTGGATGCCTTGGAAATGTCATAATATAGTGAGCATTAATTCAGTTTGATGGCATTGGCATTGCCCTGTAGCCATTTCAGCTTGCGGTAATATTGGGGTATGGCTGTTCCCTTCCCCTGTCTTCCCACAGGAGTGTAGCCTTCTTTACCTACACATTAGGTACACTCCTTGATTGATGTAGCTTTGCTGGCTGTGACAGGATGGAGAGGTTGGACAGAGGGAGAGGTAGGGCATTGCTTTCTGAGAAGGATACTGTCCACATCGTTCTCTAGATCAGATAATCTGTGTTGTGCTTATTTAAAGCAAAATAAGTAGAAGATGACAGCAAAATTTTTCACACTATGTTTTTTTTTGTTTTGTTTTTGTGTGTATGTAGATCTTACGGTCAGTCAATATCTTTACCTGGGTGCTTTCTTTCATCTGGCTATGGGAAGAATTGGGATTGTCTAACAGAGGACAGAGCATTGGAAATTTCTCACGTTGAGCCAAAAATTTTGAGATGTTTTTTGTCAAAGTGCCCAAACAGTCATTTACAGTCTCTGAGTCTGTTCTTATATAGTAAAGAGGCAAACTTTCTGAGTTGCCATCTACAAAGTAATTTGCACAGCCACAAAACATCAGCAAGTGACAGTATTAATTTCTGCAAATACAGCAAATAGTTTCAGTGTCCTTGGAGCAATCTCTGGATAAGCACAAGTGTTATTTATTGAGTTTATAAGTTACCAGGTAATTTTCTTGAAAATGTTTGAACTGCAGTAGCTAGATGGAGACTGAATTTTTTTTCCCCTCATGTTTAAAAACGGACTTTCTATGCTTAATCTAATCTATGCTGAGAACTCAAACTGCTCTTCATTTTGCAATTCGGAAAAGACTTTGAAGATTTTTGTGAGCATAAATCTGTGCTCAAAACTGTTTTCTTCAGTTGATAGTATCCTATACGATGCCTTTATTGCTTTATTTAATTTCTTTTTCTCTTAAATATTCCCAGTGAAGTTTGCTACCAAAACAAAATTTGAGAAAAATATTGAACGACTCAGTAGGATGAAAGGTGATAATGTTTAGTGACACTCTGTGGCATGCAGTTACTTTTACTGGAGCTTCCTCTGTTGCATCATCACTTGTATTGGTGTGGTTCAACACACTTCCTCTCCGTTTCAGGGTCATTGAAATATCAGTGAGGTGCATATATCTACTGTGTCCAATTGTTGTGTGGAAGGATTCATGATTTTTTGTATTCACTGATCATCTTCGACTAAGTTTTTTGCCTTTACTGAGATTCTATGTAACAAAACTGAGAATAATACAGTATACAGCTTTTGTGAAGTTCTAGTTTATTTGGTTTTAAACTATTAGTAATAGGAAGATGGAGGTGTTCAATAGGTTTTAAAGCCAGATGCAATGAAAACTGATGATGAGCTGAGGGGAAAGTGTGGTCCAATGGGCAGGATTGCAGCGCAAACATTTGACTAGGTGGTGGAGTCCACACTGAAATGTTTTACATGATGAGCTCTGTTATATCTGAATTTTCAGTGATTTTGGTGCAAACAAGAAGGCCAAAATTGATAATATAAGAAGGTGAGCTATTTTTACTATTTTTCACTATTTTTAAGTATGTTCAGTCAGTTATGATGATTATCCTTATGGATAATGTGGAAATTTTGGGAGGGAAACTATGTTAACAGTGAATTGTTTTGCTGTTTGCTGTAGCAAGGAAGAAGGAAAAGGTAAATATAGTTGAAACAGTGGACATCCAGAGGACATGCAGAAACAACTTACTTCGGCCAGTTTACTTGATGGGTTTTTGTTTTTTTGTTTTTCCTCCACATTTAAGATGTGTTTCTCCTCCATTGGGTTAGGAAAAGTTCTCTTTCTCCCGTGAGCTGTATGGAGAACACTGTAATGGATCTCATACAGAAAAAGAATATAGAAGACTGAAGATCTGTACCTATTTGTTTCTTGACTTTTGTTTTTGTTTCTCATTGCCTACTATATATTCTAATGTGCTCAAGAATTTATTATAAACACTCAGCTGTTTTCTTTTGTTGTGATTCAGAGAGAGCCTGTCTAGTCAGTTATTGATTATTAATAATGGCTGGCAACAGATACTGCAGTCATTGAAAACGTTGAGAAATTTTTTTTCTGTATCTAAATCTTACCTACCTGCTTTGCTAGAAAGTGCTTTCATTTAAAACAGACAAACCCAAATGAAGCAAAAACCACGAGATAAAACCATTAGAACTGAAATATTCCTTTTACATGGAAAGTGTGAGTAAAACGGAACCCTTTTGTGTACTCTATCAAGGGAGATCCAAGTTGCTCTTGTGGGATGGAAGTGGAAACTGACACTTCCAGTCTGTCTTTCTTCATCTCAGAGCTTTGCATGTGGAGTAGGGGATGGTGCTGTTGGTGGCACCCCACTCTTCTGTCTCCCGTTCACTGTAAAAACAGTCATATGGAATCACTGACAGGTGCCAGGTGAATGGGAAAGGCAGGGGATGCTATGGAGAAAGATTTTTGCCTGTCATTCCTTTTCTACAGAAATTCAAGGATCTTGACATTCAGAATTTTACAAGGGAACTGGGCAGGCAAGGAAAGTTCTGGACCAAGTATCTGTTTTATTTTTCCAAAAATAATAATAGGAGTCAGTTTTTTGTGTGTAATTTTGAATTCCTAGAAGCCAAATTCAAAACAATAGTCTGGTCTTTACCCATTGTTACATATTTTTCATCCAGTAAAGAAACTATCCATTGAATAGAATTATTTAAGGTCCAAAAGTTATAAATACTGTCATTTAATTAGAGTACAGAATTTTATAAGATAAAAGCCATGGTAGCTAAATTACCTCTCAAGTTTGTCATAACAAAGAGAACATGGATCAGATACAAATAATCTCTATGATTAACTAGTTTACCTTTATCCCTCTGATTAGCTCTGGATTGTAAGCCTCTTTTTATTTTCCTTTATCCCTCTTTAAAGTAGAAAGTAATTCTTATTATGAATGTCACACTGGCTGTGTTCTCTGTAACAGTGGAATTAACTTGCTTGGCTGAGTAGCAAATCTACTATTTCTAGTGCTGCTAGAAATTCAGGATGAGCTAAAAATGAGTGCTTCCCCTGTGAGATGATCTCTTTTTTTGAAAAATTTCTGTCAGTATATATAATATCATTAATGAAACTTCACCCTAAATTTTATCTCATCAGAATAGTAGTGATTTTTCTTCTTCTTTTGTTTATTTTTCTAATTTAATGTCTGCATAGCACATCTCCCTGGATCAGTCTAATACACGTTGCTCAGACAGCACAATTCCACCCCTAACTAGGGAGGACTGCAGCAACTATTGGACAGCTTTAGCTCACCAGGAAAGGCTCATAAAGGACCGAATTGTATTAGCTAAAAGGGTAACATCTTTGGACGCTGAAAGATTACAGTGAATAATCTTTTTTCCACTTATTTTTTTCTCTTTTCCATTCCCTTCAATGTACTTCATGACCTTTCTTTCTTTGGTCATCCCAGAAAGTTAATTAAGTATAGTTGCCGTCAGTTTTTGCTTTTGTGGTTTTGTCATGTTTTTATTTTTGTTTGTTTTTCTTTTAATTTTTTTTTCTGAAGATTCTTCACTGTATGAAGAGGTGTGCATCCAGAAAGACATTTATTATAGCTTTCTTTTACACAGCAATTTTTATTTGCAATATTCCTGATGTAGTAATGAGGTTGATGCTACTGTGGTAAGAGCTGTTACCTACAAGCTTCAGGTTTACAGATGTATTAATTGATATTAGGATATAGAAATAATATGTATGGTGTTTTTTGCTAATGAGATATTAATAGTATTCTAAGTTGGTTGTTCAGGTCAGGCTGATTGTTGAATACACTTTTCCTTTCAGAAGACCTGAATTTGGGTAGGCTGTACTTAGGATGTCCATGGCCTTTTTCTGTCTTTACCATGCTACAGAGCTGTCTTGCATTGTGCTGAATGGCCAGATGTTAGGACCCTGTTTCAGGAAAATGACATGTGAACGCTTGAATGCTCTGTCTCTTTTACCACCTCTCTTATACTGGTTCTGGTCAACAGATTGCATTAGAGTTTAGCTGCTCATGTGCTGGAAACACTTTTTACTTAGAGCTCCTATTCTGAATGTCAGTAGCTTCCTGTAATATAGCACTTTGTGTGGTGGAGGTTCAGATAAGTCATATGTAAAGCCTCGGAATTCTTCCGAGGTAGTTTCTAGTTTTTCTTTTTATAGCAATGTGTCTGTCAATGTGCTATACGCCTGTCCTACTGAATCAAACATTTGTTCACTAAGCAGTGGAACCACCACAGCTACTTTGCTGCATCCTGTGGGATGATTATTCTCATCCCTGTCTGTGTGAGGTTGCATGGTGCCAAGGCATGTATGTACTCAAAGGAAACTTTCAACCATCCATCTCTTAGTAGAGGCACTATTTTGGGTACTGGGTTTCATAAAACATCTGAGATAATTACATTTCTATAGATCTTTCTTTCAAATACAGATTGAAAAGATACTGGGCAGACAATGTGACTCCATATACCTTGTTTGCTTGGAAAACACTGAAATTAAAGAATGTCCTTTGGAGAATTAACTTTCAATGGTGACTGTATGAATATGAGGTTACTGATGATTTTTCTCTTAACTCTTTCAATGCAGTATTAAAAGGTGAACAAAATATGCATACTTGAAGTAGAGGTAGGGATTATTTTTGTTTTGTATGCAGTACAAGTATTATAACAGGACATAGAAATGCAAACCAATACTACTATGGCCACAAGTTGCGCCAGGGAAGATTTAGATTAGATTTGAGGAGAAACTTTTTCTCTGAAAGAGTGGTCAGGCACTGGAATGGCCTGCCTAGGGAGGTGGTTGAGGCCCCATCCCTAGCGCTGTTCAAGAAGCGTTTAGATGAGGTGCTAAGGGATTTGATTTAGTAGCTTAGTGGGTAGGGATCGTGATAGGGGGATGGTTGGACTAGATGATCTTGTAGGTCCTTTCCAACCTAATGTATCTATGAATCTACTGTGTGGCATGACTGATTCATCTTCATGTTGGCACATTGCTATTACTAGTGTGTCTTTCTGTGGAAAAATTTAGTAATATAAGAGCAAGGAAAATATATCCTAATGCTCCATCCATTTGCATATCTACTCCTGTACTATGTGTTTAGCAGTGACAACACCATGTCACCCAGCTTCTGTATTAGTGCATCCTAGGCTCTTTCCTCTATTGTCTTCTCTGGACATGTTGACAAGGGCATTGCCTATTCCCTTTCTAAACCTGTTGCTCCTGTTTGCTTTCACAGACTGCAGTGATAATAAATTCCAGATGCTCAATTCCACTTGATCTGTCTGCAACTTAACTCCTCCTAATCTCAGTAGGATTCCCCATTTCTGCTATTGTGATACTTAGTGAATAACAACTTTGGCTTCACTGCACCCAGTGTTCTGATTCATTTTCTCCTTGCCAAAGTCTCTAAGTTCCCACATCTGTGCAATGGTTTGCTTGTACCTACTTGTTGCTCTTTTTCTTCCTTAATTGATTTTATAACATTTTTCAATGTACTTTTTAAATTATCAAGAACAGTTAGAAATTTCCATCTTGTGTTCCAGCATGCTTTCAGTTTGCCCTGATTTTCTGATTGAAAGCTTAGCAAGCACATATCCTTTCAATTTCACGATTTAGATTGTTGATAAAGATGTAAACAAAAAACAGGCATGCAGCAGATTCAAGTTAATCTCATCTAAAAGGTCCTCCCATTTTTTTCAGTGAGCATGAAATTCTATCCAGCATTACATGCCTCCTATAATAATCTGAACACAGTTCCTCAGATTTGCAATAAGTTTTTATTAAAGGACAAAGTATGTTATTCTCAGCTTCTCCAGCAGGCAAATGAGGCTTAGGACTAGGAATTCTAAATTGATTGATGCGACTTTTTCATGACAAAATTATTATTCAGTCCAATTTTTTATTTCCTAGATGATTACATGTAATGTCTTCATTACTTGTTCAAGTGTTTTCTAGAGATTGAAGCTGGAATAACTGATTTATTTCTGAACTTCCATTGCCTTGTCCACATTTTTGTCTTAAATTTAAAACCGTTTTTGCAGTCTTCTGATACTTCCCTCATGTTCATGATTTGGCAGAACAAAGTGCTTAAAATTCTCTCTTTACCCTATCCAGAACCTTAAATATACAAGGATGAACCTTGCTGGACCCAACCAATTTGAAAATACTTAACATATCCTACTACTCTCGTATCAGTGCCTTCCTAGTTATGTTGAATAGAGACTTTTGTCTGATAGATATGAACCATACCACCTGTAATATTGAAGAATGTTTTGGAGATTTCTGCTGCATATGGATTCCAGATTAATGTGAAACAGTCTTTATATAACACTTTAATAGATGCACATAATGATCTTAAGAGCCAAGAAAGGTGATTGCTAATCTCTGAAGTCTATTTACATACTACTTTTGGCAAATCACAGAATCACTGAGGTCAGAAAAGACCTCCAAGATCATCCATATGTAGCATAGTATGCAATACAATCCTAGCTGTGCAGAATTTTATGAGCTGTTGGGCATGTTTCTGGTGCTGAAGGTGAGTGCTTCTCATGCTGGTCTTCAGACACACTGCAGGAGAGAGCAGGCTACCAATATGACACAACATGTGAAAACCTCGCTCAGAGCCTCTGTGGTTCTGACAGGCAGACATGACCTCTGTATTAGTGTGCTGTGTAAATCCTGCCTCTGTTGTTCTCCAAATAGATATAAAAATAAAGCAGTATTTCAAGGCCATGACATGTTTGGTCATTATGTACTCACTTCTTCCAGTAGATGGAACATGGTGATTTCATGGATCTTATCTGGGGAGATGAGGGGTTGTCTTTTGTACTGTGCTGAGAGAAAAGTAAATTCCTCTTTACATTTAGTGTGTGAAGAAAGTGGAAGCTTTATGGGCCATTGAAGAGTTCTTAACAGGCTTTGTGCAATGGGCATGCAGGAAAAGTGGATGCCTTTTTCTTTTACTCTTATTTGAAATTCTGCTTGGATAGCACTGGCTGTGATGCAACCTTAACAGACACAAACTATCATTTTTCTTAATAGTAAATAAACAGATAATGTCCTTCTCAGATGAAAATCTACTCTGAATAGTGCTGCACTGCACGCTCAATTTGTGCAGGTTTTGTTCTTTTTCTCACTCTCTACCTAGGGGAATAACAGCATGAAAGGTACCGTGCTTAATTTTAGTAAATGCAGTGTTTTGATGAATTGCTTTTAAACATTGGTATTAAGTTGAATGAGACAGGTGAAAGAAATACCTTTTGCTCCTGAAAGTGGAAAATAACACTGTTTTTGATGTCCCTATTTCCGCAGGAGTTTCATTCCCTATCTTTCATAAGATCTGAAGAAATCTGTCATGCAAGAGTTTTTGGGTTTATACTTGAAAGATCTCCACACTTGCTTAGGGAGAAACTCTCAGTTATCCTTGTCCTCTGAAATGTGTAGTCAACCTAACAGATGCTCTGGGCTCAGACTTCGTAGCACCCCACTGCAGAAAATAATGAAATACTCTCTTCTCTGTTTTCAATGTGTATGGGAAGTAAAAAGATCATGTTGCAGCAGGTTAGGCATCAGTAAAGTACTAACATGTGAGTAGGTTACCCGAAGAGACCATAGGATCTCTTTCAACTGGAAATTCTTAGGAACAGGTTAGATAAATATCTCTTATAAGTAGTATTTATTAATCTTGTTTATAGAGCAATGGCTGACATAAGCTTTAGAGGTCTCTCTCAATTTTGTATTCCTTAACTAAGTCTGAAAGACGAAGGAGTTTTTAGTATTTATTGACTGAAACAGAAGGATAGTGCTGACAAGCTCAGATCCCAGTTGCCAAGTGGAGGCAAAGCAACAACACATCAAGATGTTTTCCTGAGCACATGGACTCCAGAGCCCAAACAGCAAATCCAACTGATTCCTTTTAATGTCTCTATGCTGTGAGTTTTTCTGTTTTGAATTAATTTCTTTCAACAAGCCTGCTGTTACTCACACTTGCATGCAAATGTGAATGGTACAATAGAATTAGAGATGTGGACAATTCTGATCTACTTTAATTAGAAAAAACCTATTACAAAACTGCCTGCAGTTTTGACGTTAGCAATGGAAATTAAGATTTACTATCACTGTCAAAAGAAAAGCTCAGGAGACATATTTGGTGCCAGCAGCTATTTTTCATTCTCTGTTTTATAGTATTAGCATCAATTTGAAGATAAGCAGTATTTAAATATTCATTCCTAATCTAATATACATGCTTAAATGTTGTCAAAAATCAACACTCAGTAAGAGTAATTTCAAGATGAACTGTAAAAGCATTCAAAATCCCCTTTACTCTCTGTACAATGTTTTTATAAATGATCTTTACCCAGCCTTTCACATCTGTGATTAAAAGCTTGGGATTTGGAGAGCAGTAACTTGGAATTTTTACTTTATAAAGAAATTGAATGTTTTGTTTTATATTTATTGTTCAAATAAGCAAAAAAAAACTGGTTTTGGAGTTTGATAAGTTTCTTTTTAGTGCGGGTAAATTGGTAAATTTTAAAGGTTTTCTATACTACAAGTCAATATGCGGTTGAGCTGGGACTTAATAAATAAATAAAGTGAAATAACTAATCTGTAATTATTTTTGACGAGAAATACCTGATATAGAAGATACATGTAAATAAGAGCAGTAAACTAGACTTATGTAATTCATTATTTAGTTTTTTAGCGTGGTCTTATTCATCATGTTAAATTGATGTTGTTCATGTTGAGAAGCAGTTGAACTGCAAAGATTTAGAAGATTCATAGATACATTAGATTGGAAAAGGCGTACAAGATCATCTAGTCCAACCATCCTTCTATCACCATCCCTACCCACTAAGCTACTAAATCAAATCCCTTAGCACCTCATCTAAACGCTTCTTGAACAGCGCTAGGGATGGTGCCTCAACCACCTCCCTAGGCAGGCCATTCCAGTGCCTGACCACTCTTTCAGAGAAAAAGTTTTTCCTCAAATCTTATCTAAATCTTCCCCAACAAAACTTGTGGCCATTCCCTCTCGTCCTCAGAACTGAAATAATAGGGATTTAAGATTTATACAAATTTAAACTCCAACACTGAATTCTAGAAGTCTTGAGTATGTTCCCTGAATTGATGTGAAATGGGATTTAAGCTCCATCAGGAGGATTATTTTACTCTCCTGCTTTCTTTATTCCTGGAACATCACCCCCTGGAAATTGCTACTATCAAATTTCCTGCTATTGAAGGGATGTTAGTCATCAGGCTCACCTCCTTTTTTTTTTTTTATCATTTTTTTCTTTTTTTTTTTTTTCTTATGATATCATTTCNTCCGGCTCACCTCTTTTTTTTTTTTTTTTTTTTTTTTTT
This sequence comes from Odontophorus gujanensis, assembly GCA_013399175.1. Classification (NCBI taxonomy): domain Eukaryota; kingdom Metazoa; phylum Chordata; class Aves; order Galliformes; family Odontophoridae; genus Odontophorus; species Odontophorus gujanensis. The sequence continues at coordinate 636,778 of VXAB01006850.1, read as the reverse complement.
TTTTTTTTTTTTTTTTCTTATGATATCATTTCTAATATTCTGTAGTTTTTGCTTAGCTTTTGGCCTTTAAGCAAGATTTTTAGGGACGTTTGGTGGCTCCTTTTAAGACAGTGTCTCTTGCTGCCTTGATCTGGCTGGCCCAGTCTTGAAGAATGATGTGTTCTCACCTGTTCCAGACCCTGGGATGCTCACTGGTTATCCTCATGTTTGTGCAGACACTCAGCAAGAAGGTGGGAGTCAGTTGCTGGAGCATTGTTATACAGTAGCCAGAATGCCTGTTGTGACAATTTTGTCAATCTTTGTCCAAAATATGGGCTCAGGACTGTACCTAGTGAGCAGGATGACTGCAGTTATCCTGTGATTAGAGTGAAAGGAGCATTAGTGCCACGAGCTATCCTGGCTCACTTCCCCTGCCCTCAGGGCTAGAGACTAAGCCCTGGCTCTACTTGGCTTTCTGCCATGGGAGTAGCTCTGCTGTCTTGCTACCATGGTGATAAACCCAGCACTTGGAAGAGGCTGCATCAGTTTCTGCAATTACACTTGGAGCATTGTAACAAACTGCGTGAGACAAAAGTCATCATTGCAAGAGATAGGATGTTCAGATGAGGAAATGGCATAAAGCAGTGTCCCAGATCTGAATGTCTCTTTAGCACTTCATAGTTTTTCTCACCACTATGGCGATGCAGTGTTTTAACATCGCTTTATTAAATCTTGCACATGACTGCAGCTTTAGTTTTGGGCACCCAAATGCAGTCACTTCTAATTCTTGTCTATATGTTGCCACAATTATACCTAGCAGCAAAATAAGTCCATATTGCATTTATTTCAGAATTAGGTTTTTTATATGCTTGAAGAGGATTTTCTTACACTGCGTTCTTATAAGATTTTAGATAATACATTGGCACAGATTTAATTATGTATTAGAAAGTTCTTAAAATGTTTAACATGCATTATATTTAAAACATGTGTATAACCTAAAATCATTCAGTGTTAGGTAAAGGGATACATTTTTCTGAATTATAATTTAAATATTTTTGGGACTATGCAAATTTCCTTTAGTAGAAAAATGCACTCTGTATATTTGACCAATAGGTTTCAGAATAAGGTAATTTTTCTATTCATGCAGCTGTATAAATTGCTTGTCAGGAAACTCTTTAGAAGGTTTTGTATTTGTCTAGTGCTCTACTCGTATCCCATTTAGTCCTGCAAGATTTCATATTGTAGAGTGAGGAGGTGCTGTGCTGTGTTTTTCCAGCAACCTCCAATTGTTTCGTTGACTCCCATCTAGCACCTGTGAATTTGTTTTCTTCGTATCCTAAGTGCTGTTGAGCAAGGACTGGCCAAAGTGTTTCAGTTGCTGTGACAATTTTAATGTCAGTTGCTTTATGTAACAATAAAAAAAGAACTTTGCTCTTCATTCTTCTTGCAATGTCATGTTTTATTTCAACCAAACACAATGAAACTCTCAAGACTATTGAGTGCCATCTTGAAGTGTGTACTATTTGTGGTGTGCAATCAGAATGTATATAGTTAATGCGAGAATCATTATTTCAATGCATAATGCCTGTTTGGTTTTTTTTTTTAATACTTCTCTTGTGGTGCCAACAGAAGACAGTTTAAATTATGAATGTTATTTGTGACATGAATTATTTAAAAATTCTGAAGAGGTATAAAATACATCTCGAAGTGATAACCTCAAGGATGTTTTTTCATCCTGAGGTATGTTTCATGTTTACAGCTATGGCAGTAACGTCTTCAAAGGTTTCTAGGTTTTTATTTAGAAGTTTTAGAGTCTCAAGTCATTGACTGGAACATGCTCACTCATTAAAACTTTTTTAATCTCAATCTCTTTCAGTCCCAGCAAAGATGCATTGTGATCTTTGCACTGGTATGCTGCTTTGCAATTCTGGTTGCACTGATATTTTCGGCAGTGGATATTATGGGAGAAGATGAGGATGGACTCTCGGAAAAGAACTGTCAAAATAACTGTCGGTAAGAGGTAACAAACAAAACTTCTCTTTTGGGGTGGATAAGAACATATATGTACTATATAACGGTATGTAGTAACTGCAATAGTTCTGTGGTATAATTGGTAGGAGAACTTGATAACATCCAGTGAAATGATTTCTTGCTTTGAATTTCTTGTTTTGGTGGTTTGTTTGACAAAATACAGCATGCTCTTCTTGAAGTTGTATGTTGTGGTATGTTTGGAGCAAGATCCTTATGCAAGTTCAGTTATTTTGTATTCCTGGGTCAAAGTCTATTGTGTTTCAATAAATGAGGCCTGAGGTAGCTCACACTGCTCTCAATTTTACTGTATCTTACTTTCATCAAGTATTTTTTTTTTTTCTTTCAGGGAAGATCACTGATTGCTTTTGACCTGAGACTGCCCCTTTTATATAATGTATTCCTACTCTTGCACTCCCCTAATATATGCAGTGTCTTACCTAGGAACTGTGAAAAAAATGGAGACAGAAATAATAGAGTATTGTCTATATTGAGACTAAAGGGAGACTTTATCGCTCTACAGCTCTGAAATGAGGTTGCAGCAAAATGGGGGTTGAACTTTTCTTTCAGGTAACAGTAATAAGATGAGAGGGAATGGCCTCAAGCTGTGCCAGGGGAGGTTCAGGTTGCATTTTAGAAAAAATTTATTCTCAGAAAGAGTGGTGAGGTATTGGAACCACCACTCAGGACACATGCTGAATCTACCAGCTACCAATGACTGGGCCTATAGTGAGTTGGAGGTTGTTTGTATTTATTAGAATAATCTAATGAAATTTTGTTGTTTGTTGGAGTCTTTTCCTCATCATTTCCACAAGCTGTTGATTTGGTGTGTGACCTCTTTGGGAACAGAGACCTACCCACACCGTGCTTACGTTTTTCTAGCATTGGCTTTGTTGTAAAATGACTTGGCCCTAACCTGTTCGCTTTATGGTATGCCCACAGTTCTGGACAAACTTCTAATACTTGTCTGAATTTTCTGGAGTTCAGTTAGCTTTCATTTCCTTGTCAGGGTCTGAAGTATTCTCTACTGTGACTTGTTGCCTTCCAAAATTTTTGAAGACAACTGTATGTGTCACCTCTACACCCACTCCTCTATGTGGGAATCTTTGACAGAACTAGGTCAGGTGGGGGGAAAGTCTTTCTGCTCAGTTGCTTCAGTGCACTGCACGTGACTGGCTATAGACCGTGTTTTCCTTGTTTCATAACCTAATAGTTCTCAATCTTGTCCCTAGGCGTAGCTATGGAATAACTTGATCTTCTCTTTGTACTTTTCAAATGGGAAAAGAAAACAACAACAACAACAAAAAAAACAACAGTGGGAGCGTTATTCAGTATGATGGTAAACTGGGATATTTTTTTTTCTGTGTTTAAGAGAATAAATGGCAATCTCCCTTTCCAAAAATGCTCGTCTTTGCTCAGGTTTTTGTTGGTTGGCATATGTCATTTTTGTCTCTCTTGGTCTTCGTAAGAGGAGTCTGGGAGTAAAACTGGCACACTGATGTTAACCATTAGAGTTGATGAAACTGTTCTGCAATTACAGTGATAAAAGTGATCTCAGCTCTATTTTAAGATGCCTTTCACAGTAAGATTCAAGTGTGATCTAGCTACTAATGCTTGAACCATAACACTGTGTATAAACCATTTCTGATAACAGCTATTGCAGTATCCAAATACTGTAGCTGCTACCTACTAACATTGAATCTTCCTTTGCATGATGGAAATTCAGATTAACTGAAGAACTGTGAGATCAATTGCTGCATGGCATATGTTTAGTACTTGGGGTAAGCACTTTTAATAAGTAAGACAAGAATTACTGAATTCTTATGTTTCTGCTGCGTGAGGACTTTGACTGAAATTCAGGAATAGGTGCTCACGTTTGCAGGATGTGCTGAGACAGAATTGGCAATAGCATGTCATTTTTTAAGATGAAACTTGTCAAATAAAAGTATTATGACCATGATTCTAGATTTATTTTTGTGAATAAACTTGATAGGAAAAATGCTATTGAATTGAAAAGAAGTTCAATGATGCTTTGTTGAAAGCTTTCTTCTTCGGAAAACCAACTTCATTTCAGTCTTTTGATTCTAAAGGAAACTATTTAAAATAGAACTGTGGTCTAGAATAGTTATTTAGCTAGAAATTAAAAAAAAAAAAAAAAAGGCTGAGAGAGACAGAAAGAAAGAAGGAAACCATTTTTAGAACACCTTTTTTTGTTTTTCTAGGCTGAGAGAGAAATCGTTATGTTGCAAACAGTATTTTCCAGTAAGCCCTCTATATCATCTTTCTGTTGCTATGAATGTATTGTTGTTCATGAAACCCTTCTGACCAGGTTACTGTAGTTCAGCAAGGGGCTTCTCTTTTGTTAATTCTTAAACTCTAGTACATAATGAATACTTACTGGATTTGATGTCAGAAAAGACCTTCCTCTTTAACAGTGTATTTATTTGTCTTGGGAACTTGGTAAGAAAAACATGGTAGGGAAGTGGAAAAGTAGGCTTTTTTCCATGGCTTCACTAATTGCTGAAGGATTTGATATTGTCTATTTAAGAGGGCACATAGGAAATATTTTTGTTTCTTTAAGAACAGTTATGCTTGAACTATTAATTATGATTTGTAATCTTTGAATTTCTTGCTAAAAAGCTCAGTCTTTAATCAAGAATTCTAAAAAGCATTTTGCCTCTCACAGTGTGAAGCCAGGTGCCTGGAGGCTACAAACCATTTTTCATTTTGTTTGTTACACAGGCAGGTAAACAACTCAGTATAATCAATAATATTGAGTAGAATATTTAAGAAGAACTTGAATATTCAATATGCAACTAAGAAATGAATGAAGTTCTTCCCCACTCCCCCTTTTTTTTCCTTTCATACAGAATTGTTTTTTTTTTTTAAGCTTGCTTACAAGAGTACAAAAATTGGTAACTTAGAAGAAATTACAATACTGTCCTAGTAGCTGAGGGCAAATATTAGGTCAAATACGTGTACCGTAAAAATGACTAAGAACCTCTGTAATTTTTACAGCAGTTTTACAATCTTCTACTGACACACATATTGCTATTCAAAATTAGAGTTGGGTGGAGATGGGCAGAGGTCTGTGAAATTTATTTGGCAGAAAAGAATGGCTTCAGAATTGAAAATGGAATCTGAGATCTGCTAACTGGAAGTCTTCTATATAACACTCATACCATGAGTAGCATATGGAGAAACTGGATTACTGAAGATAGTTGTCATATCCTTTTTATTTTACTTTTTATTTTTACTGTTGGACCAGGTCAGTTAAGAGGCATCTTTTCAGTTCGGAGAATGCTGTGCACTCCTACCTTGGTTCCACTAAATTTGGTTTGACCCTTTTGTATTAAAAGCAATGTCAACTGATTGATATTTAAGGATTTTAAAAAATAATAAATAGTAATGACTGTGGAAAGCGGAGTTTTTGCAATTTGTGCTTTGAATGGGATGCAAATAATTATCTTGAGATGTCCACACTAATGTTGTTAGGCAGGCCCTGAAAGATGAGACTGGTGTTTAACCAGCATATGCTTAGTAGTCTGAGAACTTTGCCTGTCTTGTCCTGGGTCCATTAGACACTGCATCTATAAAATTATTGTAGTTTGAAAATGGTACCTTTTTATGGCTGATTGTATTTGAATAAATCTTGGCTAGTCACTGACATAAGTTGAGACTACTTGTTTTTGTTGAAACAGGCTGGTGATCTCTAAAAATCGAAGCGTGGAAAACAGAAGAAATTACATCTGGTAAAATATGCTCTCTGTGTTCTGAGGTGTTAGAACTAAGGTTTTTTGGTCTATTACTGGTAACTCAAGTATTCAGTAAACCTCCTCTTCTGCTTGTTGCTGCTGGCAGACATTCAAGGGGTCCAACAGCACTTGCACTGTCTTAATTCTTTTGTTTTACTGGCCTTTTCAGTGCCCATGAAGCACTTGTGGCAGACAGTATATATCTTTCTGTGGTCTTGAGTTCTAGTCTAGTCTCTCTGCGGGGGGAGGAGGTGAGGCAAGATGAAAAAAGGAGTAATGATAGATACTTTCTATGGTTCCTAGCTACAGTTCAGGGTGTAGAAAGATTGTTAGCATGACGATACCTTTTTTTTCTTTCTCTTGTTCACCCCTCTCCTCCTTTCTCTGGTGGTGTTTTGGGGATTTTGCTTGTTTTGTGTGTGTTCAAGGTAGACTCTGGCTTGGATTCTGCTTCAGTGACACTGTTTTGATATTTTAATTGTTCATCTTTTCCTCAGAGTATTAATGAAGGTACTTGAACCCTTGTGTTTGGATTTGCATCAAAGGAACTTGCCTTTGAGTATGATGTGAATGGGAAAGCGTAGGTTGTTTGTGTTTGTAGGAAGGCGCTGACCTACAGCAAGCAAATGATGAGCCTAAGACTGTGTTTCCATTTGCTTTGGCAATTGTTTAGATTGTTCTGGATAAGGATTTGTATCCTTCATAATTTCAGTATCCTGTAGAGGAGCTGAATCTTCCCTTTGAAATGCTAAGCTTTACACCTCAACAGAGCTCAGGACTGAAATCAGGAGCTTAAATCTAGTAAAATTTTTGTATTGATCAGTTGTGTTCCATGTGTTGCTTTCTGATGTGCCTTTATTCTTGGGTTGTGAGAGAAGGACCCATGATGATTTTATTTTTCATTGCTTTATAAACCTTTCCTTCAACTCTTCTCCGCTACTTCTCAGTGGGGTTTTGCAGCACTATTAAGTGAGCATACAGCAGCCACATGCTTACATAGTTATACCTTGGAACTGCTTTGCCCCTGGCTGGTTGTGGGGGAGATTTTCGCTGTGCTGCGTGGGTTCTGAATATAGCAAGGTTTATACTGACTGATTTCTATTTAATAAACAAACTATGACAGGCATAATAATGTAATGCCTCAACAGAAAAGATGCTCAGATTTTGAAAACAAGCCTTTTAAAGAGCAGCTGAAGATCTCTATTTACAAAACACTTATGGCACTTGGCATAAGAATGCTTTCTGTCAACATGATGGCTGTTGTCCTCCTGTTTCGGTGTGATGGAGAGAGTGAGCTATAAAACCACTTATTTTTTTAAATGATCTACACTCTCAGACATTTTTTGTTTTGCCTGAAAACACCCTTACTGTTGAAGTTTCTGTGTCTGGATGATACAGTGAACTTCCTTGTAAGGGCATTCAGTGAATTAGAACAGGGAGGTAATTCAGTAATTAAAAAAAAATATATTACCAGAGGAAACTCTATCTTTCCTTTTATTTATTTGTTTTTTAATGTATTTTATGGAAAAGATACTCTATTGACAGTTCCTCGGTATCTGTACAGAATAAAATTTTCTTTCCTCATTCCCATGCCAATTCCAAAAGAGAATCAATTTGCTTTGCATTTACTTTCAGCCATAAAGAATGCTTTCACAAATTAAAAGATGAGTGCCAAAACTCATGAACATGTTCTGTTTAGATATTATTCTATTGAATTACTGCCAAAAGATGCTCCAACATTAATTACATTGTGTGGATGAGTTTGGGCTTCAATTCATTTTGTCCAAATTCACAAATCATTTTTCCACTCTTTTTCAGTTAAATCTAGTGGTTTCCTCCATGTTCTGTCAGGGTGCACTAGAGGCTCCCTAAACCAGCTTTCTCGATTATGCTAAGCATTGTTTATGGTATAACTCAGAGCCTATGTGTTGTGTATTCTTGGAATTTATACATTTAAGTATTTTTTTCTTGTTTCATGACCCAGAGTTTGTGAACTTACTTTGGAGAAAATATTGCAATCTTTGCAGAAATCAAATTTCATTTACCTCATGGATCCTGGGTAAAGGGACAGTTCTTTTACCAGTTAGCCTCTTCTATCTGATCTGCTGGGAATGTTCTCTATAATCAAATCTTTCTTTCTTTTAACTTAATGTGCGTAGAAAACTCAGATGATTTCTTCCCAGCCAGACTCATAAAATTCTCAAGGTCATTTTCTTTACCAGAGTGTAAGCCTGCACTGAAGAAAGTTATTAAATCTGAAATTATTGGTCATTTTCCTGATTTTGAAGACTGATTTGCCATACAACAGAGAGATTTTTATTCTGTCTGCTGAGAATAGAAATCCAACTTAATAAAGCTCCCTGATAAATCTTTTTTCCTTTCCTCTGTGGAAAAAGCATTAAAATGGGCTAAATTTCCCATCAGAATCTTTCTGAATTCATGCTCTATTTCAGGGTGACTTGTGCATTCAGCCAGGGCTAACTTTGCATCAGACCAGAGCAAGCACTTGATCCAGTGACTCCATTTGTTTTTAACTGCTACTCCACACTCAGTGCAGTATTTTAAAAGGTACTTACTGTCCTATCAGCTTGCAGTAGATGTGTTGAGGTCTGTGTCTAATCCCGCAATGTTTCTGTGGGTGTCCTTTCGGCAAGTGTGATCTGATACCCTTCAAGAGCACAAGTGGGACATGCTAGACACTGTCTTTGGTGCCCCGTCCAGTGTATGGATGGGTGTTCTGCCCAGAATGCCAGGCAGCATCAATTATGAAAATGCAGTTGGGGTGCTGGTTGGTGCCCCGTCAGCATCCTGGAGATATTGGCACTGTCTTGTTGAGTAAGCTGGATCTGACAACATCTTATTCAGTGACACACTTTGTTAGTTGTAGCCGAAGTCAGGCAGCGTGGATCTTGGTGTTAGTGCTTCAGTGAGAAGCATGGTGTAGACTTAATGGTTTAAGTTTGCTAGAACTGTTGACTTCAGGTACTGCGTGTGTTTCAGTAGGATGGTAGGATGTATTAGATGGAAACTTTCAGGATACACCATGTAATTTTTAAGATTTCCTCCTTCATTTTTTCCTTACATTAATGAATGAGTTCTGATAGGCACTGATCTCTGTATGTTTGTCTCTGTAGATAGTTCACAGAATCATTGTCTATGAGTAAAGCCTTAGGCATAAACTGCTTATTTGTTGGGCTGCTGAACCTTTCTGCTTGTTAAACTGAGAAGTAAGAGCTTTCTTCCCTCATTCAGTTTACTCATACCTAATCCTCCTAACCAAGATGTGAAAAATGTGTTGAAGGTCTTGATCCATCTTACAACTAGTACTACTTTTTCATGTTATGTGTTACGTTTTTTTTTCCATAAAAAATTTGTTTCTCTCACTCTGACCAGAAACCAGAAAAATCAAGCACAAATACCAGCCTTTATTTCTGTCAGATGCAGGTCACTGTGTGTCCTTTATTCTCTATTTAGTCTTTCCACGTAAGGCTATTCGAAAATTATCATGCCGTTCAAAGTGGATTTTCAAGACTGACAGCACCATAATTTAGTAAATTTAAATCTGTCTTCTTCACATACTAAATATTGAAGTGGTTCCTCTAAGACCCATCAGTGATTTACATGCCATCCGAAGTGAGGGGGAAGATTGCCTCTGACTCTGATTCCTGATGGGTATGTAATGGCACATGAGAACTGTTGTGTTTGACTTCTTACTGTTCTTACTGATCTTCTCGGTACTCCCAGAATAAGTATATCATATTCGTATTTATGAGCATGAACACAGATGATATTCTGATATCTTTTGTCAGCTTGATGGGTATATAGCTAATTGATCCTCATTGATCTTGCAACATATTTCTTTACAAACAGTTGGGAAATAAAAGGACTATTCCTTTGAGTCCTTTATACACTACATCTCCAAGCCAGCTGGACTTTAATCAGTCTCTACAGTAATAAATCTTAGAGCTTAACTTCTACAGGCTGTGTATTAGAGAAAAATACTGTTTTATTAATAACTTAGCAGAATACAAATATGCATAAACTCAGTGAATATGCATAAGCTCTCAAAAACATATCAAATTTCGCTAGGAAAGTAGATAAATTACAGTATTTCTTGGTCAGGTTAAGCTTTATATTTGATGCCAGAAGACTCAAACCAAAGAAATGGTGATTTTTGTAAAGACATCAGACTGGTATGTACTTACACAACTAAAGAGAAGAGGGTGTGTATCCCTTAGCACTAGCAAGGTGTTCCTGAAGGAAATCATTGCAGGTCCCACAATGCATTGCATTGCAACGTGTGATCTCCAGCTCAAGGGATGGTGAAGGCAACTCAGGCTTCTCACCCTAGGGCACACCCAGCTGACATAGAATCATTAGAGTTGTAAAAAACCTCTGAGACCATCTAGACCCACCTACCACCATGTCCATCAGTGTCACATTGTCCTTGGATTGACTGCAATCTGTTCATTTTCCCTTCCTACTAAGGAATGCACCACCTTCCTTAGGGGCAAACCTGGAGCTCCTACATACACATGCAGGCACATTTCTGCAGCAGCAAGTTCCTATTCACCCAAGCTCACTGAAATGGTTGAGTTCCTGCTATTGAATGCTGAATTGCAAACCTAGAGCTTTGATTTTTAAAAGTTAAAACTGCTAGTCCTTTTATCACACTTTCTTGGATCATTTGTATCGGTTTGGCAGTGTGTGTTTTGCAGTTCATTGCAGACGCCCATGGATAGTAGATATTTAGTGTAATAAAAGTACTGTAGGACTCTGGAAATGAAGTAGTTAGAGCAGTGGAGGCTGAAGTGCTGGACTAGTAGAATTATCTCATGCGTGCAACTGGGGCTACTGGGCTCAAGAGCTGCCTCATTTGGTGAGTTTTATGGACATATATCATATGTCACCCTAAAGATATCCTGAACACCTTCCAGTTTTTGGCAAAAACAAGTTTCCACAGCCTGGAACCAGTCAGTCTCTATGGCATCATATTTGAAATGTCTGTGAAAGCAGCAGGGATGTAACATCTGTATGGCATCAAGCTGTTTTTTTTTTTGTTTTGCACCTGGATCTTGGAAACATCCACTACCAATACATGCTGGAGGATAAAAGGATTGAGCATGGCCCCTCTGAAAAGGACTTGGTGGGTACTGGTGAATGGGAAGCTGGACATTGAGCCAGCAATGTGCAGTCCCAGCCCAGAAGCCCACTGTATCTTGGGCTGCATCAAAAGAAGTGTGACCAGCAGGTTGAGAGAGGTGATTCTGCCCCTCTGCTCTGTGCTGGTGAGACCTCACCTGGAGTACTGCATCCAGATGTGGAGTCCTCAGTGGGGGAGAGACGTGGACCTGTTGGAACGTGTCCGGAGGAGGGCTACAGAAATGATCTTAGGGACAAAATGCCTCTCCTTTGAGGACCAACTGAGAGAGCTGGGACTGTTCAGCCTGGAGAAGAAATATCTCTGATGTGACCTAGGAGTGACCTTTGAGTATCTGAAGGGGGATAGACTCTTTAGGAGGATAAGGGGAAATCATTTCTAACTTAAATAGAGTAGATTTAGGTTGAGTATAAGGAAAGTCTATTACAGTGTGGGTGCTGAGACACTGGAACAGGTTGCCCAAAGAGGCAGTGGATGCCCCATCCCTGCAGGCATTCATGGTCAGGCTGGATGGGTCTCTGAGTAACCTTGATCTAGTTGTGGATGTCCCTGTCTATTGCAGGGGAGTTGAACTAAATGTTCCCTTTCAACATTAAGGGTTCTGTGATAATTATTCAGGCAAGTTAATATTACTGTTCACAGTTACAAAATGTTTGGAGATGATCAGGGTTATGTGGAAGGAAGTAAAACAGACAACACACATTTCACTGTTAAAAGAAAAACATCCCTGTAATATTTATTTGCAATATTCAGGCATTGTAAAAGGATTATGTATGATCTGACATAGTCCCAGTCAAGCATAAAGTAAAATAAAAGCATCTCACTGAGTAATTCATATATATGATAGTAGCTATTTACATGTTATTTGCTGACTTTTTGAGAGCTTCAGTAAAGGTGATATGTTAGGATCCATTTCTCTGTTTTTCAGATGGGTGAACAGTGAACGAGCTTCTGCTCAAAGAAGCTGAATAGCTGTAACCCTGCTTGTGTAAACATACTTAACAACCATGCAGAACTTTGACTCAGTACCCTAGATGTTAAATCTTAGTTAATTTGAAAGTCAGGGTATTTGCCCAGGGAAAAATACAAACCAAGGAGACTGAGAGTCTTTCCAGTGGCATTGAGTCAGTGCCTAATATGTTATGTTGGGAAGTATGGGCTCCTGATTCCTAACTGATGGATGTTCATGATGTTCCCTTGCAATATACACACAATAAAATGTAAGAGGAAAAAGAAATTAAAAATACAACATTAACACTAAGACCAGTAGTTGGATTTTGTTATGTATGACAAGGGTGAGAGGGGCTTTGCAAGACCAGGCAGCATTGTTTGAGTGGTGTGTGCCTTACAGTCCTTACGTCTGTTAGAAAGGAAACAGCTGCCTGACACAAGCTGAGACACAGAGCTGCTACCACAAGAAGGTATGTGGATTGCCCACAGTGACTGTCTGGATACACCCACTTGATAGCAGGGAAACTGTTGTCTGCCAGTGTATTTGGGAAATTTTTATGTTAGACTATCTAATAGTTTCTTTATAGCATATGATAATTCTTAGATAGTGAAGCTTGAAAACATAAGGTAATAATGAAGAATATATAAAGAAACTGTCAGAAAATAAGTTCAGTGTGAACTTCTTTTTAATTTGTGTAAAGAAAAACTGTGGCATAAAGCTGCAATGGAGGTATATGGAAAGAAATAAAAAGCTCAATCTTTGTATCTTCATGGTAACTTTTAAGGGGCAAAAGATTGACAGAATGTTATTAAATAAAAATTAAGTTGTCTGGTCTTTTCTGAAAAGCAGGTAGAAAGTGAGAGGGAAAAAATAGCATTTTTTTTAAACCTTGATTTTAGTTACAAATAATGTTTCTCTTATGATGCCCTTGTCCTTTCCTGCTTAGAGATTAAGCATGAGCTTTGGAAATGCATAGACAAGACAATTGTGTGAATTTTTCAATAAGCAAATCCTGTATATATTCAATTACAGTGTGATAGTGAACATGAGAAAACTAAATGATACGGTTCTCTTGGTTAATGGTGTATTTTACAATCTAGGTGTTAAACAGCAGTGGCAGATTTCTTATGCTGAGTTCAATGGAACCAGTTTACTTGTTTCGTTTTTCAGTTGGAGCATTGTGATCCATACATCACTGTACTGCATTTCGCCTCAGAAGTTCCTCAGGAATCTGGTTTTGTGTTTTGCTCTTCAAGGTAGCACCTTGCTGTCAGTAATGAAGTAACATGAGCTCAGGTTCTGTTCTTTGTGTGGGCAAGGCCTTATTCTTTTTAAGGTGCTGACTGATGTTGTGCCTTGATGGTAGGACCAAGGGCAGAGGCGAGGTGGCTGAGGGCAAGACACTGGCAGGCAGCAAAGGGGAACCCCATTCATCACAATAACTCCAAATCAGAGGAGTAAGAGATTTTGGAAAGTTCTGGTTTGAGTGTGAACATTTTCTGTAATAAGTGGCGGTATGCTAAATTATTAATACTTCAAATGCAAACTCTGCTTTGAAGTAGTGAAATCCTTTGGTGTATTTTGAGGTGTTACTGCTCTGTAAAATTAGTTTTCTTCTGGCTTACACTCTGATAAGATTTTGCCATGTATTAAGTTTTCTCATTGTTTTCCTATTTTTACAGCTTTGTTTCCTTTCCTGACCCCTGATAGACTTCTATAACCTTGCTTTCCTTCTCTTTCTTTCCCTTGCCATTTAGAATCAACTTTGTGAGGTTCTGACAGTATGCTTGCATCTCCATTAGGATTTTCTATACAGGCCTTTCTGTGGTCTTCCCCCATCCTTTAGTGGTTTAGCAAGTGGCATAAACTTAATTCCTTGGAACTCCTACAAGATTCCTCCTACACGCATACATATTCCCTATCTCAAGTCTATATTCAGAGTGAGAGTGTCTTGAGGATAAATCTGCGTTGGCCACAGTGCTGCAAATATCAAACAAATCCACAGTTCTATATATGAATATAACTAAGAGAAAAATGTGACTAATTAGTTAAGAAATGTTTTGATGCAATTATTAAAGATTGTTGCATAAAATAGTTAATCTGGCTAATTTACTTGTGATCTCAATTTTATTAGGCTTGGAACAAAATACTTACACACTAGAGTAATTTTTCTCATATTATAAGTTCTTTTTTTTTTTTTCTGACTGCAATTAGTAGACTTTATTAAAGTGTACTGAAACAGCAACCGCAGTCTCTTCTTGGTATGGCCAAGGGAGGTTTTCTGCAAGGAGAAATGTCAGGCAGTGTTAAACTAAAAGAAGGTACTGATAAAGAGTGCTCCTCTACTCTTAGCTGAGGGAATGTGGATTTACTTTGCTACCTGGATTGCTGGACTTAATCCCCCCCACAAAAAGTTAGTGTCCACACACTGAATGATTCCCTTGCACTCATGGTGTTGCAGTCTTGTGCCAGCTGCATCAGCATGAAGCTCTCATCAAGACTGCATGTGCTGACAGCTCCTGGCACTACTCTGTCTCTCTCCCCTGGCAGGTTCATGCCCTTGCTTATGGGTTTAGGTAATGTCCTTATAAGAAACATCTTGAAGTCAGAAGCACTGCCATTCCCTCCTCCAAGTAGAACCTTGGGACACCACATTCTCTGATTTTGCTTTTGCATGCAGTTATTAGACAATAAAGATCTTAAGGGCTGTAGACCAAATGCAGTTTATGGGAATTGAAGCTGCAGTTAGTTATGCTTTTGCTCTTTCGTGAGTTCTTACAGAAACCTGCTGCTTTTGTTCAAATCAACTGAGAAATAAGGATTTTAATGTTCTTTGCTACAAAGAGACAATGGATCATCAGTGTCCTTGTTTTGGCATGCTTGTTGCAGGTGAAAGCTGCTGCTTGTGTTTTCTGTGGAGTATAAAGACCGATCAGGTTAGCTGCTTTCTCCTGTCTCAGCATCCTTGAGCACTTGTCTCCCAGCAGTATGCTGTAAGAATTCGCTGACCATCTCTCAATTCTCCTCACACAGCTGCAAAATCCATTAAAATATTTTAATGCTGACAGGCTGAAACACTGTAAAAATGTAAATTTTCTTCTGCTGAAGGGCAAGATGCCAAGAAATGCTTTCTAAAATATTTCACTGCTGAGTAAGGATTTAGGGGAGTTTTGGTATAGCTGGAATACAGTTTGAAGCAGTGGGAGAGAAGCTTATGCCATCAGTAAGACCCGACAGTATTTTTCAGTCACTTCCTGTTTTTTTTTTCTTTCTTTTTTTTTATTTCTTTTTTCAGTAGGAAATAACAATCTGAGATGTGATCTGCTCTGTTGGTGCAAAATGAAGAACTGCTTTGTAAGCTCCAAAATACCACCATCTTTCCCTGCCTAGGTACTATACTTAGAAGCTCTGTAGAAAAGCAGGGTGGGAGGGTCAGCTGCCATTCATTCAGCAGAGATTTTAACTACGTTTGGGTGCTGATGTCCTGTTGAGCAGTGGCCAAGGGAAATGCACAGGGCTGTGCCCTTGCTTCTCAGTTGAGTGCTGAGCTGGAAAGATTGTCTTTTTGCTTACACCAAATAAATTTAATGAATATAAGAGTGTGTTCTGCTGCAAAAGAATGGTGAATACTTTATCTAGAATTTAGAACACGCTTTGACCTTTGGTCTGAACATTTGAAAGTTATTTATTTAATCTCTCAGCTGAAATTATCAACTGTCCCACATATTATATTTTAAGACTGTTTCCAAGGGTGATATTTTCTTCTCTTAGTCAGGGGCTGAAAAATAAAGTTGATAACATCTCTGTCTTTTTTTCCTACTATAACAATACACTTCCTATAACAATGTAATGATTCCATCCTGTTGTCTCTCCCTTGCCCCATATGGGATCTAAAGTGAGGTCACCTATATTAAACTACCGTATTTGTTTTGCTACATTTCATCTTAGCTTTCAGAGTTACATTAGATGATTCATGAGGCAGGCAAGTAGTATTGGTCCTTTACAGTTCAACATGTTAACATCTCTGTGGGTTGTCACTAGTGCCTACAGAATGTTTTTCACAAGTATAAATAATAAGCCAAAATAATGTATCTTCTCCAGGGACTTTTTCATAACACTACTGAAGTGCGTACAAATACTTGATGAGCATTAGTTTATTCAGCAGTATCAAGGAACAGCAGCTCTTTCTGGTCACATTTCAATAGTGAGCTCTACAGTGTAACACGCCAGTGTGTAATTAAAACACATCTTGTCTAATTTTTGTGTAAGCCACCCAGGAAAGAGCCAGGAAAATGTATTTGAAGATTCTCACAGCATATTCTGAGTAAAATGAGTCATGCTCTGATATTCAATATAATATATGAGAAAAAAATCCAGCAAAGGTAGCAGGAATTGTACCTTCCCACAAAGGAATGTATCCTAAACATGCTGGAAGGACTTTTAACACTGTTTGAGAGGCTCAGCAACACTGGCACAAATGTACTCAAAGTGTGCATAACTTACACAAGAACGTTTACATTTTGAGATCTCAGCAATCGAAGACTGGTTTGTCTTGGATTTTAGTTTATTTATTTGTTTATGTTTTGTAGTTCTGTGTTAATAATCAATAGCATATCAGCTAGATAACCTCTCACTGTACCAAAACCTAATGGTAAACCAAACTCGATCCTCAACCTGTATTTGAGAAGCCATTCTGCAAGATGAGGTAATTATCAGTGGAGCTGGATGAAAATTAGTTAGATACGTGTCTTACAGCATTAATATTGTATGCATTATCTTAGATATTGACCTGATGCATTTATAGAACATTTAAGTGTTATAAGAAAATACATTTCTCTACTTTTTCCACCTACCCCAATTATGTTAACAATGTATGCCATTAGATAGCCAGACCTGTAGAAATTCTGGGAAAGAATTATCTGTAGGGTTTTTTAATTGAAAACTTAGAATTTCTACTTGTTTCTCTTCTATCTGGAAATAAACTGGAACTTTTCTTTGCTAGAGTCTTAACTCATATGTTTTGACTTGGCTGTTTCTAGTTATAACTGAAGTGATTGTATTTGGAATATCAACTAAAGGCAGTAAAAACTTTGACTCAAGACCAGACGATAAAGTTTTACTTTTATTTCTTTGGGAGGCACAGAGATGTGGTATTTAATCAGTAGCAAAGATCAAAAAGTAACTACTTTTTATCTAAATACTTTCTATTTAAAACTCAATTACTTTGTATTTGCAGTCAGGAGAAGGTCTTGGTAAAAATCAGGTTCTTGCTGCATCTTCTCTCTCCTGTGATCTCCAGCAATCCATCATGATAATGGTATGGAATTTTTTTTTCCTGCCAGGTTTTAGTTAATGTGAATTCACTGAACTCATACTTTACATGGCCATGAAAAATGGACGTTTTCTTTTGACATACAATTTAAAACTTAATAGACTTTCTACGCCTCTCTCACCATCTTGGGAGGCAAGAATGCTGATTGGCCTTTTATTAATAATAACTATGGTATGAGGCAGTCTTCCTAAACATCAGGAAGCTGGGAGTATAAGATAGTTAGAGGTTTCATGAAAAGCCTTAGATATTGTCCCATAATCCCTAGGAAATAGTCTGTTTCTGTGCCACCATCTTTATTCAAGTTCAGAAAAAAGTTGTAGAACTTTGAGATTGGCTTTCTATGTCTTTTTTTTTTTTACTTGTGAGTGTATGTTGTAAATACTGTCCCATGGCTCAGTGCCAGCATTTTAGGCAGCTAATGCGTGCTGGAAGGTTGTCACATTGCAAGCATGAAGGCCAGCTAAGAAGAATACCTACCTGATTTAATGAGGTTCAGCAGAAATGAGAATTATCCATCTCTACAGCAGAAAGAGAAAGATATGAAGAAAGGTTCTTAGCTTTTTGGGGGGACAGAATGTGTTTCCAGCTCTTTTGGTTTTGTTTGTTTCTTTTTAAATCCATGAAGGCTCTCTTCTGGTGCTTTAGCAGCTGCAAGCTGCAGCTGCAACTGCTTTAAAGGCAAAGCACTGCCTACCTCACCCTGTTTTGTGATGCTAGACCCACACTAGTATTGAATTTAAATGGAAAGGATTGCAATCAGCAGGTGTGGAGGATGGAGTTACTGAATTTTCTGTCACTTTACTAAGTGACGTAATGATCATTGTTTATGTCAGCCTTTACACTCTTTAATTTTACCATCAAGCATTTTTCTTATTTGTAAAACTGTTACCATCTTTTTTTAAAGTGCTTCTCAAATCTCCCCTCATCATTTGATCCTATGCAGGACAGGAGCCTGACTGAAGCCAGGCTGGCAGTGATCTGTGTTTGCTATTGGGACCAGCAAATAGTTAGGTTGTGCTGTCTCCATCTTCACTCTTTGGGTGCTTATTTCTTGTTCTCTCTGAGTAATTACCTCTTTGGAAGATGAATTACCATTTCTGAGAAATGTACAGGAGCCTTCTGAGTTGGAAGTTGAAAACACTGCTACAGAATTATGCTGGAGTAGTTTCTACTTGGTCATCTGGTGTCTGCTTGGCCTCTCATTTACAGAGAGACCAAGCAAATAAGGTTACCTTTTTTTTTTTTTTTTATTCCCCAAAACTTGCATCAGTTTAAATAGGTTTTTTTTTTCCAGTTAATATAATGATAGCAAAAAGTACATTCTTAGTAACGAGATTTATCTCATTAAAAACAAAGTTTAGTTTATTCTAAAACATATCTGTAGGCTACTTAAGTCTGTATGTGGGCTGGAAGGAGTGATTATGTTTCAGTGACCCTTTGCTCTGATTTTAAACATCTCACTTCCAGTGTACAAAAACAAACTGGTGTAATAGAAAACATATTTAAATTAGTGAAATCTTAGGAATTTGAAGTCAACCTTGAAAAAAGTGATTTTCATTAGGAATGCTTTTTTTTTATTTATTTTTTTTGTAGGTCTGCTAACTAGAAGCACAACATTTTGGTTAAATTGTGGCAACGTTTTGCTGAAAATATGCAATAATTTTATTTTCCTTAGTGAAGAGGGTTCATTCATGATCTTTTCATTCCTTGTAGCACAGTAGAAAGCCCAAATATCATCTGGTCAGTAACTCATTATATACAAGCAAAGGCAGCCCAATGCAGCCTTGATAACTTGGGAGAGAATTTAACTATATGAAAACTGGAAGAAAAACAAGCAAACAAACAAAAGAAAACCAAAACAGACATTCCTTAACTTGTTCAGCATGTTGTTTTGGACAGGATTAGATGGGATTTATTAAGCACAGACTATTTTGTCAACAAAGCTTCATAATGTGGTTAGTTATTTTAAAAATTTGATTTTTTTTTTCAATATCAAGTGAGCTTATTGTCCTAATCATTATTTTTGCTGTTTGCTATCTTTTATTATTTGATATATAATAGGAAGCTTAAAATCATTAAAAGCATTTGGTCATCATAAACGGCCCCACTATCATCAGGCAGTCTGTTGAGAAGACAGCAGTGCACTTTTTCATCATGCATATTCTTTAAAGCAGAACAAATTTTTTAAATGAGATCATATTGTTATGGCTCACTGATGCGTTCTACTGATACAATTTTTTATTTCAGTAACAGAAAGGCCAGAACATAATAATGGGTAATTTTTTCATGTTCTCATTGTTTAACATAGATTTATCCTTAGAATGTGATTCTCATGTACTCCAGTTCCAGGAACTGGAACTAGGATGAGAGTCTTGGCTTGAATTTAAATTATAAGCAGTGAAATATATGTTGTTATTTTAAGTGACAAATGCATGTCTTGTACCAAAGCTCTCAAAATGATGATGACAGTGCATTTCTTAAATGCCAAATAACAGTTTAGCAAAAATGAGGAAGATAGGGAAGAAGTACTGGCTAGAAGAAGTCACTGTTTGCATAAATGGAAAAGAGTGTTAAAAATTAGCAGTTGATACTGAAAACAACTGCTTTACATAGGGACCGGGGGAGAGTACATTAAAATTTAAAAACAAAACAAACCCCTCAAAACCAAAAGCTTTTAATTTTTAATTTCAATTTGCCACAAACCTCACTGCCGTTGTTTGATTTCCCACTGTAGTTCAAGTGTAATTGTTTAAAAAAATAAAGAAAACAAGATTGTAAATAATATCACAATCACAGAATTGTAGAGGTTGGAAGTGACCTCGAGATCATCTAGTCCAACCCCCTGCCAAAGCAGCTCCCTAGCCCAGGTTGCACAGGTGTATGGACTTCATTTGATTAAATGACGTAAAATCCTGATTTTCCTTCTTTCATGTGACCTATAGAAAATCTTACCAAACACCCAACATTGCAATTGTATCAAAGGATAAAATTATTGGGATGTCTTGTAGTATTCACGCACTAACAATGAATTAACTACATAGCAGAATTCATTTATGATTGTCTCCAAACTGCTTTAATTTGTTTATTCTGAGTTATGTAGTATTTTTGCGTGATAAAGTCCAATGCTTGCTACAATGTGGATATCCTGTTTTATTTTGGGGTAATTCTAAGTTTAGAGATGTTTGGTGTCTGTGCCAGTTGTGTCTAGAAGAGGCAACTTTCATGTCACTTAAGACCATCAATATTTTGTTTTTGTCTGGAGTCTATTTTGTGTTCAAAGCATGCTATTTATATTTGAAAGCAGTTTTCAGGCAGAGTGTGCCCCACTGTACCAAGCTGTTCACAGTTCTGTTATCTTGAATCTATATCTTGTATTTCTCTGCTTTCAGCTTGTTTTCATTGACACTATCCAGAAGGGAGTAACAGGAATAAGCCAAATCCATTTCTAAGTATCAGTACCTAAAAAGTGTGTCCTAAACTTCAAAGGCTGAAATGTATCATGGCATTTGGGAACATACCTTTGGCCTCTTAAGAACTGCATGCATACCTTCTGCCTGTTTGAACAGTTGTTACTTTCATCTCAGACCTCTCCTGCTTGTGCTGCTTTTCTTTTTGATGCCCTCTGTTAGAATGCATCATTCTGTAATTTAGTTTTCATTTACATCTTGAGGAGACATACTACTCAGGGAATCCCTTTGAATTTCCTGGTGCCTTTCAGTTTCTTCTTCCATGGATCAAATTAATTTCCCAAATTATTTTCCAGTCATCTGATTTGAAGATTAATGTTTATTTTACTATGTATGTAGAAAAAGGGTAAAAAATTTTTGCTGTTATAAGCAGACTTGTCTTAAAAATTGTATATATTTTTTATTGTCTACAACAATTTTGAAATGATGAGTTTGTTCACCCCACTGGTATTGGAAACTGAATGATAGGAGAGAGATATACAGAGCAAAATATAAGAATGAATAAAATTGTTTACCTGCGTGCTCTGAATAACTATAATGGCTGCATTGTTATCTAAACTACATTTTCTTATCCAAGTTAGATTTCCACGTGCTAACTTAATATGGGAAAAAGTTCTTTTAGGAATATGTTTGTAACATAAGCAAGTATTGATCACATAAGTATTAGTCACAAAAATCAAGTCAGAAGACAGCTTAATAAAGATAGGGTCAGTAGAATGGAAATCATCTGGTCAAAATAATAATCTTGAGTGCGTTATTTCTCATCAATGCAGTACTCATAAAAGCAGACAAAACACTATTTAGCGAAGACTTGATCTTAATTCCTTAAAAGAAGTTACTGGAATATTGTTATAATATTCCCCAGGCACAGGAGTGTGTTCTGACTTAAATACAGTTTGGCAAAATTAAAAGTCAGTCAGTCTTTCAGTCTTGATTTTTCTCTGTGGCTACTCTTCATGTCCAGGAAATTCTTCATTGTGTAATTATTCTAGAGCCAGAATAGACCAGGCAATATGATTATGTTATCATTACCAATGTCTTGATGGTTGTTTTTTTTTCTTTTTCTTTAAATTATTTTGAGTACTCTAAATTGCGTTTGCTAGCTCTGTCCTCTCACCTTACCTCACCAGAAAGTGGGAGCTAAAAGCCAAAAAACAATCCATCAAAATGAGTTTTTAACAAATGGTTTAAGGTGAAAATGAAAAAATTACATTTTAAGAAGTCTACCTGCAATACTCTGTATTTCCAAAGCTGCTACCATTTTAACCATATTCCCCTTCAGCAAATGTTGGTCTCACAATCGGAATGTTTATTTGGGTCATCCTAGATCTGGCAGATAGACTCAAACTGAGCCAAGCAGTACTCAAAGCATTGAGGTTGCACTCATGTCAAGGTGGGGAGTTGGCTGTTCCTTTAAGGAGAGCAGAAGAGATGGTCAGTAAGCTTTCCTTTGTGTCTACCTTTTCAGAAAGGTACTTTAGTCATCCATGAGGGACTAGGCCAGGCTAAATATGTGTTTTGTGCCATCTGACAACTGTGGGTAGGAAAAATGCAAGGTTCATAAGGCCAACAGAATGAGCGGGAGTCCAGAGGGAGACTGTGTCTTTATTTTGTTGTTGTTATTTTTAAAATTTTATCATTGAAGGGTTGGGGGGGACTTGAGAACATGTTAAATGTTGAATGGCTTCTTTCTACACTGCTTTTGACACTCTTAAACCATTTAAAATAATCTATTAAAAATGTTCATTTGCAGTTCTTAGGTTCTTAGGTCTCAGAAGATAAAGCATTTGTGGTTCATCTACATACTGAATTTTTTATTTTTTATTTTTTGTTATATGCATAAACTCATGAGATACAAAAAAAAAAAAGAAACAGTGGGCCAGAATGAACTCAAGTTGAGCGTTAATGAGATCAAACAGACAGTTAATGGGTTTGGGAAGTGAACTACTGTAGAATCCCTTATGTATAGGCTTTTTGGAGGTTATTTAAAATGATTAAGCTACAGCTAAGTCCTGTTCCAACTGATCTGTTAGGAATTTTATTATTGACTTTAGGGAGGCTAGTGTTTAATTTGTTTTACTTCACCACAATCCACCATCTGCCTTCTCAGGCAAGGGACGCATGGGGTTTCTTGGAAATGCAGTTTCCATAAAAAAAAATAAATTGGCACGCAAAGGGTAAGAGCACCACCATCAATTTTGTGAGGTGTCTTTGTCTGCAGGTGGATGAATAGGAGAGGTGACCTTATATTTTATTTCCTTTCCCAATCCCATTGCCATTAATATAAAACTCTTCGTAGCCTTACCCCTATTTCAGGACCTGGCTTTGTTTTGAAGATGCTGTATATATCATTAATCAAATGTGCCTCTTGACTACCAAGGGGCCACGGACCAGTGGCGCACTGGGAGGTTTTTGTCTTGTCCCAGCATCTGTATTGACTGGCATAGTTTGCTTGTAGGGAAGTAGAACATAGGAACTCTGCTTTCAGAAAAGTGTGGCTTTGAGTTTTTTACTTTTCTTGGTTTTGCCAGTGTTGGGGGGAAGATGGGGAGAAGGATGGCATTTTGAAATATGTACACATCCATTCTCAGTTATAACTGAGTACCACTACATGGAAGTGGAGTCCTCTGCACAAAGATTTTAGATCTCCTCTGTTCCCAACAGCACTGAAACCCTGAGGTTTCATCCCTGTTGGGAACAGGGGAGATCTGAAATCTTCATGTCTTTCTCCTTCTGTAATGGTAGACAGGAAGAGAGGTTCTGAAAGACTAACTATTAGATTATAAAGTAAAAGAACTTTATTTTTATCTAGTAAGAAAGTTAGCTGTAGTAACTCATTAAATCTATACAATGTATATCACAGGAGATATGCTAGAGTGGGTGGAACTGCTGACAGCTGGGAATTCATACCTCAAAGTGTTGCTGAGTTTTTCATCAAATGTTTCTATCCTGCAGTTGGAAAGTGAAATTTTAGCCATGTGCACCTGTCAGAGAATCCTTGCTCTTTTAGTAAGCCTAGGTATTTTATTTACCATTGCATGCTGTCACACATAGTTTATGGTAACTATTCTGAATCAGAATAAGGAAAGAAAGTTGTAGTTCAGCTGGTGTGGGTATAGGAGGTAGCCTAGACAAACCTACCTGTACTTGTGTTAACTGAAAAAATACATGGACAGAAAATACTGGGTATGGGAAAATGAAATCACTTGGAGCTTTTTCACAGGGAAAAACTACTTTTGCTCCTATTTTGGATCTAGATAAGATAGATATCCAATCAGTTAGTATATATTAATAGTGTTTCTGTGTACTAAAACCTGTGTTTATGCAGGGCTGCATATTGCCAATTCCTTTTATAAACACAGTGACTGAACTGAAATCTATTAGGAAATATGTTTGCTTCACTAGTTTGTATTCCTACTGAATAACAAGTTTTATGTATCACATCTTTATGTCTTTTTTAAATTATTTATTTATTTAATTTAATTATTATAATGCGTGATTAAGTCAAGTAAAATTCTTTTCATCTGTTGTGATGAGGGCCCGGTCTCTTTGGGATAGGTCACTTGGAGGTTTATGTTTTGTCGAGTAGTGTTTGTAGGTCAATACATCCTATATTTAAAAAGAAAGTAAAGTCATTAGAGCCTGTAATTTTGAATTCAATGTTATATAATTCTTCAGCACACAGATGTTGGAAAGAGGGATAAAAATATCCCTTGATTTTGTAAAAGATTTTCTCAGATTAAAATACTGCCTATGATAATGTGCCTGATTACTTTAACATGGTGATTCTACTCTGTATCATTCTGAACAAATCATTTTGTGGATGGAAAACCATAACAAGCAAAGACAACAGTGGATACTGCAAAATAACGAACAGGAAAGGAACCAGCAGTGTTTTTTAGTTGTCTGTGACTCTCAAGATCAATGATATTTAATATTTTAACTAATGTGTTTTTCTCAAGAAAGAGTTAGAGAACTATTGTCAGTATTAGAAAAGAACCTGGTAATTCTGCAAAACAGTCAGGGAGTATTAGAGGGGGAAAAAAAAGGATGATCTTATGGTTTTGGAGTGCTAGAAAATTTGTAAAGTTTAACATTCAAAGTGTAAAATCATTTATTTGCAGACAGAAAACAAGAATGAGTGCTTTAAATGAAGAACTTCAGGAGCCTTGATAATAGAGCAGAATGTTTTATTTTCTAATCAGCAGAGACAGTCTAATTTTCTCTCGCTGTTCATTTTAAATCAGTGAAAAATATCAGTAGCCTTTATCTTAGGTTCTTTACTTCTAAGTTAATTTCATTTTTTATTTAAATGACTAGTTTTCTTATTACTGTTAAAGAGTGTAATAGTGATTTAAGGAAATGGCTCTGCATTTTTTTGTCGCCTATTTATAGATATGTGTTCTAACTACAAATCTTTTCATAGATTGTAGTTTGCAAATTCTACATTTATAAATGTCAAAATGATCTTGAGAAGTGGTTGGACCACATTCAAATAATCAGAAAATGCTGGTTTCACTTATGGAAGGACATGACACATTTTGTATTTGCGGCTTAGTAAGGAGCTGTTTCATCAGTTTTGTTTGGCTCTGGTTAATGCCGATGTCATTCATCAAGGAAGAACAGCAACTGGATAAAACATGAGCTGTACTTTTACCTTCAGGGGATTATGATCACCTGTACAAATCCAACTGGCAGTTCATTACTAGTGACATCCTTCAGGGTTTATCACTACTGGGGCCAGAATGTGCATTATGTTTATTATGTCCTGTGTAGTAGGACAGAGTCATTCTCAGCAAGTCCTTTAAAGGAGCCTGATGGACTGGAGGAGTGGGAAAATGTAGTGTCCTGAAGCTAGTTTGGAATAACCCTGTAAAACTGGCTTGAAGGCAATTTTACAGAAAGGATCTGAGGGTCTTGGTAAGACAGCAAGCTGAATGTCAGAGGAGGGCAGCTACAAACCAGCTTTTGTCAGCAAGAGTAGAGCCAGCAATGCAAGAGGAACATTTTTTCTCATCTGTTAAGCACTTGTAAGGTCTCGTTTGGAGTACTGTGTCCAGTCTGGGGTTCAGAAAAATGCTTAGGCACTGAAGGAAATCCAGCAAGTTACTGGAGTGGTTGGAGGAGTCAAGTGCGCTAGGCGCAAGGAGGGGCTGAGAGAACGGTTTCTTCTGGAGAATGGTGGAAGAGATCTTTGTGCTTCCTATGACTGTCGCATAGTTGTTTATAAGGACAAGAGTGCTAGACTCTACATGAGGGTGCCCAGTAACAGAATGAGACACAGTGGATACACACGGCAGCATAGGAAACTCTAGTCAAGTACAGAGATTGTGTTTTTTCATTGTGGGACAGATCAAATATCAGAAGAGGTTCCCAGAAAGGACTGTGGAATCGCTGTCCTTGGAGATATTCAGTGCCTCACCAGACAGTGCTAAGCAAGCTGAGCTGGGTAGAACAGTGTTGAACAGGAGCTTAGACTGCATGACCTCCAAGGGTCCCTTCAAGCCTGAATTATTTGGTGATGGTGTTTGCTGTTTTGTTTACTTCTGTCCAGATTGTTATTCCTTCTTTTCTGTGGTGTTCTTCCTCACACTTATGAGAGTTCTTTGTGCTTACTTCTTCTAGGGGTGTTTGCCTTCCATAGAATTCAGTATGGCGTAGGTGAACCTTCATTTTGTCAGTTGTTAACATTTTTGCTAAGGGTGAATTCTGGGACTTTCAGTAGAATTTGTTTTTTTCTTTTTTTCTTTTTTTACTTTTCTCCTGCAGATGCACATTGTGATACAGTTTTATAGTGATTGAGTTAGCTCCTCAAAATTGCTCTTCACAGACTTCCAGTACATTCACCTTGTTTTTGTCCTCTCCACTTCACGTTTCTCATCTTTCATTTTTTCATGGAGCTTAGCACTGCTCAGGTTCTGTGATCGTCTTGGATGAATTGATAGTAATGATAAATATCCCCAGAAGCAACATTCAGAGCAATAGAGCTACCTTAGTTTTCTGCTATTCTGCTAGCAAGTATTGTTTGCAGTTTCAGAAAAGAGTTAAAAACATTTTCTTGAGTTTGTTCCATGTTTCAGCATTCATCTGGCATTTAATTGGTCTGTTTATTCTTAGCTTCTTTTTTGCTTTGTTTCACTCATTAAACTTTACATAATCCATCAGTCACAGTATCACAGAACTGTAGGGGTTGGAAGGGACCTCTAGAGATCACCAAGTCCACCCCCCCTGCCAAAGCAGCTCCCTAGACCAGGTTGCACAGGTAGGTGTCCAGGTAGGTCTTGAACTTCTCCAGAGAAGGAGACTCCGCCACCTCTCTGTGCAGCTGTGCCAGTGCTCCGTCACTGCACTGTGAAGAAGCAGGGAAAGACAGAGTTATGTTTCCTAGTCAGTTTCCTAACTAGATATGTGAATTAAACACCAACTGGTTATAGAGCCTCCTAAAGGTACATTTCCCTGTAGACATCATTGCCTTTGAACCAGAAGATATATGTGATCTGGAAGCAGAAAATAAATATAGATAATACAAAAATACCCTTTTCTCTGACTGAAAATGGGAGAAGTCTTTCAAATTTTTGAGATTATAATGGGTTTTAAATATATTTTGATTTCTCATGGGGACATGCCACTTTTAGGCAGTAGTCCAACTATAGTTTCTCTAGAGTTTTGCACTATTACAGTGTTTGATGTGAGCAATTCAATAGGGAAACTGTAATAAGATGGAATTACTTAGAATTTCTATCTAGAAGTGCAAAGGAATTATTAATGTCAGTTTGAAAGGCATGGATAAGTTTTAACCTGGATTACTATGTGTAAATCTTGCCATCAGTGTTCAGTGAGGCTGAACTCATGCTGAGTAGTTGCAAGCAAAAAACAAGGAGGTACTATGAATTAAAAGCATGTTTAATAAAGGCTCTTGGCCTTGAAGAGTGAAAGCTAAGAAAGAAAATGATTGTCATTCATAAAAATATTATAGGGAACAGGAATTCCAGGGTGGGAGATAGGCTACTGAAGAAATAGGATAGAACAGTAAAGGTTATAATGTGAGACAATCTCTGCTTATGAGAGAAGCAAGATAATATACCAATTTGAAAAGTGGAGGTAAAAACCCTGCACAGTCCCATTATCTTTTCTTCATCTGAATAATTTAGGAATAAAAGTATATGAAAAATTACCTGAAGTAACAGGGACGTGGATGCTTGATCTCCCAGAAAACCTTACCCACTTCAGATAGAAACGTTTACTTAATCGCTACACATTGTCTGTGGCTTGCCGAATTGCCATGTAAGCTGTATATACATATGGTAAACATGCTTCTAAAACAATTTCTGTTTTTTCTGTTTATCACAACTAAACTGTACCAAACTTTCAAAGAACTGTCACTAGAAATAATAATTAGAAATCTTGGTTGATAGAGCAGTGCTTGTCGTTACCGGGAAACTGACAAAATATTCATAACCCCCCTTTAAAACAGCAACAACAAACAAACAAAAAGGACAAATTAGACGTGCTGTATTCCTCTAATATAAAAGAGTGATGACAACTTAAGCATCAGCACTTAGAAGTCAGTCCATGGATATCACATCTTATAGACCCATGCTACCTTTTTCTCCTGCAGTGATTGCCGTGATTTTTCCGCAGATGGGCCCCACTGGGTGGGACACTGATGCCAGAGTAACGTGGAATTTTACTACTGAAGAACTTTTAGTCTACACAGGCAAACTGGAGATAGTGGGGGAGCATAACAGAACACAAACAGAAATGTCTTGCAGATTTCATAGCAACACTGATTTCTGCCAGGGAACTCATTTGGAAGAGATGTAATGAGCAGAAGGCTACAAGGAGCAAAACAAAGAGCAATAAATAGGTCATTTAGCATGTAATACACAGGGAAAAAAAAAGAGTGAAAGCAAAGAGGAAAACTCAGAGGAATGAAAATGGAGAAGAACAAAAGATGGTGAAAGAAAATATGGCACATGGATGGAGCAAGCTGTTCTGTGTAAAGAATGCAGAGGGAGAAACATGGAGAGTTCAGCCAGTTGGCTTTAGGAAGCCTAATGATCCCACAAAAGGACTGCCGACCTCACTCTCTGACTGCTTCCTAATGTTTTCTCAAGAGCGTGTGTAAGAAAATCTCCCAAGATAGAATAGTTCATTCAAAATGAATAATTTTGAGCACTGTCCAGGGGAGTTTGTTTCATTGTGTAAAACATCATAAAAAAAGGGATTACTGTGAGAGAAATCCTTTTTTCTCTGTCACAAAATGCTCCACAATGAGCTAGAATGAATGTTTGAGCATTCAGAAAAAGCTGAGGGAGTGAAATGATAAAAAATAAGGGGAAGAAAAAACTAGGTTGTGGTTGTCTTTGAGAAAGTTTTATGCAAAAAATTTGTTACTCTCCTGCAGTTTTGTTGTGCAAATGAGGGCCTTTGAGTTGCTGTTGTATCCCCAGATAAATGTCAGTCATTTTCAAAAATTGATTTGGTGTCCTCCTTCATCTGTGTATTTTTTATTTCATGTGAAATTACAACAAAAACTGTTCTTCCTGCTTTGTCTTTAAAACACTGCTATGAAATCATATTCTAAATAAAGGTTGTTCTGATATGTGCTAAGGTGCTGAAAAGCTTTGCAGCATCATTTAGGCAAGAAGAGGACAGAGGTATGTCAGAGCCAAATTTTAGTACTTCTTGTCATAGTTATCACATAGTGTCACAGTAGCTTAATGAAAATGTTTTAAAGCCCTGATATGTACGAGGAACAGATGGCAATTTCTACTCTTAGTCTGTGTCCACTAGATAAATTTTACATGTATCCCAAAGGCTTATATCAGCTATGCATGAAGAAAGTCATGAACAACACATTTGACCTCTGTACTGATGTGCTTTTTCATTTGTGAAATTGAGCTACAGTCTCTGCTGAAATGAATGATGATTAGTGTCTAGAGATAATGTTGCTTTCTTCGACAACTGTCACTGTTGCATTTGAGAACAAGTTTTGAGTATTTCAAACAAGCAGTAGTTCAGTGAAACAGAAGTCACTTGAGTCTTGAAAAATTGCCTTTTATTAGTAGGAATTATTCAATTGAAATAGTGTGCAAACCAAAATTATGACAACAAGCAAAGAATTACGTGACTGGATAATACAGACTATGATGTCCATCCTATTGATTATTAATTTTGAAATGTCCCATCAGTATGTGGAAAGAGTCACATGAATGCTCTACTGATTTGATTCAACTGCTATCTTTTTTATATCTTTACTGGCCTTATCAGTCAATGCAAGCATGTTTTTGTGTTATGTTGAATAGTAAATGCGTTTTCTGGGTTCTGAACCATGATGTTAGTGTTGAATTTGTAGTATATTTCAATTCTGATTATATCTGAGACAATACAGAGGGTCTTCAATACCTCCTGACACAGGCTGGATTGAGATATTGATGATCTGGTGTTCATCAGTTCTTGCAGGATTCCCACTGAAGAGAAATAGTTGAATACACCTGAAATATCACCTAAAATACATTTAATTAGAAGTTGTTTGCATTTTTGAACCTTAGATGATTTGTGTTCATGCATAACATGAACATTTTCATTTGAAAATAGTATCTGTGATATGTTAAGTTTTGTGTTGCTTGTCACCTAAGGAGTGCTGAAACTATGGCTTTTTTTTTTTGTTGGGGGAGTCGGGCGTTCCTTCTTACGATAGTTGTATGGGAGAAAGGCAATCATCTTTTTCTTGCATAATGATCTGCAGGACTATTCAAAGAGAAGAGATATTCCTGAAATGCTTATAGTTATTTTTTCTAGTCTTGAAGAATTAAGTCTAATCTTCAACTTTTGAAAATGTGTCGTTTCACTGAGGTAATCACTGACTTAAGAATCTGGACCTTAAAGTGATGGACGCATTGTAGTTGCTATATTTGACATTGTGCACATTGTGGTGAGTGGGCACAAAAGCAGCTGTGCAGGAGTAGCAGTAATGAAATGGTCTCCTAGTTGCTTATGAAAACTATAAAAAGACATAGTGGTGAGGTGTGGAAATACAGCTTGGATAAATGTTCCTTTGCTGCTTTAGTCTTTAGCTAAGGCTTCACTTCCTTATATCTGGAACGTGGCAATCGGGTGGTCCCATTCAAATGCATGCTATCAACTGTTAAACCACTGACTGTATATCACTCTTGGTTGCAATTCATATATGCAGAGAAAAAGAAATTAGGAAATGTGATTAGAACATCTAGTTAAATGTACGATGTCCTTGTTTTCCATCTTTTACATTCGTATCTTATGTATGGTTACTGTTATCTTCCAGGATGATTTCCAGACAGATTCTGAATATAAAGACAATCAGGAGATGAAGTATATTTCTGAATGGTGTCGTGTATTCCTGGAATTCTAACACAGTTTGATTTCTTAAAGTGAGAGGTGTTAATATATATGCTCATTGTAGTGTTTTATCATTGATTGCATATAATAATTAAATAAATATGTATTGATTAGGGAAGCACTTACAACAGCTTTTTAAATTAAGCACTAGTCTGCTGTACTAAATACTCAGAAATGTTCAGGTAAAGCTCTGTGACTGGAGATCTATGCTGTACATTTGCAGAATCTTTAACACAAGAAATCTCAGCACATCTGTTTTTACTGCAGATCTAAATCGAAGAATCCTCTTAAGCTGCCCTTCCAAGCCCTTACCACTAACTGTAATGGAACAGCCAAATGTGTTGGTAAACTATGCCAATGCCTCCTTTGGTTTTATTTCTTTTTTAGGACTTTTTCTCTGAGTTTTTTTCTGTGTGATTTTGGAATAGTAATTATATAGTAATTATACTATATTTCTTATTCTTTTATGGAAATAAGAACTGCAGCTGTTGTTCCGATGAACCTAAGAGAAAATATGGTCTTGGGCATGTTAGCGCTGAGTTGATCTGAGGAAGAAGTGTGGTGGGATTGTTACAATGTAGGAGGGAGTAGAAAGCTTGAAGGTGGCCTGGTGAAAACCTCATCTGAAAGGACTGGTGTCAGAAAGATATAGCAGGTTTTGATTGACTATTCAGACTGTGGAGGTATAACCAAGGGGGACCTGAAATTCTATGAGGAACTGTGGTTCTCCAGGGCAGGGTTTGCTGTTCCAGAGCTTCTGGATTGAGAAAGCAGTAGGGGTTACAAATGGATATGTTCACCTAGGACCTTGGTTTAAGGGCATGACTCTTGCTGCTTTTCTTCTTTTTGTTTATTTTATTCTTCTCTTGCTTCAATTGTAGCAGCCTTAGGAACAACATACTTTATCTTTCCTTATTATCTCATATGAATGGTTGAGTGTTCTTAAACTTCTTCCCATAAATGTGTAAATTCACATGTCACTCAAGTACATTAGACCTGGATGTTCTCTTGCATATGATTCTGGATAGAGACTAACGAGCTCATTTTAAACAAAGCTATAAATATGTATTAATATACTAAGGTTATTGAAGGGGCAAACATATAGCTTCTGCCTGTTTTCACTGTGCTAACAATCTTTCTACTCTAATTAACCCAGATCCTAAACTGTTTCCTTTTGAGAGAAAAAAATAAAATATGAGTTCAGAAATGAATCTTGTTTTCTGACCTACAGGTTGTCAGAGAAAAAGGGGAATCCTCAGCCTGGGACAGAATTCATTTTTAATTTCTAAATGTGAGTCATGTAGCTGAACTCAGAAAAGTCTTGTTATAGAGGTCAAGTTCTATTCCTTTGTAGGCTTTAAATACTACTATACTGCTTACCACGTTTCTGATCACTTAGTGGAGCTTGAGTCTCAGCTCTGACCCTTCTCTCCCTCTGTGACTTCACAGAAATCGTATACATTACTGTCAGGTTTCTTGGTCTGTGTGAGGTAGGTTAGAGAACGTTTAGCTATGTTACTGAAGGGACTAGACCATGTTGTCATTAATCAGGTGAAATAAATAAAGGACAAGGAAATTAGAGGAAAGACATCTAATAGGTCTAAGGTTATCTGCTAATGACTTTTTAGCATGGGTAAAGTCTATTTTAATCACCGTTTTATATTTCTTCTGTTTTGCTTTGATAATATGCCACTTTTGCAGATGAAATTATGTCACTAAGTCTGATCTTCCTTGAGGTCTGCAAATGACCTTCTCTCCTGGAAATTTTTGTTATACATTCAAAAAAGCATTTTGTGAGTCATAGTGGAACAAAACAGAACTAAGTTTATTTTTTATTGGTGGAACTGGGGCCTGTAAACTCAAATTTTTCTGATGAAAGTTAATGAAAACTCTTCTTGACTAAGCACTGCAACTTTTCTGCTGTGACCAGGAGGAAGGGAAGATTGTGAAGGCAAAAACCACTTTACAGACTGGATTGGTGGTTTGCTTATATTTTTGTTTCTGTTCAATTTTTTTTTCCTCTTTTTTTCATTCTGAACTTGATGTTGAGTTTTTTGGGAGTGCAGAGGATGTATTGTGGTGGTTTGGGTTCTTTGATTATAGGTTGGATTGTTGTTTTCTGTATTTTTTTTTTTTTTGGTTGGTTGGTTTTTGGTAGTGGTGGGTTTTCTCTTGAGAAATGAGAAGGAATATTTTTGAGTAATGAAAGAAAAAGCTTATTTTTTTCATATCTTCATGCTATCTGTACTCAAATGTGTCTGTAAAGCAGTGGCAAACATCCACAGCAATGTTTATTTCTATAGAATTGCTACCAGCTACTTATCAAATCTGGGTACAGAATGTATAGATATACATTATACTGTGGTGTTTTCCCCTACTTCACACCTAAATGAGGTGAAGTCAGTGTGACAGAAAGGAGCATTTGTGTGTTTATCTGGATCAAGGCCCCAGTCTCAAAAATAATGTTAAGTTTCTTGATCTTGGAGATTCTTAAGCTATTCAAAACATGACTGGACAACCTGCTGTAGTTGACCCATCTTTGAGGGGTGTACTAGATGACCCACAGATTATCTCACATTTCTGAGATTCTGTAACAGTGTTACCTTTCTGTCAAATTACAGCTTGACAAAGATGGGGAAAATTGAATGCTTTGCAATGAGACAGCAGTTTGGTACAGTCCGTAGGAAGCACCTCTGCAAGTCACTGGAAGTGACCTGGACATATTCAAATCCTATTAGACAGTCTGTGGGCTCTTGTCTATTTGTTTATGTAAACCACTGTGTATGTCAGGCAATACTGAGAAGTTTTGGTCAGATCTTTTTCTAGGAAATGATGTGCACTTTAAATTACTGCTAAATCAGAACAACATTTGATGGATTATTTTTGGAATAATCACTTGATAATGTAAAATGTCTTTGAAGAATATTTAAAGTAACTCTTTCTTGTATCCATGTGTGATTGGATGAGCAATGGAGGAGGCCCTGAAAGATATCGATTCATTTATTGTCTTTGCAACTGGATTGTTATTGTTGGTTTTTCTTTTCTATGCCCTTGTAGATTTCTACTTTACCTCCTGTGCCTTTTTTTCTCACACTTTAGATAGTTGATGGCTATCTTTGTTGTATTAAAATGACTCTGGGACTCTGGAAGCTTCTAATTGTACTGGGGCTCTTAGCAATGTTAACTATTCCATAATAAGCGAACTAGACTTCTAAGGGATCTAAGTAAGTTTTAATAAGTTCTGTAAGAATATTTTATGTTGCAGCAATGTGTGTATAAACCTTGGGTGTTGGAATAAAATATTTTTAAAAGTATAGAATAGCTAACAGAAAAAAAGGTATATTAATTTTAAAACACCAGTTATTCTGAAAAGTTTGTGAACAAGGTAGTTATGTTTTAGATTAAAGTATACTTGAAGATATTAAAAAATGAGTTGCATTTTTAAGCTCTTACCATTACTTTGTTGGTGTTACAATTATGTTACTGTAATGCTGTAAAGTATACTGCTTATCAGTAAAGTAATACGTTCAATTATGTTGTAGAGAGTCTCGTCAGAAATTGTAGTTTTGTGGTACATATGTTGTTTTAGGGAATAAGAGAGCACTTGAAGCTAATGAAAGGAAGAGCTGTGCCTGTTGTTTTTTTTAGTTAGTGTGGTGTTGGTTTGTTTTTTGGCAGGCAGGAAGAATAAGCATGTGATAATTGCACCATTATCAGATTAGGTCACCCCTCCTACTGTCTAATATTAAGGAGTACTGAACTTAGCTTAGTCTTAGCTTCACAAATATGTCAGATTTTCTGAAATAGTTGTAAAACTTTCCATGTAACATTGTAGGATGAATTTCAGTAATATGAGATACAGAACTATACTGCTTTTCAACAGTCACCCAATTCTCATTTATACTAGATGTCTATACTAATTATTTACTAACAAAAAACCCAAAACTTTTAAAATTATATTTGTATTACTAAAGTTGGTAAATATGATAATAAGTAGTGTAGAAACATTGTTGGAAATATTTGTTACAATTGATTGCAATGAATCGGAGTCCCTCCTACAGGTTTCCTCAATCTAGTTTGTTTGACTCACAGCAAAAGAGGCATGTACAAACATGCAACTTGTATAAGTTGATAATTTCTTCTGTTTACCTAAAGACACTCTTCTAACTTGTTGTTATTTTTAGTGTTCCTCTATTGAGTGAAGTGAGGAGCTTTACCTGCTGTAATTTAAGGAAGTCAAGCATGCTGAATGAAACTAAATTTCCTTGAAATAGAGAGGCATATTTAAAACTGTCACTTTACTATGGTATTTGTTTAGCTTCTTGGATGCATGGGAATGTATGTAATTTGCAAGCATTTTGAGTAATATTGACAGTAAGGAGCCTTTCAGAAAGAACAGGAAATTAAAAAACAAACAAACAACAAACAAACAAACAAAAAAAAACCCACAAGCAATATTTTCCTCCTTTTCTTAACCACAGTATTTCAGTCAAAGTCTTGTGCAGGTAAAAAATAAAAAAAAATAATTAAAAAAAAGCACAACTAGACAGCTTAGAGCAATTGGAAAGGGAAAATTCATATATAGAGACTTCTTTGTAACAAAATGTCAGCTGTGAAGCAAAAGTAAGGGAATGTCAGGGAGTATGCACATTACATAGAGAAAAGAGAAACATTGAATGCAAGGTTGAAGAATTGCAAAGAATTAAGAGATTGTTTTGGGCTTCCCATCTTCTCCTTTATGTACTGATTCCGTCTTGTTATAAGAATTAAACTTCGTTTAAGCTAATGTTTCACGGCTTCAAAAGCTTAATCTGCTTTGCTGCCTTAGCTTTAGATCATCTCCACATTCTATTGTTTTGGGAAGTGCAGAGCATGGCAGTTGGGAATTTCAGAATGAGTGGTGAGATAACTCACTGCTGAGAGCTTCTGGGAGAAGATGTTGAACCACAGATGCAAACCTGGCATTTTTTTTTATTATTTTCATTTTTTTTACAATCGGAGACTTTTTTTTAATAAAGAATAGTTCTCATATTAAGTGGTTATTTTTTCCTTCTCTATTCTCAGGGTTGCTCTTGTGGAAAATATTCCTGAAGGGATCAACTATTCAGACAGTGCACCATCCCACTTGTCTCTTTTCCAAGGCTGGATGAATTTGCTTAATATGGCTGAAAAGTCTGTTGACATAGTATCTTCCCAGTGGGACCTCAATCACAGTCATCCATCAGCATGCCAGGTATGTTCTAGACTAACAAAAAGATGGGACTTTAACAATCTGTTTTTGTTGTTTGTGAATTTTCTAGAGCTGCAGCCTTTCTCTGTAGCAAGTCTATTTATTTGGGTAGTTTAAGAGGAACAACAACAACAAAACATTTTCTCATGAGAATCATCCTGCCAAGATATTAGTTTTTGGAGAGTGATGGCACATTGGACTAGGGACACATCCAACACATTCATATCACTTCCATCTTAGGAAAGGATGTCATTGTATATTCTTAAGAAACTTGCAAAATTTTAACTGTTGAAACACATCCATAATTTGGGAATATCCATAAATCTATATACTAATTTTCTATTTGGTACAACTGCTAAGGTAAAAGGGTATGTATGTGGATTAGTTCTGCAACCTTATTGATGTGTAGAATAACACTTACAAATTACCTGATACCAAATGTATCAGATGATTCTTCATATCTTTTCAAAATGAATCTGAAGGGTGGCGAGTTAGGGCTTGTGCAATAAGGTACAATATCATGAATCATAAACAATACAAAAATCATAAATCAGCAAATGAGACAAACATGCATTATGGTAGTGCTGTGCCAAGAAACATATTATTCTTGCTAGCAGTCACCTCAGAAATGGGGTAAGGGCAGATTTCCACTTCCCTGTCAAACTCAAATATCGAAGAACTGATAGGCTGAGAGTATCTTTTTTCCACCTAATGGATTATTTGCTGGAAAAAGCCACTCAGCTGAAATGGAATTCAGTTAAAACCACAGTAGGGTAAACATGAGGAGTCTACAGTGATATACTATGTCACAAACTTTTCACTTTCCTCTCTAGTTTGGATGATACTCTGCAGTAAAAAAATGCCTATTGCTAAATTATAGACAAAACTGGTGTTCAGAGCAAGCTAAGATGATGCTTCAAACAGCCTGTGTTTTCAGATGATGGACTGAATGGTACTTCTTCAGAGAGGCTGTTGCCTAGCTGAAGGGCATGCATTCACTTTGCTCAGAATCTACTCCATGTCCATTTACCTTAGTGAAAACCTGAGCTGAGCATTCAAATGGAAAAATTAGCACAAACCCTTCCTTTTATAATGCTTATAAATATTGGAGTAGAGTTTGTGAATAAATTCATCGAGTATCAAAATATTGAGGCTTTTCACAATGTAATTATGTAGCTTAGCTTTATTTAAATTCATTGCCTAAGAAACTTCAGATCCATGTTCTGTCATTCAAGCAGATCAGTTCACAGAGAGTGCCTTAGATGTTTTCAGGATATGCATGAATTGGTATGTGCATGAATCTTTAAAAAAAAAAATTGTCTCAAAAAATTCAACATGTCATTTGCTTCAAAACCAGCAGAGCTTAACAAATCCCAAACAGAGAGTAAAAATAGCTAACTGAAAATTGGGGTTTCAATAGTTGAGCATCAATTCCATTCACTGTTCCACATTTTCATGCAAAATAAAAACTGTAAGATGTTGCTGAGTGTCAGAACAGGCAAAGGAAGAAGAGATGTGTTAAGTGGATTTGCTCATTCATCCTTAAATGCATTGTTAAAGCCATAAAAAATGTAACATATTTTTAGTAATCTATTTTAGTTATCTATTTAGAATACATAGTAGTCTTACAAAAGTAATCACTTCTGTTTAAAAGGTGATTAATATTCCCGTCATTCCCTCATTTGTACAGCAGTGTGGGCTGAACAGCGGATAGATTTTTCTGTCAAGCTTGTCTATTCATCCTAAAACATTGTGCTGCTATTGGCTAATCTAATTGCTAAAGAAATTGCCAAAGGGGCAGGGATTAGCAAATTGCTGCCCTAGAGAGTGTCTACAAAGCTTAGTGAGTAAAAAATAAGGAAGAAAACTTGTATCATTGCATTTGCTTTTTAAGGTCATAAAATGAAAGAGAAATGACAGAGGAGCTTCAGTAATCGTTATCTGTTAATTTTCAGAAGTCAAGTGTCCTCGAGTCTTTACAAATTTGGATTCGGGGAAATTTGTCCTCACATAACAGAATATTTTGCAGGGACTGCTGCAAAATTTGTAGGTACTGTGGTGGTTATAGTTGAGGAAGTTCAAGTCATTCTCTAAATGATACTGCTTTTGTCTGAAACTGAGAACATAACCGTTTTCCTTAGGGACTCATGTCCTCCTGTATTACTAACAATTTTCATTTTGTGAATATTAAGATGTAGTACAAAACAAGTTTCTTTACATGACCAGTTTGAAAGACATGGATTTTTGGAGAATAGCTGAGTAGGCTAGATTGCTTTTTTTTAATTCCAGGACCTAGCTATATGTTTATTGTGTTTGTGTATTTATGTGCACACGTGAATCTATGTGTGTATGTATGTATATATCCAAAATACATCTTGAAGAAAAATAGAGCAGTGAATTCTGCAATTTTATGTTCACATGGGCATGCGTATAAACCTATGGTCCTTATGTCTATCTGTGGTTGTACATATATAAAATACATGTATGCATGTGTGTATATAAAATTGCAGAATTTCCCACTTTTTTGTTTGTGTTACCTTTTCTCCTTAACAGTTGCCTCTCCATGTTCTGTGGTTTGAAATTTCTGACTGATGTGCTCAGCATGAGTCTTGCTGGATTGGAGTCTTCAAATGTGAACACGTGATGCTAAAATGTTTAGAAGTCTTCCATAGCTTTGAAAATCAAGTAAACAAGTATCAGTTTTGCAAACTTTTCAGTGAACTTTTCATACCTACTTTTCTCATTCAGAAAAAAATCATGTCTTTTGGCAAATTTGTGCTGTCATCTGTGTGCATTTTCAAGACAGCAGGGTAGTTGTTAAACAGAAGACATAGAAATTTTTGCAGAATGTGAATGTATGAATCCTCCTGTGGCATTCTGATGTTTAGAGATATCAGAAGACATTGAAAACAAAAATTTTGAGGATAATTTATAGTTCAGTTTCATTAAAAGGAGTGGCAAACAAAATAGTGCAGATTTAATGATTTTCACAGATTTCCTGTGGGTTTTGTAATGTTTAAAAGCATGAATTCATGGTGACCATACATAGTTTCAGTAAGTTTTTCCTCACAAATTTCATTTTAACAAGTAAGGATCGATGCTGGTTTGGTTTATTGATATTACCATAAGCATGGCACACTTCCCACTGGATACAAGTTTGGAGTATTTGAAGGTGATTAGTGGATAGACCTATGTGTCTGACTTTCACAGTGATTGTACAAAAACCAAGCGGTTCTGACTTATCCCTGTTTCCCTACCTGTTGTGAAGTTCTCAGGTGGCTTGATGGGAGAAGTCTCCCACTCCACCTGAATGTCTTATGTAAGTCAGATGTCCAGTTTGGTAATGAAATCTCTAAAGGTGGGCTGTGAGCTATGTGTCATTTGCACACTGATGTCATACAGCGGTCTTATGTGATTTGTTTGAGAAGATGAGAACATCTGTAAACCTAGCAGCTGCCAGCAGAAATTGGCTATGATGACCTACAGAGATTTCAGTGTATTTTTTCTGTAAGCTAATAGTTACAAAACCATTTCTCCCCATCAGATGGTGGCATTTCACTGATACAGAACAAGACATAGAAAAGAAATTAAAAGGTGAAAGTTTATATAGTGAAGATATTTTTTTTCTTTGAACTAGAAGTTGACTGGAGTTTACAGGAGCTATTTTGGTAGAAAAACATGAGGAAAGTATTCTGAGTTTCTCTGTTCTGTACTAAATAGCAAAAGTTAAATTTAGGATTATTTATCTATTTACTGTATTGGTTTCTGCCAACATGCTATACTTGTTAGTTGTGTTTTACAAATATGCCTAAACAATTGATGATAGGGCAATTTTTTAAAGCTATAAGTAGAACTACATAGAATAAATTCAGACAAAAATGCTGAAAGTTACTAGTTTTATTTCTCTTCAAATAAAAAGATAAGCATCATCTAAATAGCAGATATCTAAGCTTTTGAAGGGAACAGTAATTCACTTTTAGAAAAGTTCAGTAGATGTATTTGGTGGTTTTTATCTCCCCTTTTTTATTTTTAATGAGGAATGTAGTCTGACCAAGACAAGAGTAAGCAAAGGAAATCATCCAGGCTAGAATCAGTCTGCCTGGTAAGAGTTAAGCAATTTATTTGTGGGGAATTTCAGAGCTTTTTGGTAGTTGTAACTTCTTTTTCAGTTCACCAGCTTGCTGCATCATGTACAGTTGGAACTGATGTTTAAGATGGATGGTAGTTTAAAGCTGTTTGTTCATTTGATATGTACTTTTTACAACTTGTTTTCATTTTCAGTAGACTTTTTGACACAGCATTGTGGAAATGTAAGATAGTATTTTATCAGGAGAAGTTGTTTTCTTAATGTTATTGTCTGCTGAAATGCAAATACAGTGGAAGGGTAGTGTGCTGCATTTTCATGCTACTTGGCTCGTTACTATTTCTCAGTCCTCACAATCTAACTGTATAGGAGTGATTCAGATCACTGTCATGTAGTCATACAGCAGCGTGGTATTGTCTCACAGAGAAAGTGTGGTCTGAATGACAAGATGAGCATTTGTATTTAACAGAAGCATTTCAAATATGCTGACAGCAGTGACAAAACTTTTCAGACCTCTCCTGTCTCTTCTCTTTTCCATAGAACAGAACAGTGAGATTGCAAGTAAACACATCAGAAAGTATAGAAACTGAGTCTCGAATTAATATTAATGGGAAAAGAAGACCAGGTACTTCAACAGTGAAGAAAGAAATTCTTATATTTTACTTTACTATAGTACATACAGATTTTTTGAAAACAACTTGTGTATTTCTCATAGTTGTATTGAATACCTTGACTAAACCTTGGTGAGAGTTGTAATATCTGGTGAGGAATTATGCAGCAAGAGATATGGCAGAAGGAATTATTTCCAGTTATAATGCTGGATTATATTTTTATATTCATGTATAAACACAGATGTTTGTAGTGGGTGCAGTCCTAGCCTTAACCAGCCACACTTCATGATTTTGTAACCACTGCTACTTAGAGATGTTAAATGTTTTTATCAATTTGAGGTTTCACCATGTATGAGCATAATTGGACAAAAAAGGACGTGATAAATAGATAGCTTCTGATGTTCCTGATGAGGAAATAGAAATCTTCTCTGAAATTGCATTTTAATAGGACCACTCAAAATGGTGTATTCACCCCTCTGGGTGGGCCATTCAGCTGTCAAAGTGGCCTGTAAGAGACAGCCAGCGTACTGTACTGGACACATTTGCACATTCTAAGATCAGATAAAACAGGTCAAGTCATTGACTGGGAACAGCAGTTTGTTGTGGACCCCCAAATTTGACTAGCAGAGCTAGTCTGCAGCAGTCATAGGAGAGACCTGTTGGGGGATCAGGGCACCAAGGAATCCTGGTCCCTGCTGCTTCCCAAGGGTTGCATTGGAACTGCTGCATAATTCTGTATGCAGCAGCCATCCCCTGCACACTATTATCTCCTTAATTCTTAACTCTAGTAACATCTTCCTTCTTTAATAAATAAATCCTTCCAACTAATATCCTTCATTAATGAGTTCAACTGAAAAGATGAGAATTAAAGATCTTTTTAGATTTGTGACTAATGGGAATGTCTGATTTGCATAGCATCTCAAAGACTTTTGAGTATCTGAGATGAAATGGAGGGTGCTATTTCTTCCATATGGCAACACTAGTCATCTCAAAGGTGCAGAGTCTAATAGGTATTTGGATCTTCAGGTAGAGCATGCTTTTATTTTTATGTTCTCTTGCTTTTGTTACTGCAGCATCTTGCTGACTGCTAAAATTCTTGAAGCTCTGGGATGCACAGGGAGCTATGATACGGCTTTGAGCCAGCAAACAGGCACTAACAGCAGATCTGTGCTTCCATTGCAGCCTCTGGCTGCTCTGTAGTTTTGAGAAAGCTAATTTTTAGGAGGCTGGGTATTCTTATTTTACCATATACATTGGTACATTTGGAAGTGAATCTCAGGAAATGTCTGTACTGTAGAGCTACTTTCTGTGACTGCTGAAATCCCAGCAAAACTCAGTGGACATTAGGGGGCGAAAAGGCTTCCCACTCCTTATTGTTTCCTGGAATAGTGTGGGAGGAGGGCTACTGTATGAGTATCAGTACAACAGTGTGTGATGAAGTCTTTTCCATGCAGTT
Organism: Odontophorus gujanensis; assembly: GCA_013399175.1. Taxonomy (NCBI): domain Eukaryota; kingdom Metazoa; phylum Chordata; class Aves; order Galliformes; family Odontophoridae; genus Odontophorus; species Odontophorus gujanensis. Next base: position 594,343 of record VXAB01006850.1, on the reverse strand, counting down.
TTTATCCTGATATAACATACAGTAATTGGTTACAAGAAATCTAGTATGAAAATACATTAATGCTGCATCAAGAGCTAGACACTTCACTCTCCTGTGCATCTGTGTCATCATCAATGATATTGCACAGCCTGGGAAAAGCAAAAGGCAAGTTTGACCTTCAGTACCGTAACTTGCTAACCTTCAGAGTAGATTTAACCATATTTAGAAACTTATTTATACACCTGTTGTACTATATATATATATATAACATGAATATTTAATTTGATAAGCTATTTGAACAGTTCAGTACCTTACCAATTCTGCTTTCCATCACTGTTACTTCCAGGGTCAACGTCTTTTTGAAAAATTGCTTGAACTGGCATCCCGAAATATTGAGATAAAACTAGTGAGTGACATACTACCCGTGGAATCAAAAGTATTAAATGACTTGAAATCAAAGGGTAAGACCAAAGTCTTTATGTTGTTATGCCTTTAATTCTATGTAATGTTCATTTTACTTTAAATGCAGACTTATATGACCTGTATAAAGTGCAAACTATTGTTGAGCAGTGTTGACCTGTAAGCCTTCAGCTCTCTTTGATTCATAGTTAATTAAAAATCTGAAACTCTTACTGTAGCTGGAGAAGATGTTTGAGATTTGCACTGGTTAAAAAGGTGATACAGTGTTTACATAGATGTTTAAACCCACTAACAATAGACAGTATAACTTGAGAAATTGCTGTTACAACCTATGGGACAAGATAGTTTCCTCTTTCAAGCAATAGCAAAATAATTTAATAAAACATGTCTATGCTACTGATGTTTCTGAAGCACAGGAAAATACTTTCAGTCAGATTTAGCTAATTGACACAGGTTTCTGTGTATATTATCAGGTGCCTACTTTCCTAAGGGTTGTTTTGAATTCTTTTTGAAATTCAGAATCCCTATTCAAAGAGAAATTACACACTGATGCTATGTGACTAAACTTCCTTTATGCATAGCTGTGTAAAAAAATAAATGAGGAGAATTTAAGAGATGCTGAAAGAAATTAGGATCTCTTAGGAGTTTTGACAACCTCACATGCATTTCTCCTGAATGAAAATACCATAATTATCTACTTAATCTGATAAAAGTATGATTTTAATGATGGGATGAATTTTAACAGGAAAAAAGAATGTATATATTCTGATGATTATCATTTTTGACACAGATTATTTTAACATGTGGATTAGGAAGGGAATTCTAAAAAATAAATCAAGCTATATGTTTTCTGCTTGTGCCAGCACCCTAACATAATGTGGCTTTACATGATAAAGAATAAATAACATTGTTTTCCAACAGAAAATAATCTTTATTTGTTTAAATTCCTTATAATCTACTGACTGGGAAAGTAAACAGCAGAAACTAGCGGAAGCCCTGTTTCTTTAAGTAAGAGTGCCTTTTGATCAAGACTGCCATGTTTTTTGAAGACCAGTGTGTTATTTCAATGTAATCATTGTGAAGACTTGTCACTTCATGACATTGCCTACTCCAGGACTTTGATTATTTCTGCTATGTGACTAAAAGTTATGCTGATCCTTTGATAACCACTGAGGCTACTGAGCTTTGACAGACATCTGTGAAATAAGGAATTATATTTTTCTGATACGTTGAGAAAAACAATGTCTATTCTAATATCAACACCAATGAAACTACCTTTAAAAAAGTCATTTCATTCCCCTGTGCTTCTAGTGTCCCAAGCTGCACAGAGTCAAAAGCAATTGAAGTTAGGACCTGTACATTTATACTGGTGTACCTCGCAATTGATATTTTAGTTATAATTTATTTAGAATACCAAAAATCCAAAATTATCCACTTTCCAAGAAAGATGAGCAAAAATTTTAACTAGGTAAGGAAACTGTTTTATCATTAACGTTTATGTCAGTTTGTGGGAATTAATTGGATCTGTTAGCTTTCTCAGCAAGCAAATAAAACATAAGCTTTTACTATTCTGTCAGTTTCAGTTTCCCTTATGTCTGATTCAGATTCCTGAGACAGGAAATTTTACGAGTATTCAAATGGAGGGATTGATATATTTGAGTGCTCTGAGCTACAAAGAATCACTATGTAGTAATTCTTGTGAGTTTGTTACCATCCTGTTTGATCCCTCTCCTACTTTGGGCCTTTTTTGAAGATCAATATTGTAAATTCTTGCTTTTCACGCTATGAATGCTTTTCCTTATTCTGTGTTTTAGTTTATTTCTACAAATTCTTGCATTTTTGTTAAAGTGTCTCAATGATGTAATGATTGCCAACTCTGTTGCCCTATGGCTATGTTGATTTGTTGTTTAAGGGCGGTGCAGTCAGGGCTTCCTAAACATCACCTGCATTTCCTTAGCCCAAGTATGTCTCCCTCACTGTGCATCTTCAGTTAGTGTGCACTTTCTGACTTCAGTAGCCCATGTAAAACTCCATGTGGTTGTTTGATGAGCTAATCTTGGTCATCCATATGATCTCATGTGGTCTTTTATTTATTTATTTATTTATTTATTTTTAATTAAAAAACATAATATGCAATAGTATTGCTGCATCTTGGCACAGGTATTGAGACTGCAGCTAAAAGCAAGCTTATTCTATCAGGTACTTAATTTTTGTAGACAGATATACTTGGTGTCTTCTTTCCTCCTCACCCCATTTCTGATCTACTGCAGAAAGTAGCTCTGATAGAACTTTCCATCCCAGGAGTGCATCTTAGTGTCCCTACACGTCTTTCCTGTCCCTGCTGTTTAACAGAGGAGGAAGTTGAATTCTGACTTCAGATTTGAGCTGATGGGGTAAGATAAAGCTCAATTTACGGGGACAGAAGAGCAGAACAGAGGTGGTGTAGGGTAAAATGAAATGAGTAATTTACAGAACAGTGAGCAATGTTTGTACAGATATCTGAGCTAGCAGTGAACCTTCAGGTTTTGTCACCACTTTTAATCTTCTCCTCGCCATGCCTTTGCTATTCTGACTTACTTGAGCTAGCTATAAAAAAAGGTAGTTTGATTACAGAAGCAATACAGCAAATGCAGTGTGAGACATGAATCAATTTACCAACACACCTAGAGCTGTGGTGATAGGAACCTCTGGGTCTTACAATAATATACACTTTCAAATAATTGTTTCACTGCAGGAGTGTTATTTAGTTGCAAAATTAGACATTCAGTAATGCGGAAATACTAGCCCCAGAACACATATGTATGATAGACTTTAATTACATTATCTGATGCTATATTTTACAAGAAAAATACCTAACTAGTACTTGGTGTAATCTTACCACGTTAGTTAATAAGAAGACTTTTCCATTGTATCAAATGAGAAAACATCAAACATTTAATGCCTGAGGGAGTTGCTGCTCATTCAGGGGATATTGTCTGTGTTGATAATGGGTAGAATCTTTTTTTATCTTTGTATTTAATGTATGTCTCCGGGCTTTCTTTATTGCACATCTGCCAGATCCTACACTGCATACAGAATGATTTATTTCCTCATAGGATTTTCCATAGTGCTTCTCACTGTGGTATCTGAGTGCTCTGCAAATACAGTATTAATGAATTTCTTCTGACAATATCACTGTTAGGCAGGTCAGTTCCTGCTTCTCTCTCTCAGGGACATTTGGCAATTATTAATTCCAGCACTGGCTCCAAAAGCTAGATACAAGCATTTATTTTTTATAATCAGAATTTTAAATACTTATGTATTCATATTTTTAAAAAAGCAACAGTGAACACAAGTATGTTTTTCCTACTAGCACTGTCACATTTATTACTAAGCATATAAATTATGATGCTGTTTTTATAGAACCTTTAATAATTGGCAGATCTAGTGTGAATTCTTGATTCTCTTTAGTTAAAGCTGTAATTCACTTTCTTACATGTTTGTATGAATACTATGCATCTAGTATATGAGTGCCTTGTGAAAGGTAAGTCTGCCTCTAGGCAGAATTTGGCTCACTGCATAAACAAACACTTTATCCTTCCTGTGCTGTGACAGTACCTTATTAATACTGGTTTTCAAGGTTATTGCTTTAACCTTTTCTCAACTGTGGTTGGTTTACCAGATTGAAACATTTCTTGTAGCCCTCCCATTCCTTGCACATAATTATGTACCAATCTTTGTGCCTCAGTAAGATCTGAATGGTATTGTTTCCAATTAGCAGGTTGTTGTGTCATTTCTTACGTGCATAGAATCCAAGTTCCACGCTAATTACAATATTACTTTAGCTGACAGTATTAACACTTCTTAAGGCATGTGCCAGTGCATTTCCTTCAGTTTGTATGCTTCATTCTTTTTTTTCTTTTTCCCCAGTACTCCCTTTTCATAAATCATTTTTCGTATATTTGCAAGTAGTGCTTTTTGTCAGTGCTTGCTGTGCAAGATTTGGAAAGAGGACTCTGTCCGTTTCACAAATAAGATTAAAAAAAAAATCATCTAATTTAACTTAAAACTGTTGAATTTTAGTGTTGGAACTGAAGTATCATATGAAGTCTCTGCGTTAAGCAGGGCAAGATCTAATCATCAGATGATATTCTGACCAAGCAGTTTGTGAAGATTTGCTTAGGGTTACTGTCTCTTAGCTAGATGCAACCAAATTTGAAAAACAGACAAATTATATTATTGTAGGCAGACAAAGAAATCAGTAGAAAGTAGAGCTCTGTAAGCTTTTTGAGCTTATATTTGTGCACTTTGGATTGCAAACACTAGCATTTACCATTCCATGACTAATTAAATGTCTGAGCAGCTGCATGATCCCAAGCTGCTCTTTACCGTCCCCGCCACATATTGCCCCTCCCTGCTTTCCTCCTTGCACCAGTGCTCATGTGGTAAAACGGTCCAGGGGACTGGCTTGGCTACAGATTTATTTATTTATTTATTTATTTATTTATTTGTTACTGGCATAATTCTAATTTGCATTTAATTTCTGCATTACTCAGTGTGTTATCTCACAGGTCATGTGCAACATAAAGATAGGAAACGTGTAGCTGAGGTTGACAATGGAGACAGAACCACCAGAGCATGGTTTAGAAGGGCTTAATCTTGCAAGTTCATGTAATGCTTTGGAATGTTTTGTGTTTTAGAATGTTTTTTCCTTCTGTTTTAATGAAATTGTTCTCCAATGGACAGCAGTAGTGAATATTTAATTATGTTTTTTTACTGTATATTTTAAATACATATATGTCATACATAAAAGTGCTTAAAGTCCTATTCAGTCTACTTTTATTGGCACACTTAAGGCCTAGAGTGGTTTTAGAGCTGTCAGACTTGTGAAACATTAGTTTTTATCTTCGACCACAATCACATTCCTTTCCCTTATGTCAAGGCGTGAGTGAATGGGAGGAAGATTTCATAGTTTTAACATGTTATAGAAAGAAAAGCTTGTGTTTTGTTATAGAAAGATGGAGAACATTTGAGAACCTCAGTCTATTTTCTCCTTAGGAAACACGTTGTCAGTAAGGCAGTATTTTTTAACCTAGAGCCTTTGCGTAATGCAAGTGCAAGGAATATGGAATCTTCCATTTGAGAGGAAAACTACTTCTTTGGAAAAGAAAAACCTATCAGAGTTAGCAAGGGTTACCTCCTGATAAGTTTATATGGACATAAAATATGCTTGGGGGGAGAGGAGAGCAGGGAGAGTTTGCAGTTTTCTGTAGGCAGATGGTAGGGGAAAGCATGATTAAATTTTAATTTTCAACCTACAGTGTTTGGTTTCAGTATTAGAAAAATGTTCCAAACAAATGGACAATGGACTTTGTGCAGATTATGAAAGAGAAACCATGGGAGTTTTTAAGAAAGTAGGCAGGCCCCTAGAAGTTGCAGTCTCACGTGTAATCTCTGGTGTGTAGAAAAGGTCTAGACTGATTTAAAAGATAGTTTTAATAGTTGCATTATATAGAAGAATAACTTAAACTTACATCTTTAAGTAATGCTTAAATCTCTCTTCATATGAAGATAATGCTGGAAATCAGTGTAAAAAACAGCGTAAAGACTAAAAGAATTATACACTCCATTCATTGGGAAGCTGGAGTGGATGCTAATGGATATATGCTACATGGGAGTGTAAAGAGTACTTCTAAGAGCTGAGGCTCAGCTGATGGCTTTATCTAAGGCACTGAATGGAACTGTAGTTCCACTGCTTTCTTCTCAGTCAGTCTTTCCTAGGCTAGGCTCTATAAAGCTGTGAAAGGAGGGGTGTTACAGACAAGTTATGTCACTTCTAAAATTCAGAAGTAGCAAAAATAGACTAATTTCATTTTTATTTTTTCAGGAGCAAATAAGTAGGGTCCTTTGAGAGGATCAAGGGTGAGTCCTCCTGAAGGAAGAAATATGGATCTGAATTTCATATAGTTTGGTTTCACATTGGACATTCAAGTATCTATCTAATATCTGGGCAACACTATTTTGCAGAAAGTCCTGTTCAGCTGTTTTTGGGGGGGAAGCCTTTCTATTTAGGCACCTAAATTGACTTATTTTATGTTGCTAAGTGTGCACACATCCACTGAAGTCTTGATAGCAAGGAAGTGTTCAGCATTGGTTTTATGCCTAAATCCCATGAGGACTCATAAGAAATGTTTCTCGTTTGTTTCAGCTGGGGAGCTAGATCCTGCAATATAAGGTAAGCCAAGCCATGTCCAACCTTATTAATCATGACTGAAAAGAGAGGGTGGGTAAAACTTTTGTTACATCTTGGAGATGCATATAGATGGACAAAATGTTTTTGACACAAAACATCTGCCTGAATTGTGAAAGAGTAGGTTCAAAATCCTGATCCATCTAAAAGTGTTAAAATTTTCAGCTTGAAAAGAGAGTTATCTACCTTACCAGGCACATGTTGGAAATCGGATTGTTTAAGCTAGTACTGAAGATCTTTAACTTCATAGGATAGGGGTTGTGACCAAAAAGGTTTGCAAAATGTAGAGGATATTCTGTAGAGGATCTCCCTGGTCCTTGATAATTAAGCTCTAGTTTACAAAAATTCTTCTAATTTATGCCTTCATTTAAACATGACACTTATTTGGGATAGAAGAAACTTGCTATCTAGTCCTTGCTCTGCTTCTGTTCCTCCTGCTACCCTCACATATTTTGAAAGAAATGTGGAAGAATTATTTTAAGTTTCTGGTTATAGGACAGGATTTTGAAACTTGGTCAGAGAATGGATCCACCTGTGCAGTTCTGAATGAGTTGTTGAGGCAGAAGGCGTAGTTTCCATTGTCATTGCCTACTGTCTAGTTTAGATGTTTTAGCTCAAAAATATCAGGTGCAGTAGTCTAGTTTTTGTTTAAGGTTCTGTAGGAATGAGTGCCTACTCTTTGATTAAAATTTCATCAGACACACGAATATCCTCAAAATAGGCACCACGGTAGGTTGCAATGTAAAACAGCTTATTTTCTCTTACGAATCTGAAACCCACCAATTTTAAGAAGGTTTAGGCATTGTCTACCTTAATGAGTTCTCTAGCATTAGAAAATCAGTAGTGTGAGACTGTTACACCAATAAAAAGAAGAAAAACTTTAATTTAAATTCATGAGGTGATCAGAGTCTTGGGTTGTACTGACTTGTTTTTGAAAGAGGGAGAGGGGAAAGAGATTTATTTAAGCTAAAAACTCTTGGTTCCCACAGAAGCCAGAAATGCAGGTGACGAAGTCTAATTTTAAGTTCTACAGCATCTGTATCTGTAGATTTAGAAATGAATATCTTTGAAAGGAATGCATGTGTAATGTGTATTCTTGCGTTATATAAAAGCACTCATTTGTTTTCCAGTATCTGTAGCAATTATTTAAAAGAACCATAGTTAGTAGTAGTATACCTGACTTGATGTATTAAGACTATAATATTCTAAGGTATTTCTATCATTCTATGTTTAGTAGAAACAATGAAACAGTGTCCTAGTTCTTCTGCTTTAAAATTTTTAATTGAAAGACTTCCATCTTTCACAGTTGATTGATCGGTATTTTCGTATATATTTGCAGTTTGCTAATTTATTTGCATTTGAATCTATTACTAATGCATGTGTATTCATGGATTTGGAAATGGATGTGCTTGTGTTTTGGAAGTTCCAGAAGAGCTACAGGTGTTGGTAATCCAGCTGTTTTGTGAAAAGTCAGATTGCTTTTGTTTAACAATAAGTAGTCAAGTCCAATATAGCAGGTTCACACCACAGAAGATATTTCCAAATCTTGCTTGATAATTTGCATGGATGGTTTTTGTATGACAATAGTGGTTTGAGTTGCTGACACTTTTTGGCACAGAGAAACCAATAACAGATGGCATTAGATGAAATTAGTTATGACATTTCTACAACATGTAGATTGCATGCAAGTTCCTACCTACTGTTACTGGAAGAGCTGGTAAGAGCTGCCAAGACTGTATGAGCTTGGAAAGCATTTGTTAGGTAGCTGTGTTCCATTTGTGGAAGTGTTGGTACCCTTTGCTCTCAGTTGCAGAAGCACTAATGCTATCTCATCCCAGAACGGATAATAGCTGATGATGTTTTATGTAGGGGTCCAAAGAATGCAGTATATTTTATCATTGATGGATTTTACCTACTCATCTAGATCCCAGGTGTTTTGTTTCCACTTGAAACTTGACTGACTTCTTAGAACTGTGCTTTGATCTGTCACTGCAGACTTACTATAGAATCAGAATGTCTTGGATTGGAAAGGACCTTGAAGATCTTCCAGTTCCAACTGTCCTGTTGTGGATAGTGTTGTTACCTGTAGGATCAGACTGCCCAGGGCCCCATCCAACCTTTTCTGTTGATCTTATACATTAATTTTTAAAGTAACCTTAGGTTTCCACAATGCTAAGGTGTTTTATAAATTTTTATACAGTCTAGTGGTTGGAAATGAAATTACATGAAGCTTGGTCTGAAGTGATCCATGTGGAAGTAAGGATCCCAGAATGATACCTCTACATTACTCTCCATCATTTTCGTCTCTCTTTTCACACTCTTGCAGAGTGATTATCTCTAATGGTGACACAAGAGAAGAGAGTGCATGCAGTGTATTTTCTGTCCTCAGACAGAATGTTAACTGTATACAGTGAGCAAATATTAACATTTAGTGCAGAAATTCATAGTCACTTACACATCTCAAAATGAAATGCATTTCTGCTCCTGATGATTTTAATCTAAGGAACCATGTATAAATAAGGGGATGTGAAAAATACCAGCAAAGTTTCAGGACTACATAATATCTATATTCAATTCAAAATTATGTCAGCAGAGTGTTATTAAGATTATAATACCTTTCAAAAATAACACTTTTCATGCAAATGATCACTGAGCAACTTTTTTCAGCTGTGAGATAGTAGAAACAAACTGAAGGTATATTGTCTGCCTTGCTGGAGTAATCAGAACTGCGTGCTTATGCAGGGAGTGTAACAGAAACAAGTGGAGTAAAATTATCTCTTTACACTTTATATTCTTTCAGCAACTTGTAGATTTCAGGCTCCCTTGTGATGGAATTTAGATATCTGTCATTTTCTTTGATCTCTCAACAAACACTTTTGAATCTGTTCGTCTTTTTGTCATCCACAAAGCACTACCCACAGTAGCAACATTCTGCAGCTTCAAGATCCATTGTTCCTTGAAATCTTTTTGGCTTGTATTTATTTTAATGATTACCTTATCTAAGTGTATTTCCTTTCATTTTCTATCTTCTTTTCTTTCTGTTTTTTTTTTTTTTGTTTTTTTTTTACTTATTTTGATCTCTTGAACTCAAATATTCTTACTGAAGGGTGCAATTTAAAAACTAATATTCTTCTTTAGCCTGGTTTATAACTGTATTTTTGTCATCTCTTGGGAGAGGTGGGTTTTGGTAGTCATAAATGTTTATGCTGAGCCTCTATTAAAATGTTTTAGAGTATTGCCAGGAAGCCAGTACAGATTTTTCTCTTTGGTCTTTGATTTCCTCTTAGCGTATATCCTTGTAACATGAAGGCCTTCTTCCTGCAATTAAGTATTGCCAGAAGGGTCTTGTGAGATGGAAGCATTAGCATTGCAGATAGTGAGGTTAAGTATAGCATGGTCATCCTTACAGAAGCTTTTTGATAGTTGCAGATTGAATTGGTGCTATATATTTCTCAAAAAAAAATAAAATAAAATAAAAATAAATCAATAGCTGATACTCCGCTTGTGCATTCCCTAATATGAGAAACAGTAATTTATGTTATGTAAAATCCACATTTTCTGTATCATGTCTTTATATGCCATTAAACTCTTGTAGCCATGATGTCAGCTGAATAAGACACTCTTCTTCCTACTGGACCCTATCAAATTTAATGTGCAGGGGGTACTTATGTTCATGTAAGCATGCGTACAATATTTTATTTTGCTATCATTTTCATTGTGTAGTCTCATCTTTTCCTTAATGAACACTGATCAAGACTTAATCTGCAGACAAACTTTTTCTCTTTTTTCTTTTCTATGGTGTCAATCCTAAAATAAGCTTTGTTAATATTCAAGAATAAACTTTCTTAGTTATCACAGAGGAGGAATAGCTTAGTTCCCTTTTTACATATGTAGAAATAATGCAGAGATAAGTGCCAACACATCCACTTATTTTATTATCAGTTTGTGACACACACCATCTGATGATTTTTTTATTATGATTATTTTTTAGATGTGGTTTGGTGGGAAGTATTGGTGGTAGGAGGATGGTTGGACTGGGTGATCTTGGAAGTCTTTTCCAACACTGGTGACTCTGTCGTTTTAAGGAATGTTTATGATTGTGTAGCACTCAGTATGCATCAGTGTCACTGTGGATGAGATTAGACTGCAAGGGCTTAAATTAAGTCTTCGGAAAATGAGATTTGCAGTTGCCCTGTGTTGCCTTTCCTAACACAGAGCAGTTCTGTGGAACTTCAGATGCGGGATCTGAAAATTCTGAGCACTTTCAAACAGCTTGAAATATGAGACTATTCTTTTTTTATTTTTATTTTTTAATCTTGAAACGTAGCCTTATTTGCTCTATTTTGCTTTTCATAACACATGAGAGTGGTCCTACAGCAGCAGACTGCTTTATTCCAAGGCATTCCTCAGCAGAACTGTTTCCTGTGCTTTGTATGACCCTGCTAACTGATGTCAGTTTGACCTTTCATTGAATCTAGTTGATTTTCCTTTCTATCTTTTCACTCTATCTACACTCTGATCCCTCAGGCTTCCCTTTCAGCTAGCTACTTCAGATGAGCCTCCAAAATAATGACAGCACTTTCTCCTGCAGTTTAGAGTGAGTGCTTTGAAGGGATTGGCATCAAGTCTACGATGTGATTGTTGCGACTGGAAGTGTGTGTGCTATCTTCTGACCTCACTTTCATAGGAATTCCAGTGTAAGGAAAACTGCAGACCTGGTTGATGGAGGTGTCATGAGGGAATAATTTTGGATCTTTATTCCCATCCTTCACAGACAGTTGCTGATGTTTACAGTGACAAAATGAGATGATAGCTGTGGTCTAGTCTTTCAGTATGCTAAGCTCCTCTGTGATTTCAGTGTGCTGTCACTTAATTTTTGACTGTGCGCTGCATGCGTCCTTCACTCAATTAATAGCATAGAATCTGTGGAGTTGTGACTTCCTTTTATTTTACTTTCTACATTTCAAATGGGCTGCTTGGATGAAAGTCAAGTTGTGTTAAAGAGCTGCTAACTGACAAGCTATTGATTTGTGTCCTTTGTGTATTTCTTCAGAGACAAAGCGTTTTTTCCTTACGTACTTCTTGTTTTTTCTCAGCGCACTGTGTGGATTTTTCTACTTATGGCCAACAGCTAGGGAATTGTACAGCTGTCCCTTTAAAATTTTTTCATGAAATGTATGAAGCACCTCTTTAGCCTTCAAAAATGCATCCAGACTGGTCAGAGGCAGTAGTAAATCAAGACAATTGAGCCAGCTACAGCAGAGCTGCAGCGTTTATTCTGCATATTTCTATAAAAGGAGAAACTATGAAAGTGCTTAGCTCTTTTAAAAACCTTAGACTCAGCTTCAGATAGTTTTTGGACTAAGAAAGCAATTAAACACTCCTGGAGTCCTAACCTTCAACATCTGCCAGTGATCTGACTACCTTTGTGTCATGTATGATCAGTTAATACTTGCAGGACTTCTAGCAAATGCACAATAAAATTAGGACCTAACTGGGTACCCCAAAACTCTACTCTTAAATCTCTAAGAAAAATAATTCTTTCCTTTCCACAAACTTTTCTGTTAAGGATGGTAAAATACATCATGCTACTTATGTAGTCAAAGAATAAGATATGTTCCTTAAGAAATTGGGAGAATGAAGAATTGAATGAATAAATGGAGCAGTGGATGAGTGGGCAAGGAGAGAGTGGAATGATGAACTAAGGCTGAAGTGGGAGAGTGTGAAGAATGATGTTGGGAGGGAAGTAGTGGGGCAGATGAAATAAAAGGTAGGTCTATGGGAATCATTCTGTGATGAGGAGTTAACCAGATGAAAGAGAAGGACAGGAATAGAAAACAGAGGAATTTTGGGAAAATATCAGAAGAGAATGCCAGTATTAGACCCGGCATGTTTGCTGTGGGCTTGTGACAAGGTAGATGAAAGCATAAGTAGAATTCTGATAGCAGTGATCTGGGAATAAAAATAGAAAAGTCAAAGGCTGACGTGGCAGGATAAAATAAGGGGATCAATGGGAAGAATTAGGGAAAGTGGGTAGTAAAAGGAAATGACCGTGCCACTGGCAGACCAGGGTTAGGGCTGGCCATGCCTCTGTTTTCCTTATATGGCTGTGGCTAGCTCATCAGTTAATGCACGGGCAGGGAAAAGATGAATTCTATCATGAAGTTGTTGTTAAGAATAAAAAATAAAAAGCAGCATCTTAGAACCAAATAACACTGCCCTTTGTGGAGATATACTCTGTCCTCACCTTTTTGTGTGTCCTACGGTACACTTTCTCACCTGGATTTGAGATGTCTCCTTGACAGAAAGGAAACTCTGACGTTAGTCAAAGCAGAACCACAGATGTCTGAAGATCACATTTTGGGTTATTACTAGTCAACGTTTAGAAGTGACCAATAATAATATTAAAAGATGTAGAATATATAAATATCAGAATGTTGCTTTAAAAAAAAAAAAAAAAAGAGAGAGAAATAGTTGCTGGGGGGTTTTTTTTGTTTGTTTTTTTGGGGGGGAATGAACCCTGAGATATTCATTCCTAGAGGGTGTGATTCTCATTCCTCGTGAAGATGGAAAAAATGTCCCTGAATTCTAGAATGTTACATCTAGGAAATATACAAAGGAATCTAGTTCTTCATAATGCTAATCCAAGTAAAGGATCTTTGACAGAGGAAAGTGCATGAGTTTGCTAATCTCTGTTATATTTAAAATAGCTTTCTTTTATAGTAAAAACTCATACATTTATAATTAGGCAAAGAAAAAAAGTCACAATCTAGCTTTAGTAAATGCTTTTATTGATAGTATAATAGTCTTCCTTTAAGTGATAATATGCTTTGTCGTCTGAATCAGCTAAGTAAGAAAATTATTTCTTCCAATCTGTAAAGCAATCCCTTTTATAGCTTCATCTAGTAAATGAGCAGCTTTCTCTTCCAATAATGGAAGCCAAAAAAATTGTGGAAATTAAAATTATAGATATATATTCTATCAAACTTTGTTGTACAATAGTTATCTTACAGACTCTGCTGCTTTTTTGTGGAAAATGTGACATATAAAATTCTAAAATAACAGATGAAATTCTTACGTAAAAAGTCAAGTACACACTGCAGGATTTTGGAAGACAAAGTAGGAAGAAAGGAAAGAACCACTGCAGTGCAAATGATCCAAAAAAAAAACAAAAACCAAGAGCAAACACATTAAAAAAAAAACAAACCTACCAACAAATGTATGGTATTACCAATTGTCTCTTAAAACTTTTCTTCACTGTCTTATTTGCCATGATTTGCCCACCTTGTATTAAAGTGGACCTCTGGTGTTTTGTTCCGTGCATCAGAGGTTATATTTAGTTGCTGTGAGTAGGTTTTACAAAGAAATGATATCAAACTTCTCTTTCATCCCTCTTGTGACATGGAAGTAAACACTCTGGGTTTTTGTCAGGTTTTCTGCTGAATAAATCAAAGGGCACAGCAGTCAGTGTAAAATGCATTCACATGGGTGAGAACTGTAACGCTGTGATGCTGAACTCTGTCTGGTACAATGTACTTAGCTGAGAAATTGGTATTTTGATTATGTGGACAGGCAACAAAGGCCAACATTTGAAATCTTGGAAACCACTGTTATGGTGTATTTGGATAAATGTTGCCTTGGGAACTAACTAGCTCCCAAGATGTCACTGCAGTTAAACAAGCAATTGAAATAAATTAATTCTGACCTTTCCTTTGTTCTCAAGAATCTGTTGTTCCGCATACCATGAGCAAACTCTGCTCACACATGCATCCCCTGGTGGGTCTTCTCTGGATCTTCTATATCAATCAGAACCATTGCATAAGCATGTGGGAAATGTCATTGCAATCAAATACCAATATTGCCCTCATGTCTATTTTGTTTGTGTGATGCAAGTGGATATGCGAGGTGAAAGGCACTGGGAAATGGCACCATGGCCATGGATGTGTGTGGTTTTGAGAGGAACTGAGACTCAGATCACATGGGCATGCGTTTAAATGGCGGCACTGGTGGAAAGCAGTTCCTGCATCTTGCCGCAACCAACCACAACCACTCATTCCCATCTTTGTGCTGTGCCTCCAGATGTGTCAGAAAAATTGTTCATTATTATTATAATATACTTATTTTTCAACCTGTTCTGTTCAGTGCATTCTTTGGATGCCCAAAAAGTGACTCAGGCACAGCTGAGGAGGGATTGGAGACAAGGAGTCACTGAAAATGAGATCTGTTCTATTCCTGTTAATTTAAAAAATCAAGGTAGAGCAGCCTCTGGGGCTGCAACTGTTCACATAAATTATTTTAATGCACTAAAAAGGTACAAAACAAAGCAAAACCCACTGGTGAGCTTGGATGTTTGCTGTCCCTGATCACACAAGCCTGAGCCTAGCAGCATGTTATGGTCTGTTAAGGGAAGCAGGCACGGAACTGGCTGGGTGCCTGGAGAAAGGGGGCTGGAAAGGCAACTGGCAGTGACAGAGGCCTCTCTGCTCACACCCACCACTCCGCAAGGAGATCCCTGACTGCAGCCCATCTGCTCAGGGAAGAGCTCTCCCAGCAGCCTCTGAGCTACAGCCAGGTTTGGACACACTAACTGGCTGGGGAGTGTGCCAGCAGAGCTGAGTGTTTTCAATGTGTTCTCCTTTGAACCACTCACACTGCAGCCCTGAGCCTGTGAGCCCATCCAGTTCAGCTCCAGGGACTACTGCAGGCACCCGCATCTCTCCTGTGGTGGACTGGAGGGGCCCATGGGGCTTCAGCTGGTGACTCTTTTTCTGTGTACTGATTTCCTCTAAGCTGTCTTTATATCAGAAACTACTAGATGATGTAAAGTAAGGCAGAAAGCAATCCAGTAATTTTCCATGATGAGGTCTCAATCCGAAGCAGACCCATTTACTGCACTGATATTGTTTGGAGAAGCTGTGGGTGTGTGTAGTTTATGACTGTACATTGTCAGAGAGTGGGAATTTCATGCAAAAAGAAAACATTTTTGCCTGGAAGGCGGTTCGCTACAGTTTGAGACAGGCACATAAGGTCAAGGTGGTGTGAACACTAGCTTCACTAGTAGTAAGTAGGCTCTCTTGATTTTATTGGCCTTCTACTAGAATACAATTTCTTTGTGTAGCAATAATTTCATTTTTGTATGTATGTGATAGTTGCATATGGAGCTGCTGAAGAAAGAATATATTTGCTGTTGTATGCTTTGAATTGCTATGGACTTGAACTTGTGAATAGCACATAATCCCAGAATGTCAGAATCAGCCCTGGTGGTTTGCAAAAAGGAGGGGTGTGTGTGAGAGGAACAGGGGAATATAGAAGCAAAACAGCTGATTTGCAGTGAAAGTATTGCCATCAGAGATTTCCCTAAAAGTCCATGAGTGTTCTCTCTGTAAAATAAGTCTGAATCATTAATCCTTCTGCAGCCAGGCAGACTTTTAAATTACATTTCAAATCCAATATTCCATAAAGAGCAAGAAATAGTAAATAGTCTGTTTTGCCTTTTAATCATTCAGAGGCAAAAACAACTTTGTGTTGTCAAGTTGTGCATTCCTCTGCTTTTGTACTTGTCCTCTGAGCACTGGCAGGTCATGCTAATGGAGCTTCTGGAACAACTCCAGAGGTTTTGCAATCGGTTGAGAAGAAAGCATAGAAGTTCCTGGGGGAGCTGATGCTCTGTTGGGGTCTCTTGTGTGGCAGGTACTCTGCCACTTGGCAAGGTATGGAAAATGCTGGATTTCTCTCTCAGTAGAAGGAAACTTATTTTTATTCATAGGTGTACTTTGTACTAAGGATTGTAGCTGGAAGTGAGTAAAATGGAAGCACCTATTGCAGAACAGAAGGGAGGAAGTGTTCACTTTGAAAATATATGCATCTACATAGATGTACATACACACAATCATTTTTCCTAGTGAACAAGTTGTATTTAAAAAAATAAGTTAGAAGTCTAGGGGAAATAAAGAATCTTTTGATGACCCTTAAGTTAGCACACTAACAGCATCTCCACAGTCCACAGCGCATACTGCTTCCTACCTGCATGTGGGTGCTTGAGCACCACAGTGCTCGAGTGTGTGCATGCCTTGTGAGCTCTAGATTTCCTGGTATGGACTGGGTAAGCCTGCTCCTGGCTCTAGCTTGAGGCCACTGTCCAAAATATATGGATCAAAATGTATATCTTTGTGTGCCAAGTGACTGTCAGCAGCAATGTGAAGCAAATAGGCCATGGCTCAAACCCATAGATTCCTTTTGAAAGGTCATGTTACTTGGAATGTTTGCTTGGGAATACACAGAATTACAAGAGGAAAACAACAGTGCCGTGAGCAAAGGGAATGCAACACAGTGATGAGTGAAGGGACAGCAAGATGGGTGAGCTGAGGAAAGCGGCTGTTCCTCCTGTGGCCAGCGTGGTGACACACTGGGGAGCGCTGGCTGGAGGACGCGTGGTGGATTGGATGTGGTGCTGGAAGATTTGCCAGCTTCAGACTGCAGATCTTGCAGAGAGCCATTAGCTGCATTGCTTTTACTGGCCAAGGTCATGCAGTATACTAGAACTTCCTTTGTATCCTGCTCTCCCTTCCCTATTGGGAGCTCTCACCAATTCCCCCACATCCTCAGAATACCAACAGCTGGTGCAGCTGCCCCTTCCCACTGCCTGCATATCCTTGTGTGACAGGCTCTGTTCCCTCTGGATGTGGGAGAAGGGGCATTAAAAAGTCCCAATTTGTCTCCTCCACCTTTACAGCTCTCTTCTGGTGAGCAGTTGTGCCCAACCTGCCTCCCAGCCTGTTGTCCTGGGGCTCTGCACAGCACACTGTCCCAACATGCACTATTGGGTTGCATATCTGTTTCTCCCGCGAGCTTTTCAATGCTGTGCAGTTTCTTTCTGTTGGGACTGATGAGGTTGGGGCTCTCGGGCCTTTCTCTGCCTGTCACACCTCACTGTTGCTTCCTAGGTACCTCTGTCTGCTCTTCTCTCGATCCTTAGATCCTTCCCCTTTCCTATTTTTCTTTGGTTTAAAGAATACCACAGAGTAAGAAAGTTGCGAAGACAGAAGGCCAATTTTAGCCACAGTACGAATGGCACAGCTTATGTTCCTTGGGTGTTATGTTTGCTGACTCCAGGGCAAGCCTAGTCTGGTACTGGCGCTGCTGACAATTGTTGCAGGCAGAATTTGCATGTTTGTTTTCAAGGCAGCTAACAGCAGTCTAAACAGTTGCTCTTTCTGATTATTTTATAAAAACAATTTACTGTGTCTGCCAGAGATGTGATTTGGCTCAGTGATGCTGGTGCTATTCCAGGTTGCACGCAGGCACAGGATCAAAGCCTCTGTTTACCTCCTCCATTCTGTGGCATGAACCTGGCCGAGGGGCAGCCCTGTGCAGCCCGCCCTGCTGCGGCCTGCCTCACAGAAAGCACAGCTGCTCATGGGCAGGGTCCCCTCTGTGCACCCCAACCTGCTTCAGTCACTGCCCTGTTCTGGGGTGCAGAGCCTTTAAACCTAGAAGAGAAAGTACTCAGAGAAATGCCTGCTGCTTAAAGCATGCTTTGATTCCTACAGTGTTCTTTCTTCATGCTGGAAAGGGGCACTCTGAACCAGCCTTCACAGTGCACAGTTTCATGGGAAATCCACTTGAGTTCTGAGTGACAGCACTGTTTTTTTCTAAGCTCTCATCTTGCAGTTTAATGTTTAGTGAACCAAAATCGTTGGATTTATTTTCTAAGAGTCAGGTATCTATAGTAGCAATCAAACCTACAAATTGTGCCTTCAGGTTGAACTCAGTAGACCCAGCTTCGTGTAATTGAGGCTGTGGTATGATAAAGAGTTCTGTTATGGTTTTACGTATTGAACAGTCCAGTTAATTTCCTCGTGGGACCTGGGCTGGGATGATGGATCGTGTTGAGGGCCCAATAAGCCTATTTTAACAAAGCATCTCAAGGGCTTCTAGAATAGAGGCAATTATCAATAATGATGCATGTTTCCTTTCATCAAAAGTTAGGGGCTCATTACTAGGTGGTACAGAAGCTACTGCTGCAGCACGTGACTTTTTTTTTAATTAGCTAAGAGATACTGTTTCCTCAGCCTTGTAAGATGGCTGTTTCCTGGAGGAAAATAAATTGGGTTCCAGATTCTGTTTTTATTTGTACGTGTGCAGCAGTATCTGATGTGCTGCTATACTCACTATTTTGGTAATTGCAGCCTGGTTTGTATTTTAGAGTGCTGATCTTGTCCCAGTGATCACACCAGTACATAAACTGCCCTTAGGTCTTGTAGCCAGAATGTTGTGTTGGGTTACTACAACGGCTTCTGCTTTCAGTGTTCATCTTCTTGGTAGAATAGTTTACTGCAGTGACTTTGGCAATCAGCATTTTTGTTCAGTGTTGAATATTTCAAAAGGATTTTTATTTTAGGTTCTCAGTTATGAAAAGGAAGATTGTAACAGTGTTACTTTTCCTATGTAAAAATGCTAACACTTTATTTATAATTGATTTGCCGGAGGTGGGCAATGGGTGCAGCTTAAAATTGAGAATCAAATATTTCTTAGAAGGTCAGAAATAAGAAGTTAAATAAAAACAAATATATTTTTTCCCAACATATTCTGGAGTCCTTTTAAAGTTGTAATTTATTTCTCAGCATTATAAAAATGCATGGTTCTGATGAGCACATGAATGCACTCTGGGAGGTGCCTGCTGCTGTTCCTGCCTTCCAGCAGTTACTGTGACAGCTGAAATGAGACTGGGTCACTGTAGATTACATTTGGCAGTAATTAATTCAGATTGATCGCCTAATCTTACTGACAGAGATTGCTGAAAAAAAAATAAATAATCTCATTGAATAAAACGTGATGCTAACAATCCCTCACACTTACCTAAGACTAAATACATTTTGGATTTATTGCTGCAAACAGACTGACAGGGCTGATCAGACATTTCCACTTGTGATGGAGCCAACGGTCTTTTACCTCCTCACATGGAGGTTCCTTGATTGCAGTGGCCCAAGATCCTATGAAAACCATGCAGTTCAGTCTGGCAGGCTCAGTGTCACAGACAAGCAGCATTAAGAACAGTTTAAGTACTTCAGGCCTCTGCTTCCTTCCTCACCCCCTCACACTGCCTGTGCCTGTGCCACGCAGCAGCCACTGCAGGCCATGTGCTCAAAGCACTGCGCAGAGCAGCAGAGCCGGGTTTGCTTTTCAGGAAGGGATTTTTGATTTCAGAGGTCATAACGGTACGTAGCAGGTTTGAGTAACAGAACAGATCTTCAAAACTAAACTGGTTTTGGGAACGTGCGGGAAAAAACAACACCAGTTACATGATTTTAAGTGGGAGATAAATAAACCAAGAGGATGTTCCCTTTACCTTCTTTAAAACTATATATTAATTAAATATATATTCGTCAAGTCTGAAGTTGTGGGGCAATAACACTTTACCACTGATTTTAAGCCTTAATGATATGTTTAACTATGTCCCTCAGTAGTTTTGATAGCTGAGACCGTGGAAAGTAAAGTTTCTTCATTTCAGTGCTTGCAAATCCTATACTTTTAAACAATGTTATTTATTACTGTGTCCCTCAACTTCTAGGTGCTGAAGTGCTGTATATGAACATGTCAGCATATAATGAAGGCCGCCTTCAGTCATCTTTCTGGATTGTTGATAAACAGCATGTGTACATTGGAAGTGCAAGCCTGGACTGGAGGTCACTGGGACAGGTAATTGAACTGAAAAAGTAACCCTACAGCATTTGAGCTTATAATATTGTTTTGAGGCCAACAAGTGGAGATGCATAGCTTGCTTTTTCTGACTTGCTGGAAGAGGGGCTGCCAGTTTTGAGACTCTTCTGCGCTGACAAATGTGTACGACTATGGATAGTAATTCTTTGAATCTAAACATCCATCCTCAACAGTTATGCTTTGGGGTTGGTTGTTGTTGGGCTTGTTTTGTTTTAAATTATTGCCTTTTGCTGATTTCTGTGATGATTTTGTTCTTCAAAGGTTGTAATTTGTGGTTTACCAATTAAAAATACAGAGTAAGCTGCATCAACCACCAGGTCTGAGATACTGCAGTCTGCTGCTGTGAAGAAGTAATTAATCAGTAATGTCGTTTATTTGTCTTTGTGTAGGTATCTGTAGCTTTTTCTTCCCCTCAGATGTCTCAGAAATGTTATTGACTGTAAAAGTCAGTGTTAAGGAGCATAAATGACCACGTGAGATTGCAATTGATTATATTTAGGGAGTGGACCTTTAATTCTGTATTGCACAACAGAGAGAAAAGGAAGCGTTCTAGGTTGGTATTTAATTTCTATTCAAAAAGTATTTTCTAAATATGAGCAGAACATATACTTAATTTTGAACACGGTAATGATTTTGTAAAGGAAGGAGTTGTGTTCCTTGTGAAGATCTTAAGATTTCCTTATAGGATTGGTCTTCTCACAGTGAAGTACACCTAAGTAAACCTCTGCTTATGTGGCATACCTACCTTTAAGTGGATGCTATTTTAGTATTTTGAAATTTTATCATCTTTTTTGCATACATTTGGAAATCCTGTTGCTCTTACCGTCGTGCACCAGTATATTTTTATATGTGGTGACAAGGTGAAGCTCAGAGGAATATTTGCAGAGAGAAAAACTAAATATTTTTCACATGTTGCAGTGAAAGAGAATATGTTTTCAGTTAACTGAGAAATGTATGCTGGGGTTTCAGAACAGCCTGAGGACATGAGATGCTCAGCTTCTGTTGGCATCAGGTATGAATATCCAATTTCCTTACCCCCGAGTTATGGGTTAATAAATCAGACTCGCTGACAAGAAGATCTGATACGCAGTCCTAAAATAATAATCTGTCTTGAGCTTTCCACGTAAGAGGCAAAACATGTGCAGAGTTCTTCCATTTTATTTTGAGTGCTTTCCTCAAGGAGAATGTTTTGGCATGTGCATAGGGCCCCATGATGTAATGAGCCATCACTGCAGAAACTCTACTCCTGCTGGGTTTTGTTACCAGGGTCTCCATGTAGCTATGTCTGAGGAATCAGGCCCCACTTTCCTTCTCTCAAAGAGTACACTCCAAGTGTATCTGGGAAATAGGGGCTCAGGGAGTATCGTGCCTATCCGGAGCCATGCTCTGATGCTGTTGGCGGCAGGATAAACTCCTGCATTTCTGCAATGAGAACAGGGAAATCTCTGAAGATGTCAATACACATTTACTGTTGCATCCTGGCTTTACCTACAAGGAAGGGGCTGTGAGAACGCAGACTGTGCTGTTGATTTCTCACATATGGTCTCTTTAAAAACTCATCCGACTTTTAGAGTAACACAACTGTGGATATTGAATCAGCAGACCACCTGGGCCAGCTTCACTAGACCCTGACAGCAAACCACAGGATGAAGTAGGTCTCTGCTACTCCAGAAACATATGGTACTTCGGCCAATCAGGCACAGCAGTCATCTCACTCAAACAAAACATTTCATATGAGTCAGTCACAGTGTCACTAGCAGAGCTCTATTCAGCAGCACAGTTTGTTATTTGAGTGTGTTCAGACTCACACCCAATAATATCTGAAATAAAAAGCTTAAGGTTTTAGCTGTGCATAGATGTCCTATCTTTTTTAAATACCTCCCCTTGTATTTTCTACGTGCATATTTACTGCTCCTACTCAACCTTTGATACGTTCAGGCCAGTGCACGACACTACTTATATAGGAGCACCTGCTCCACCAATGCAGCAGTAGTGCTAAAGATGCTCACTTTTAATGTTGTACCAAATACAAGTAGGTGGCTATTAGCTTTGCTTGCCTGACCTGTGCAAACACACATCCTATTTTATCAGACATGAGGCTGGAGCAATGATCTGCAACCAAGTGCAGTTTCTGAGTTCATCTTGCTGTAATTAAACATAAAGATGCAAGCCTCAGCAACTGGTTTGGAGTTTAGAAGATGTTACTGGTAATTGGTTAGAGGCTATGTGCTGATATATGAATATCAGCAGAATATAATTTTCTTTACTGAGTCTGAATTAGTGACAGGCTTCTTCCAAGGGAAGGCCTTTGTGGAAAAAGTGACAGGAGCGCAATGCAAGTGTAAAATGGTGAGCTAGGCTGCTCACTGAGTTTATTCAAACCACACATTTAGATTTTTCTTCCAGCTGTACAAATCAAGTTCAATTACAAGTACAAAGCAAGAGAATAAAAGCACAGATTTCCATGTTTTCTTACATACTTTACGCAAAAGAGCATATTCCCAGAATGGCATGGAGCACTAACAGGATGAAATGTGTTGAGCTAGCCCTTTTAGCATGCCATGAGCTGCATATGACATTCTTCTTTCTCCAAGTAAAAGTCACTCTTGAAAAATGAAACCTTTTCCAATTATTTGTGTCTTTACCTGGGTAGTTCTTCATAGATTTTCTCAGTGCTGTATCCTTCCCAACTCAAGCATCAATAGTTTTGCCTTTAGCATGGTAGGAGGTGGTGTTTAATGTAGAATTGCATACATTGAACTGTAGCAAATGAACTGTTCTAGCTTGATTTTTTTATATATATATAACTATAGAGGAGTGTACCTATTTGAAGAACTGAGTATCTCAAACAGGAGCTGTGCGTTAACATTTTTGTGCCATCAGTATTGAAATGTACTGCACAAAATCTCTACCATCTCCTTCCTCTGTCAAATCTACTTTTCCCTGGGAGGCACTGTGTGCTCAGGCAGCTTGTGTGACTGCATCTGTATTCAGATCAAGTTTACAAGCCAGGGGTTGCGCAGGTCATCTGCAGCAGAGCTGGGAATGGAGCCTGACTCCACTCCGATTTTAAAACCTCAGTTAGAAGAAACACACTGAAACGTCAACTCCACAGCTGTCCAGGCATGAGCAAGTTTTGTACACTGGCAAATAGTCACGCTGGACTATAGTCCCACAACCTTTACTCTTCTTTTTCTTGCTAGAATGTAGCAACACTTGTTAAATACTCTGCTCTGTAATGTCACATGTCAGCACAACAGAATATTTAAGCAAGGTTACTGGAGTAGATATAACTTGATTGCATTGTTGTTTTCCCCCCATCTGTTACAGCATTCTTCTTTTCTTGTGAATCTGAATCTGAAGCTGAAATAATCATTTAACTTCCATCAGCTCCTCTGAATCCAGCATCAGGACTGACATGTACAAAGGTGTCAGATTCCTTTTACAACAGTTGCGGAGAATTCTTCTCAGCATTTATAAGCAGGACACTAGAAATCGATGTCATGTGAAGCTGGCTACATTTTGCTGCCATTTTCCTGACTTTCCATCACTGACAAGCAGCAGTGCTAGTGTTTCTTTTAGAAGCAGTTTTTCTACTTCCGGGAGAGATTTTCATGTGTTGTGTGCATATTACCTATGGCATATAACGTATTTGTAGTTGCACATATCCTCGTGCTTCTGTCATTTCAGTTTTAATACTTACCTGAGTCTGAGCTTTGTCATTACGGACAGAACTGATAGCACAGGCCAGTACTGAGTTTGCTCAGCATTTTCCATGTAAAATTGTGTTTCCAGTGTGCTGCAAGTTTTCCAAAACTGTGATCATTGTGGCTGAAATGATCTGTGCCTGCAATCTGCTTTTGCCTGAAATCAAACCCTGCAGGCAAGAGAAAAACAGCGTTTAGCCTTTCTGAAAAAAGGAATTTATAAAAATGAGTGTCATCTTATTCGAAATAGAACGGTCTTTTCTTTGAACAGGTCTGGGTTTTGTCAGGGATGTATCTTCTACTGCTGTTGGCAATATGTACCAAGTGCTCCTGAGTCACATCATCTATTCAAAGTTTGCCATTTGTTGATGTGTTAACGGTAATTCTTCAGGAAGTCCTTTCCTGTCTGTCACACTTCATTCCCTGAACTTTTGTGTGGTTATGTACCTCAGCTTGGGGACGCTGCTAGACCCAGACAGTTCTGGAGTACCACTGAACTGCAGAGGTTTAACGGGAATAGATTGCACCAGAAAGGAGAAGGTAAGTGGTTGGCTGGATTGGTCTGGACCTGATGGCATGTGGGTTTGGACTGGATGCTCAGAAGAGAGCAGCAGCAAGACAGAAAGCCAGCTGGGGGGGATGAGGAACCTGCAGGAGGCTGTCACTGCAAGGTAGTGAGAGTGGGGAGGTGCAGGAAGGAAGGAAGGAAGATGCTGAATAACAATGATCCCAGGGAAAACTGAAATTAGCTATTGAGGAAGCCAGGCAGATGGAACTGCAGGACAGGTTTGCTGAAGTGAAACGATGGAGACTACATAGGTGTTGAGAGTGAGTTGCAAAATCAGTTAGGAGGCGAGAAATTGTATGATGATGTGCTAGGAAAATGCAAGTGAGGTTACTGAGCACAGCTGGAACAAGAGGCTGGGGGCTGAGCCTGAGAAATGAGTTTCTGCCAAGAGACAAAGTCTGGGGGTGCAGTGTGGAGGTTGCAATGGGAACTGGTGGGTAAGGACTGGGAGCCAAGGGCTAAGGAAGTCCCTTCCTCTTCCTGTTCAGGCTCTGGTCTGTACCATCATTTATGTGCTTAACTAAAGCACTAAAAGCTCTGCAAAGTTTGTGTCGTCAGTAAGCTCCTGTTGTTTTTCTTTATCGCAATACAAGAATTCTTAATTGCAGTATTCTGTCTGACTGGAAAGTAAACCTTCTACAGCCCTAGGAGCTGGTGAAAATGCATTTCAAACACTGAGCATGTCATTCTGTCTTGTTGCTTTTTCTGCATTTTGTTTTTTGTTGTTGCGTGTTCTTGTAAATTTTGCTCCACTGAACCATTCTTTCTTGAGCAGGAATATAAACCATTACACTGCTGCGGATGGTTCCTTTAAAAGTTTTCCACTCTCCTTTTAGAACTGTAGCAGTAAAATAGTCTTTTCACTCATCTAGATTCTTGTAAATTTTTTAAACTGATAAAATGGTGCAAGAGCTATAAACAAGTCTTACATCAGGCTGGCAAACCTGGGAGAACTATATAAAGGCACTCACTCGTTCCTTGTGGTACCATCTGCCCTTTGCAGTGTGATTTAGGAGGGACACCAGAAGAGGTAAATTCTAAAGAAAAAAATTTAAATCCCATTTGGAACTTTATATCTGATATGAGAAATCTCTGTGGCCATCTGTACACCTTCCATCTTGTGCTTCACTGACACATCTGTTAATTGCTGCAGCTGGTGAAGCATCTCCCCAGTGTTCCCAGGCTCTCACCTAAGAAGTTAAGTCTTGCAACCTTCAAACAAGCTGAGCAACATCTCTGGGCCACGGCTGCAGCCCACATAACGATGCATTTAAGGCAATGACAAATTGAAGTCTATTGTTAGTCAGCAAAATATGGTTAAGAAGGGCTAAAATAGCATAGATTTACTCCATCAGTTGCTGCCCATGATTTGCACTAGTAACAATAAAAGGGGCAATGGTGCCACATTCTACTTCATGGTTACTGGGCCAGGTACCTTATTAATGTACCTAAAATACATTATCATCCATAACAGCAATGCAGAGCAAGAGCTAACAGAAAACATGTTTCATTCATTCCATGCTTTCCTCAAATAATTCCATCAAAACCTGAAAATGCTTTTTGCTCCTTAATTCTCTAAGGAGTGGGTCTGTAATACAAACAGAAGTGTTAATGAGCTCAAAATACACTTCTGAAGCTCTTCATGCTAACGGCATTTTTGGAAAAGTTTTATTATTCACACATGAATAACTGAATCCAGTGGGCAAACTGTAATGGGTTAGCTGTACCATTTCAGACCAACATGTTTACGTGTGGTAATCAGCTCTTGGAAAATCTATTATGGAAAATTATTGAAACAAGTAAGAATTAATTCTGTTGTCTCTCTGGAAGTGGAATCAGGCTAGTATTAACTACTCATGCTGTAGACCAACAGTAGCTCAAATTGCAGCTTCTAACAGGTGGTGGGGAAGCCAAGTCATGTGTGCAGTTATGTCCACATGTGAGCTTCTGAGCTCTCAAGAAACTGCTGCTTGTTCCTTCCCTGTACTGGTAGACTGGTTGTGAGCACCTGCACTAAACGTGCACCCGGAGTGCTCCAGAGTCTGAGCACACTGAGGACAGGGCCACCAGCTGGGAGGCTGCTCCTGTGTTGTACTTCAGCACACAAACTGTATAGACTGAGGAAAGAAGTGAGTCTTTGTGTGCCAGAAAAAGTAGGGGTGCTGGGAAGAAACAGTTTTGGGGAGAAAAAATAAGTGGGCCTGAAAATAAGGGCCTGAAATTAAGTTCTTGGCTGGAGAAAGGATCCTAGAAGTGGGAGAAGATCCTGTAGATCAGGGATCTGTGAGGAGATGGAGGCTGGTGATGAACCATGGAATTTGGATGGTAACAACTGGGAGGCGTGACTGGGAGCAGCCACAAAGCAGGGATGGCCCTGACTTTCTGTTCCAGCATCCCAGGCCAGCAGCCACCTCCAGGAGGGGATGGAAGGCAGCACAAGGTGGACAGCAAGGCAGTGTGCCCACAAAACAGTCAGCAGTTAGCAAAGCTGCCTTCTTATCAGTTCTTAGACAAACCCTAGTATTTTGTCAGTGGTCATTTGCTCTCTCTCTCAATGCTCTTCTTCTCCTTTGGGGTTCTAAGTTAGAAACTGCTGATTGTATCTGCGTAATCGAAGCTGATCAGAAAATAAGATGAACTGTCCCAGCACTATTAGGACACAAACAGTGACTTATTCTCTCTGAGGAGCTGGGTCTTTATTCAGTGCTTTTGAGATATTAAATTGCACAAGAGGGACAAAATATTTTCTAAAGTACAAAAGAGTTGTAGCAATTACGAATTATCAGTTACATTCAAATAATTACAAATAAGTCACTTAATTCATTTATTCTGTTAATAATTCATTCAAATCAACAGTCAAATTACCTGTGTGAAATGACAGAGAGCTGACTTTATTATTCTGAAAAGGTTTATTAAGTATCTGTAGCTAGAGTAGATAAAGTTATGTTTTTTATGGAAAACACAAATAACTTAGTGCATTCTTACAGTGAAAGTACACTGGATTCTGACTTTTTCTGAAATTAAGAACACTACAGCTATTGGGAAAACAATATATATATTTTTTCTGTGTAAGTTTTAAGCAAAAATTGCAAACCCGTGTTCTGTCTTAATATGAACTAGGCTTAGGACTCAGCTGTACTAAGGCTTGAGCAGGACAAGTTCAGGAGCACTTATTTTTCAGGTCTTCTCCTCTGTAGCATAGAAAAAAGGAGACACAAGCAGTTAAGTACAATGCTTCTCTACCACCTTCTCCTCCTCTTGTCGTCTGTGACAAATGGACTCTGATAAAGCCTAGCCTCTTCTCATCTCTTTGAGATGACAAAAATTGGAAGAAGAACATGATGACTCATGTATCAAGAGCTGCATCTAACAGCAGTTTGGGGGTAATTTAGGCTTGTGGGAATATTGGTGGAGCAGTACTCTGATTGCTCGAGGAGTAAAATGAATGAGATGCAATCCATCCAGTCCTTTACTCAAAAGTCTCATCCCAATTAGATGTGAAGGACTATTTCTGTCACAGCGTGGTCTTGCTGAACTTCAACCCATCAATCCAACTTGTTCTGATCCCTCTGTAAGGTCCTCTCCCTCCAGGCAGATCTTGGTGTCATCTGCAAATTTAATGAGAGTACACTCAATGCCTTCATCTAAATCACCAAGGAAGATATTGAATGGGACAGACCCCAGTACCGACTCCTGGGGAACACCACTCGTGACCGGTCGCCAGCTGGATGTAGCTCCATTTGCCCCCAGTCCCTGGGCCCAGCCCTCCAACCCCTTCCTTACCCAGCAAAGACTGTACCTGCTCAACCCCTGGCTGCCAGCTTCTCTGGGACAGTACTGTGGGAGACAGCACCAAAGGTTTGCTAAAGTCTAGACACACTATGTCAACAGCCTTTCCCTCATCCACCGAGCAAATCACCTGGTCACAGAAGATGAAGCTGGTCAGAGTGGACGAGTGACACATGAAACCATGCTGGCTGGGCCTGATCCTTTATACAGATCTTAACTGCAATTCCCTAAAGATCAGGATGCTCTTTAATGCTCCTGGGAGCAAATACAGCCTATAGGGCCTTTAATTTTTTCTCTCAGGTAAGAGGAATAATTATTCCCTCAAACTGCATCCTT
Source organism: Odontophorus gujanensis (assembly GCA_013399175.1). Lineage (NCBI taxonomy): Eukaryota > Metazoa > Chordata > Aves > Galliformes > Odontophoridae > Odontophorus > Odontophorus gujanensis. Next base: position 565,596 of record VXAB01006850.1, on the reverse strand, counting down.
AGAAACTGTAGTTTCTATTTATCTGTGTCATCCCATAATAACAATGTAAGTATTGAACTTCTCTACTCTTCAAAGTACATCATGATGATCTCATTTGTTACTGCTTTCCAAAAATCTTGCTCTAGCACAAACTGATCACTGAGACAGGACCTGCACATTTGCAATTTCTATTAATGACAGTTGCATCTTATCTGTACAGAACTGCACAGAGCAAGAAGCATGCAGTCATCAGTCAGTGGTATTTTTTTTTTAAACTTTTATCTGAATTAGCCTCTTAAAGTTATGTAACAGTGCATCTGGGCCTTTTGAGATAAGATACTGTGTCTGAAATCTGGAGTTTGCATCTTTCAAGCAAATGTTACACTGTGTTTCCACTGACAGAACACTGTTCTTGTACGAACTACACTTAGTCCATAATGTGCATTTTAGACCATTGCCAATCCCTACTGTCATCTTCTAATAATTTGCTTCATTTTCTTACTGTCCCAGGGGTATCATAGTGCTATCAGTACATCGAGCACAGTCTCAAGCATTGAGCAACTTAGAACAGCTTCTGCAACTTCATTATCCAGCAAAGCTCAGACAGGTAAATGTTATGCTGAAAGTAGATGCAGCAGACTACCTGTAAACTCCATCTAAATTCGCATTTCATATTACCCCTCACATTTGGCAGGGAATATCTGCTTCTGCAAAGTTTGTCTGTGTTATTCACTCTGTGATCCAATCCTGGGAATACCCCTGCTGCTACTCTGATTGACTTCAGTGGCATTATTTCCAAAACTAGCCCATATTAAAGATAGAAATGTAACCTAGATCTTGAAGCATACATGGATGAGTCAAGATGTGAAGCAAACATATGTAAGTAGACGTTACACAGCTGCACTGACAATGAAATATCTTTTTTGCACTTTCAGTTCACACAGTATTCAAAGCAAACTGGATTATCACAACTGCGCTGTGCTGTTATTACAGCTTCTCTGTCAGAAGATGCCTGAAAGTTTTATGTACTATTTTTGCTCAGAGCTTTTGGCCAAGGTCCTTCTCTATAACCAAATCTGTTTGATGAGTACTGTTTCTCCAAAGCATCAAGTCTTCTTTTTTCCTTTCTTCCTTTATTTTTCTTTGGGGAGTGTGTGGCAGGAGATCTGCTGCTCCTATTAACGCACAGAACACACAGCATGCCTTTGTCACGGTGCAGAGTTTGTATTTTTGGAAGTCTGGCATTTTATTTTGTTCTTTAACTGACACTGACCGCTTTTTTCTGTCACATTCAGTAGATAAGGAAAGTCAACGTTTCCCCATCACGCTTACTCAGCTTGGAATTTCTTATCTGACCATTCAGTATTTACAAACAAATCTCAGTGAAGCAAATGGGCTGTTCTGTCTCTCCCTTGCACTGCAGCATGCTGTAAACAGCCAGGAGACTCATTAAACTGGATAGGAATATGGATATTGTGGCTGCTATATTTGTGCACTGTGCTTTCTGTTGCTGCCTGGCAGTGCTTTTGGTTCCTCCTTGTTGCTGTGATTTCTGTTTTTGTGATCAAGTGAATGAAAACAGCCTAAGGCTGTGTATTCTCCTTGCGCTTAAAGCCAAGAAACCTTCCCATGACATACCAGCTTTGCTAGTTTCTTAAGATGCAGAGCTGCTCCCCATCTGCAGCGTGTTAGGAAGGTGCTCCCTGTCAGCACAGTTCTCTTAACGCCGTGCTCTGTTCTCACAGGTGCCATCTGCACCATGCACTGAGCGTAAGACAGGGCAAACTCCACCTTGCTGCACAGTTTTATTTGATTTCTGTTGACTCAAAGAATGTGCTCATCGTTCTCTCAGACCTTTGAAATCAGTTATCTATTTTTTTTATCATTTTTTTCATTTGTTGGGAAAGTTCTACAGAAGAGGTTCACCTACCACTGGTAGGTATTGATTGATATATATTCACTGATTGATATAATCAATATCAAATTGGTTAAATCGATAAATAATAAGTCTACAGAACAGAATGATGGAACATCCCATTTGAACAGCCATTTCTTTCCAAGGCAGCACAGGATATTCGTTAAGAGAATCAGCAGAGTCCAAAGAAAAAATCAAAAGAAAATTAGAATGATTGTTTCTCATAATTGTTTGCTTGCTTTTTAATACTTGTCATGTAATCACTACATTTTAAAATAACAGAATTATAAAAGGTAAAAGTCAGTGGTGAGAGTGGTGTCCAAGCAAGCCTGTTCAGAGCTGCATGCAGTAAACAGCAGAAGATAGTGTCCAAAACTGAGCTTGCCTCCAGTTTTTAGATCCTCCAACCGAATACATTTACAAAAGTGAATCCTCTGGTTTCATTTGTCCTGTGTTAATTAAGAAACCCTGAAATAGTAAGACGTGCTGAGATGGTGATGTGCATTACTGCAGGTACTGTGCTAGAAGGCTGTGGGATTTCTGCACTGGAATGGTGGTAGAGTCTTCAATAGGTAAACTGAGGTGGATGGAAGAAAGGGCTGTAAGTGCTGTATCATTTATGTTGAGCTGAAAGAGAACTTGATCATTAAAACCCAGCTGAGTCTCCATGGAGGAGGTAATGCACCACAGCCTGTTCTGTCATCTCCCACAAGAATGTGCTGACAACTAATCTTGGTCAGTAATGTGAATGAATGGAGGCAGATTCCTCTCAGAGGAATTCAGCTATTAGCATAACCCATCAGATCACTCTTGTTCAACTAAACAATTAAAATAACAGCATTAAAATAATCATGACAGTATATTCCCAATATGTCAGTGGTTCCATCCACGCATACATACTTCGATATTGCACAGACAGTTCCCTTCTAGATAAATATGTTCATTCAGAATTGCCTCAGCTCCTAAAAGTTCCCTGGTGCAGCAGCCCAGTCATCTTCCTCTTCAGCAGTGGAGCCCTTTCAAGGAAAATGATTCAATATTGTTCTGTGAAAAAGATGCACAGTAAATCAGGCTGAAAGACAAGGCTATAAATCTCCTTGAGTATGGCAAGGAAGGACAATCATTTCAGTCATTCTCTGAGGGGAATGAGTGTGCAGTTCAGTATAAAAACTCATCCTTCTATAGACACAAGCCATCGAGCAGAACCAAACAGATTCTGACAAAGCATTCCTTCCATATGGACGTGCAGAATTAACAGCACCTCTAAACCATTTCAGATTTTGACAGTCTTCATATGCATTTTAATGCATACAAAGACAATGCTTTAGCCTGGTTTGAAAGTCATCTCATATTCACCTTTTTTAACTTTGCCAAGTAAACAGAAGTCTCCAAAGCAGTGAAATCATCGACATTTGTATGGAAGTGCTCAGTGGCAAACTTATTCACTGTCTGATGAAGACATATGCAGAGGCAGCACACACCAACAGAAATGTGAGATGTATCCTGAGAAAATTTCAGGACGAGGATTCCTTTGTTAGGCAATCAAAGATCTGCAATCAGTGCAATAACTAACAGGCATTTCCTTTGAAGTTAATACACGGTAGATTTCTATGACTGGGGAGATCATTTTGTACCTAGCTCTGCCACGTGGGTATAGAAAATATACACCATGTATCTATGCACTGTGTACATACGTAACAGTTTCCTGATGTACATTAAGCTTATTAACATAGTGTACTGAAAATATCTTTTATCTGATACTTTTCCATGTGCCTTAACAGAGAACTCAGTTTAAGCAGAAATCATATGAGAAAAATACTATTTTCCTTTTTTCAGATTGAAAGAGAATGTTAACGCTCCATTTGAATAACATATTTTCTAGTATGTTTTCAGATGTTTCTTTCCTTTTCCTGTAAAATTAGTGATTACTACTCAATACTGCAGATAGAAATGGCACCAAATCTTAAGCTCCCAGAGGAATATGATATGCTAGTTCAATGCCAAGTTTTCTTCATTGGAGAATACAGCAGGACCACATCTTTACAGAAGTGATTGCTTCCATGTTGAAGAAGCCAGAAACCTACTGCTCAAAAGAAGAGGAACAAAGAGTAAGCATGGGTTTCTGAAACACATTTTTGTATAGGCTATCTGTTATCCTGGGGCTGCCTAAGTAATATTTTACTAAATCACTTTACCTATCTAAGTTGGTTGGATTTCTAGCTTACCTTAAGGCCCTAGGCACTTCATTTAATCAAGATTCAAAAATTAATTAGAGCCTTTGGCCCTCACTACCTGCAATGAGGCAGTCTGGCAAGGCTGAAGAGTTACAACAGTAATTCATATGCAGTGTCACTGTCCCAGTTTCTGTCCACAGCATGCCTGCCACCAATCCATATTCAGTTTGTAAAATGAAAACCCACTGTGTGTGTCGGTAGCATTATAAATAATGCATCCAATTAGTCAGCTATGCACTGCTGCATTTCCCCAAAGCTCATGAATCTGAAAACCCCACAGAAACTGTACTTTGATAGAAAAGGTTTACACACAAATAGCGCCTTTATTCTGAGGTCAGTCCTTTGTGCTCTCCTCTGTGTGCTGTACAGCAGAAGATGTGAGGAGGCTGCCCCTTGCAGCATTACTGAGGGTGAGAACAAATGCTCAGAGCTCATGCTGTGATTTCCAGCTGCGTGAGGAGGATGCAAGATAAGGGCTGACATGGGGGTGATGCAGGCTGTGATGCATCGGAAAGAGGCAGCGGCGTGTATGCGCATGTGTGTGGTAAAGGAGATTCCAGGAGTTTCCAGAAGCTAGCAGGGTCCTTCAGATCACCCTTTCATTTTGCTGCTGTTCCAGTAAGGTAGTGAGCTGCTTGATTCTGTGAGTGATACACATACTGAAATGTGATGCATCTTGTCAGCAGTGAAATGATGGCCAGCACGATGTGCTCCTTTCCTTCCTCACCTTCACTTTTCTTTAATATAATGAACAAAAACTGCATTTGAAAAGATAAATGGAACCAGTTAGAATTCACATTAATTAGATTTCCTACAGTAAAGAAATAAATCAAATGTGATTCTGGAGAAATGGTTTCTTGCCGTTTCTAGTTTGCTTTTCCCCTGAAGAGACACTTGTGCTTGCTTTGAGGGGGTAATGAAACTGTAAACTGAAAAGTCATTTGAAAATGATAAATTAGGCTGTGATTATGCCAAGCGATATTAATTATGCTGATAGAGTTTATAGCAGGAAATTTTTAACTGATTCACTTCTGCCTTCTGGCCTGCTCTGACAGGCAGCAATGTGTTACTGTGCTCGGTCTGTTAGTGAAAAGCAGCAGCGGAGGTAACAAAGCCCAAACTTCCTCTCTCAGTGCTGTGTTGGGTTCCATGGGAACATCACCACAGCCTGTGGTTTAAACAAACTGTATTTGTATTGTTTGAAAAAATGCATTTATTTTTGATGAATTCCGTACCATTGAGCAGATGGCTGAAACATAAGAATTGTGACGGTGCTGTTCCCTAAAGTGCCAAGGACACGGGGGATTTCTTGTTTTCTACTTTGAAGGTACATGGCTACCTCTTCCCCACAAAGCTCTTTTCACACCGTGCCATGAGATGTAAGTCCCTTCATTGGCATTTCTAGCTTTCTCTGCAGCAATATCTTTCTGCAGAAATGAAATGCTGAACCAAATTATCAGCTCTGGAATTATCTGCCCTATTGTGGCAGCCTTTAACCATTAGGAAATAGAAGTAAAAATAACAGATGAAGTTGTAACTTCCCTGGCACTTCTAATCTGTGAGAACCACAGACTGAAATCTGTCAAATGTACTTTCTAGAGGTGAGAATTAAAGACCAGCAAACCGATAGAGGCTGCCAATTCAGCTGTACTCTAGCAGAGTACAGTTGGTCCACTTGTATATCCCTTCCTGCTGTTCAGTGAGAGCGTGGCACAGCTTTGTACCCACGTTCAGTGCAAACACAACGTGCCCTGTGCATCAACTGTGTGATCTCTCCTCGGTCACATGTTCAGGCTTATTTTCAGCACGGTGGCTTGAATGACAGTTTTCCATTTTCAGTGATGGGATCTAGTTCCCAGCTTAGGTTGAGACTGTACTTTGATGTCAAATTGAAGGGACTTTTTTCTAGGTCAGTAGAAATTCTGCCTGCCAATTACTTTTGAATTGCTTTAAACCAAGATGACTGACCTTTAACGTCGGATGATAACAGTGTTTACAGAGGGTTGAAAGCAGTAAAAAGAAACAACCGAGAACACTTAACAATTTGAAGAGCTGAGTACCACATACAAAACCATGAAAGAAGTGCTGGCTGAGCCAGAGGGCCCAGTGCTTGTCACTGAAGTGAGCAACCAGGGAGGGGAAAATGTTGGGACTGACTAGGAGCAAAAAAATGGAGCTGGGATGAGCTATTGGTAGGTGCATGTATGAAATCCTACGAACTTAGAAAGCTAATTCTGTAAGAAAAAAAAATAAGGATTTACTTATGTAGAATTCTTCTAATACAGTGTCAGTACATTAAACTAAACAATGTTGTCAAGGTGCAGAAACACTAGAAAAGATGCCTCTGTAATGTTACCCTACTTTGTGCACAGGTACTGTAGTCATGCTTACTGACATGACATTTGGTTTTTCCCAACATCTGTGGTTCTTCCAGCTGTGCAGTGGGTTATCCATAGCAAATCAACAGCTATTCAGCATTTTGCTTTTTGTCTTCAGTGAGTGCTACTGAAACTCTCTACAGAAAGGTGGGTGGTTTAATATCTTTAGGGCCCTATACTGTCCTCACCTGTCTCAGTAGTATTTTCTTCTGTATTGTAACAGTCCCTGAAAAACCATGAGCCTGGGAGGAAAGACTCTTCACGTGCAAAGATTTTAAACATTCCCTTGTCACTGCCACAGTGATACAGGTCAGCCCCAGTTTGCTCTTCTAGTAAAAGAGTACTAAATTTGAACAAATTCTCTATTACCCAGGTTTTAGGGGTTGAGCTATACTTCTTTGAATTAACCCTTGACTTTTATGTCTTACATGATTTTCTTATTGTTCATCAATTATTTTTAAGGTAAATATGTATCCTGCAGAAACTTGAACATCCTGTTCATAGTACTATTTAAATACCATACTTGTGCTCAAATCCTATAGGAGCCTGGGACTCTGTGACTCAGTGCCTTAACTTGTGTAAGTCTGTAAAAGCGTTAACCCTTCCAACATCATTGTTGTTTTATGTAGTATATTTTGTTACAGAAACCACCTAGGAAAAATGAGTCCCAGAGGGCAAGGTGCTACAACTGAAAACTCCTCTATGAGCTACACAGTGGTGGGATGTAGGCCAGGCACCAGGGGGGCCTACGAGCAAGTCTTGCAAGGTGATAAACTCTCAACCATTCTCCAGTGTAGTTCTATAAATTTCTGAATACCATCATTCAGTAAAACTGCCCACAGAAAACAGAAGCAATAAGTTCACTGCAACGGTTAATCACAGCACGCAATGCCTGAATTCCTAAACAGTCATTGTGTTTTCACGGTAACAGGGAATTCAGCTGAGAAAGTTTATTTTGCCTGTGACAGTTTTTATCGTCCAAAGAAGCACGTACTGTCAGATGACTTATCTGACACACAGTTTGACTCGCTTCCTGAGAATGCAGTGTTTCTGTATTATTTGTATCAACCTTTTCTATTTAGTATTTCCCAACAGTACTGTAGGTTCTCATGGAAGGGAAAAGTGGAACTCAGAGCAGAAGCAGGACTGTGCTGGATTTGGATTTCACTGAATTTTATCTCGTATTTCTAACACAACAAAACTGTGAAGCCTTTAAGAGCCAAGCATGGAGGGAGTATTTTGGCTCTGGATGCACTGGGGTAGGCTGCAGCTTCTAGTGAAGTGTTAGCTGAGGTTTGTGCTTCGCTATTTTGGTGAGCTCTAATGCTCGCATTTGTTTTGCGAGACAAGCGAGGAAACGCTGCAGCTGTGCAGCCTCTTCAGAGTCAGGTTGAGCTTTAGTTGTACATCAAAGTGACAGCTACCTGAGCAGGGTCTGTTACACCTAATGAATTTGTGATGAGCACTACTCCTGTAATCCCGCTACAGCCAAGCCTGCTACGACAGCCCTGTCAAACACCACGATACCAAGGAACACTTCTCCCTTTCTCAATCTCCCCCTCCCTCCCCTGAGGATGGCTGCCCCACACGAGGGCTGCAGGGCACCCAGCACACGTTCTTCCTGACCCTCTTGGTGAGTCTGGTGAGGTGCAGAACAACGGTACAAAAGCAGCTGTAGGGTGATGCTGTGTGTAACTGGAGAGATTCACTGAGCACTGACTGCTGCCAGATGAAAACAGGAGGGAGATGGGAGGGGTGTCAGATGAGGCTGACAACTCAGTGACAAGGAACCCTGTGTTTGGACTGCAGGCTGACCATGTGTCTATAGCACACATTATGAGAAGATTGTGAATTTACCACTGAAAATATTTATGGCCTGTTCTGTGGTGGTAATTAATACACTGTCTCTTATTTTTCTTTAGAAGCTACAAAAAAACTTAGGACCTTTTAAACCTCAATAACTGATAGATCAGACTTGTTGTTATTCCATTACCTTGGTGTTGTCATTCTGGTTTTGCTAGTCATACATTTGGAAATTGCTCATTAAAACCTCCCACAGGCCTGAAAGGATAATGAAATACATTTTCAAACATAGACAGAGGGCAGACAGGAGGCAAACACATGCAGCCCTATGCGTTATGGTCTACTGAGTAAATTTAGAGTCCAACAACAGACTCCCTGTAGTCATTCCAATGTTTCCCTAGCACAGGCAATGGATGGTGCCTGCAGACTGTGTGAGCTTTCAGGCACATGGCAGCCAGCGCCTCAGGAGAGCTGTGCAGCATTTTCAGGGTCGGGTGATCAGAGTCCAGAGTGAGCACTCATTAAACTTGTTTTTATTTTTTAAGAAATTAAAAAGGAATTTTCTAAAGACTCCTGCTACACTTGCACAGGTCTGATACTACAAGCTGTGAACCAGATTGTGCCGCTCTTATGTAGGTCAGATAGTACCTTTCCTACACAGGGGGTTCATTTCCTAGAGTGTATCCCAAGATAAATATAGAACACGCTGTCTGGTCTGCACGCTGTGGCTAAGGAGACAATGTGCACCCTAACCCCATCATCCAAGTGTTTCTAAAACACCTTACTAACACTGTTTCTCAGTTTATGGAACTTAGGTGTTACAGATCCACAACCATTTTGTTTTAGATTATTTCTTGTTTCCTCACTTTGTATGTGACACCTACAAATGTGCAGGAGCAAGGAACTAGCAAAGATTTCTGTTAGTAGATTGGACTGTGAGCAAGATTTCACTAAATTCTTCTTCTTCTTGTCATAAAAATCAGTTTTTCTAATTAGGCCATTTTGTATTACTTTTTGCAGCTTAATTGTCCTCTACAATTAGACCATCATCGTACAGGGGCACTGTTGTTTTTCTTTTAGTCTCTGTAACCATTCACTTCATGGCAAGAAAGGCAAATGTTGATTTGGTAGTCTTTAGTAGTTGCTCTGTACATATGGAAATAGTGTAAGAAAGAACAAGGAAACCTGCTCCTGTGTTTTTCATTCTCTGAAAAGGGCACTTATGGTGGCTCTTAAATAAGGAAAGAGAGGACACAAAATTCCCTGTCCCCAGGTGCCAATATATGCTTTGAAAATATCAACTAAAATATCACAAGCAACTTTTTTTCTGATTTTCCTATCTCAATATCTCAGTTCCATTTGGATGCATTCACATTTGTGACTTTCATTTCAGATTTACCTTCCTTAGACTTGAGTTTTTGAGTTGTTGAGACCTTCTTCACTTTTTTTTTTTTTCCCCCCACAGATGTTTTCATTACTGAGTAAGCTGCCTTTAAAACTTGGGGTGAAGAAATACTTTCCCTTCCATATGAGCTCCAGACCTGGAGGATTTTACCACAGCACATCTTGGATGGTGCTTAGCTGCAGGTTTCAGTCACTGCAAGTCAGGGAGCAAAGCTCAGATTTTGATTCTTTCAATATAAATGTTTTTTCTGCCTCTCCTCTGAGTCCACTGAGGAAAAAGAAAAGTCTGTCTGAAACTGAAGGGAAAATCTTTTCCCTTATCTAGATGACATACAACTTCATACTAAATCTGTCACCAGCGCATCCTTGCAGCCCACTCTCTGAAGTGCCTCCAGAATGATAGGTTTTGTGATTAACTGGGAAAAAAACAGTGTCTCATCACCTCAGTATGGGAGTAAAAATAGGCTCTGTGTGGAAGATGCTTCTGAAGCAGAAGCACAACCTTTTGGTCTCCAAATTTACTTAAGGCTGTTCCACAAGGAAGGAGGGGGCTGAGGTTTTTGTGCATTTTTTGCCATTTTCCTTTCAAGGTGACTTGAACCAGACTGTAACAAGCCCAGACCGACATCTAACCTCATCTTCTAAAGAAAGGAGCTCTCAACAGTAAGCGCGAGAGTTGCTGTTTGCCCTCTTCCAGTAACTTCCAAGCTTCCAAGTTCAGGTAAATCTGAACCGAACTCCGCCAAGCTTAAATGAAAACAGGCAGCTGGGAAAAGAGAGTAACTCCTGTGCCAGAGGAAAAGGAGGAGGCCAGTCTGTATCATGTACCAGAGAACCTGGGGGAGAGTTACTGTGACTCCAGAAGAAGGGAAAACCTTGATCATTATGTGCCTCCAGAGTAGGCAACTGCACAGTGCAGTGCTGAGGACAGCTGGGTTTGTTACTGCAATGTGAATGCAGCTCCAGGCAAGGCATGGCTGGGAGTGTGGCCTGCTGCTGGGCACGGCGAGCACTGCAGAACACATGCAAGGTAGGCCCTAAAAATGGGCAGTACCCACACTGCTTCCTCTTCTCTATATGTAAAGAAGCACAGAGGCGGAGAAGCAATGCTTTAATTTGCAGGCAGGGAGGAGACACACTTCTCTGAAGAGAGCTGCTCACACAGGTGCAAGGCTGGCAGCCTTCAGTATGCTGTTCGGTCACTATTTTATCCTTGTGCTTAATGGAAGAGATAAAGTGGGATAGTAATAGTGGCACTCAAAAGTGAAAGGAAACCTGTAACCACATAATTATGTCAGAATCAACTAACAGCCATGAAAAGCCAATTAAGTCGTATTATGCAGATACATGTAACTGAATATTATTAGTAAGCCCTCAGCGATGACATGCCTGGCAATTAAGGGAGCAGCATTTGCAGTACTCAGTGAAAACAGAGATAATGCACAGTTAAAGATGTTTGGAGACAGAGCACAGAGGTCGCAGACAGCCTAAAACTGAATACAGGAACATCTTCAAAGATAGTGGCACCCAGGGGACAAAAAAACAAGAGATGTTATTCCAAACAGACTGGCTTGGATGCTGGGCACAGCTTGGAATAATTTGTATTTATCATCCAAATGAATTTACTGGCTTATGAATAAGAGGCTGCAGTGCAACAAGCAGTCCATGTTTTTCAACTACCCACAAACTGCTGGTTGTGCAGGCTAATGGAGGGATATCATATTTTTCTCCAAATTAAATGAAAAAAGTTAGTAGTAATATTAAAATTTAGGCAAAGGCAATTTTGGATAACATTCCAGCAGCTAAAGCTATTTGGTAAATACTTGGGAATGAGGTTGTTAAGAGTTGTATATTCTTATGTATGTGGCACTTCCAACTCAGGGAGCTGAAGACACTGCCAACCATCACATTTCTTCTACACTGGCATGTTGGGATTTGCTGTTTCCTTTTCCACCACCAGAAGGGTGCAGAGGTTCACCTCTATTCTTTTCCAGTCCTCTTGCAGAGCACTTCTTATCCACAGACAGAACTGTGTAGGAACAATCTCTGAGATAACCATGTGTGTCTCAGAGTTCACATAGGCTCTACAAAAAGATACGCTCCTATCAGGGACTGCCCTGTGTGACTGCCGTGAGCTCATCTGAGGGAATAAAACCTGTGAGGAATTTGTTGTGTCCCTGAAAGCATGAGCACGCTGGAGAACTCATATCCTCCTTGTTTTCTTTATCATGTCAGGAAGACTTCTGGGACATGCTACCAAGAGAGAGTGCTTGCAGAGCAACAGCATTGCTCCTTTAAATATTTATCCTACGTGCTGTTTTTCATCAGGTACATGCTGATCGTCCTGGTTTTTGAAGATGGCTGAAGTAGTGTGAAATGCAGATAATGAGAGGTCAATAGGACGTGTGCCCACAGCAGTGCTTTCCTGAGCCTAATGTGTAAAGCAATGAAAGTGAGAGAGAGTGTCATTACACTTTGATTTCAGAATCCAAGAAGTAACTTGTAGGTGGAATATATGTAAGTGCAGCAGCAGAAGTACTGGGTATGTGTAATTAATGAGATCTCTGCCAAACCAAGACTTAGGGATAATCACAAGACATGCCTTCACTTAAATGGAATATGAAGACTGTGAAGGCATTTGATTGTCTCATACTGCTTCTATTTGCTTGGGCTATTTTCCCTCATGCTTTACGTGTGAGAACAGTGATGCTTCCAAAATGCTTAACTGTCTCTGTTTTTGCGTGTGACAAAACTGGCATCCAGAAATCTGGAGTCCTGTAGGTGAGGTTCTATAGCAGTGGTAGTGTTAAGAACTGAATGTGTCTGTGTCTTGATTGGGATCATACTGTGCATAATACACCTAGCTGCTGAGAGTATTAAGGATCTGTTTTTTTTCGAGCTTTTATTAGGAGCTGAAGATTTGTATTGTTTCTTCAGCAGAGAGAGATAACTTGAGCCCTTTGCTTTCAGCTTTTCTAAGCGTCAGAGATGACATTTTATTTCTGGTGTAAGAAGCTATCACCACTAGCACTGTGTGCTCCTGTCACTCAGCAGAAAGGATGTTTTCCCTGTAAACGAGAAAAAAATAACAATAAAAACCATCCCAGCCAGGAGTCGTAAGTCTTGGGCAACAGCTTCAAGAAAAAAGGTGCCTGTGACAAATGGGCATCAGCTCTCAAGTTATGTCCATCTGTCAGGTGTGTTGTACTCTGTCAGGACACGTGGCTGTGACATGCTGTGCGTACAAACCCTGTTATAGTTTCTGCCTGCTTCTGACTTTGAAAATTTAGCTCATGTGTTTTCCTTTAACAGAGTATTGTTCCCAAACGTTTCTGTAGCTGACAGTAATGCTACTGAGTCCATGATGCACCTCTGGAAGTCACCTTTTAGAAAACATTTACATTCTTGCTGCTTATTTCCACAGATCCCTCTGCCAAAATACCACTAATAAAAAGAACTTCTAATTTCACAGATGAAAGAACTTGGCGTCATCGTGTACAACTGCAGCTGCCTCGTCCTGGATTTACAAAGGATATTTGCCCTGTACAGTTCATTAAAATACAAGAATAAAATACCTCCAAGTTGGTCTAAGAGGCTCTACGGAGTGTACGACACTCAAAACAAACTGACGCTGCAGCTGAATGAGACCAAATCAGAAGCTTTTGTGTCGGTAAGTTCTGAAATGAGTTGCAGAGAGGGAGGGAAGGGGAGAGGACTATTTGACACACACAAACTCTAACGCTTCTTTACCGAAACAGAGGTGTTCAACAGTTCCCTGAATGAAGTCCATCACGTGGCTGTGTTCTCCCTGACAGATATGAGCTGCTTTTTTGCTCACACTTCAGTACTTTTGCTTTTCTACTATTTTATTTTCTAATGTTTTGTGGCTTTTTGAAAGCACCTGAATCTGTCTTCAGGAAGGCACATAAAGCAATTAGAAATTAACAGGACTACTAATGGAAATTACCATTAATATGAACATAGTGGTGTAAATTAAACTTGTACTTAAGCATTTCTTTCAACTGACCCTAAGAGAAGAATAGGCACATTATTTCTACGCACTTACCTGAAAGCAGCTATTAATGCCGAGACTTGTGCAGGTGACTGGAAACTTTAGAATCAGAGGTAAGACCACTAGAGCTGTCGTCTGTACATCACTCTGTTGTCTGAGAACGTGGTTATTTCAGTAATTGAAAGGTTTTAAGAAAGTTTTTTATTGTGTTGCAGGAAACTAATCGCAGTATATTTTTACATTTTGATTTCTGTGAAATTGTTCATATCTGCAGTTCACCATGACAGAATGCTGCTGCAGAATACGTGTAATATTATTTTTCCTTCCTCTGTAATTTTTACCACTTTTCCTCTTTCATCTAGAAAATGAGAGAGATGACCTTCAAATTAGCTAATTTATTTACAGTGGTGAATACGAGGTGAATATCTCGGAGTAAATGAACTCTTAATCAGGCATTCAAAATGATATATAATAAACTTAATGTAAGAACTTGAATTTTTTATCCATGAGATTTATAAGGATCCTCACTCTGTTCCCCTGAGAGCATTCAAACTTCCATAGAACATCATCTACTTTTATTTTTAAATGATATTTTCAAACTTCTAAAATGCAATTAGCATTCCCTGTGGATTCACTGCTTATGGTTTTATTTTTATTGGGAAGAAATAGAACATTCATCCACTTCAGAAGTGATGTAGCAAAACTGGAAAAAAGTACACAGACTGATGGAGATGGTGAAGGATGGAGTATAGTTTCTTCTGGTCATTATTACATGAGTAAAATAAGTCAGCCTTCAAAATCAGGAATATATTAAAAATTATAAGAGTTATTTTCCATTCTTCATAAAACAAGGGGCTATATTATAGCCAGGTAAGTCTAAACTAACACAAAGTATGTAGCACTCATTTTTTTACAAGCTACTAGCATGAGTTGATGCAGATGAGTAGTTAAATGGGACAGGATTTACCTTCACCTGCTGGGAGCCACAGAAAGTTCAGACGTCCAAGATTTTCAGACTTTTTTATCACTGGACAGAGAGCTGTTCTGGAGTGAAAGTAGTGAAAATCTGAAGTGCCTGAGGCAGCCAGAACTAAGTCTTCTGAGGAGACATATACTTCTACTGATTCTGGAGAGTCTTAAGGACTGGCTTAAATTAAGAGAACTGACTTTAAGGCAGTTAGCTGAGGAGCTGCAAAATGATTTCTACCTGAAGTAGTTGCTGTCATTAAAATTATGTGAACTCCTACTCTATTCTAAGCAATCTGTAAGAAACTGAAAAATCCTGCTGGAAGCCTTTCCTGTGGGGGCACAGAGTCATGAAAGGTGGGCAGAGGCCATCCTTAAGGGGACCAGTAATCCTAGACAAAGACAAGTGGAGAACGCTCTTACAAAAACTATTCTGCAGAACAAGCAGCTCTTCCCTGTGATCTGTGTTCTCCTCTTCTATGGATGAAAAAAGCCCTCATCTTGAAATTCTGCTTCAGAAAACAAACAGGAAGGAGCTGCCGTACTCAGCAGTTCAGATCTCTTAAGTCCAACTCCAGGTGCTACCTGAATTTGTAGTCACAGCCCGTTCAGTTACTAGATTATCTATTATCAGAAAAATAACTTTTCTTCTACATGAGCAGGCTGCAAAAGAGACCTGAACTGAGAACCTGTAACTGAGCTACTTCCACATACATTTTTCCAATATATTGTTCTGGTGCAACAGAAAAAGTCTGCTCACAGTGAAGGGACTATGCCTGCTATGCAGCCTGTTACAATGTTCTAACCTGAACTAGCTCCCAGGTACCTCACATGAGAACCTTCTGGGCCAAGGAGAGCAAAGCAAGGACCATCTTTACGATATTCACTGTGTGTCACCAACAGGTCATCCGCTTTGAAATGGTCACAGGCCTCGCTGGTATGGAGGGAGATGATGCCCATCACACTGCACTTAGTAAACACTTCTTCGTTAAACTCTTGTTCCAGTGTAGTGCCTGTCTCTGTGCTTCCTTTCTCCCCAGTTAAGAAGATATAGGTGAGGGTAAGAGAGATAGTGTTGTTTTTGTTTTAATCTACAAAGTTTGCTTTGGTATGGTGAGGAAATTCTACCAATAGATTCAGTTCTTTCTTCCAGAAACCAGGCTTTTCAATACATTTCTTACCTACTAACAAAGTCTCAAAAATTCAGCAACTGGTTACCAGCCCATCTGAAAGGCGCCTGGAAGTGTGTGGGTTTGGCAGAACCAAGTGTTACTACTACCTTGGCTATTCCTAAACTACCAACAAGAACAGCCTGTACGAGGGTGGGAGCTCATTTCCTCATCACTGCCCTCCCCATGGGCCCTGCTTGTGCTCGCTGCAGGGATGTGTCACATGGTACTTCATCGAGACAGCAAGCACTATCCAACACTGAGGAAAGCACTCAAATATCCACAATGACCAGAACAGGTCAGCCATACCTCCAGGTACCAAGTGGAAGGCTAACAAAAAGGACAGGTAAAATAAGTGTTACAGGGAGAACAGAAGTGTTTCTTCTACGTATCTTTGACTTCCTGGTCTTTGTAATGAAGGCATCTGAAAATGACAATCCATAACAATTCCTTAGTTGTTCTGTGTGACTTAGAACTTCTATTCAAGAAATACTGATGTAAGCACAGTGCAACAGCCTCTTTAAATTTCAGATTATATAAATCATGTTTAACGAATTCATTTTACACCTTTCTTGAGTCTAGACCTATTCCTTGAAAATGTATTCCACTTTCAACCTTTATGCTATATAAAACAACTAGCATAACACTAAGTCATTGAACTTTCCTTCTTATAGTCAGGAGTCATGGCTGTAGTGTTGCTTAGCAACAAGACCATCTGCCAGACTGGCTGAAAAAACGCAGGTTCTGTTTGGTTTCCTTAGTACTCAAGAATGCTGGTCTTAGAACTTTGCTACTGTTCATTTTCTAACATTTCCTTAACTTCTTTATTTGTAGCAAGTCTTTTCACACCAACCAATGAAGAAGACACTACCATCAGTTTACAGAAAGGGAGGGGAGAAAAAAAAAACAATATTCCCAGAGAAAAAAATAGCCTGGATGCAAGTTGAGCAGAAAGCAAAGGAGAGATTGCACAGCAGCATGAAGGAACTGCTCTGCCAGAGCCAGCAGTGCAGTAACTGGCACCAGCTCTAACTCTACAAATGCTTTTAGCAATCCCTGCTCTCAGGTGCCTTGAACACTGTGGCTGGCAGGTAGTGCCACCTCTTCTCTGCTGGGCAGAAGAGCAGAAGGCCCTGCTCTGTGCTGCAGGTGGGTGACTCTAGCAGGCTGTCACCTTCTGCATCCCCAGACACAGAGCAGAAAAGCTGACATCCTGACTTGCTACTTACTAGCTCAGTACCGGGTAAAACCTGAAGCTAGGTTTTAAAGACAAGCTTCTTGCAAAACTGCATCGTCTCCCTGCAGCAGTGACTGAGTAAATGGTGACTGCATGGTAATGTAAACGTAAGTAACATAACAGATAAGTAACATAACATAAGTAATGTAACAGATTAATCTCTGGTAGCAAGTGATAGATCAGTTCACAGATTTTATTTTATCTAACAGTAACCAGTCCTGTGACTCTGTAACGGATTTATCTGAAATGTAGTAACTTCAGCCAGAGCTTTAGTGAGGACAGTTTTCAAGCTTGTGCTGTCTACGTTTTACCCAGCTGTATCTACCTGATGAAATTTTCAAGGACAAAATAAGCCCTGAACATTACTTTGTATGTTTGAGTTTTCCAGTAGGACAGGTAAAGTTAACAGTCTCTACTGAAATTAAGAATATTGCTTACTACCTTAAGACACGTGAAGGGAGAATAGCATCTGTACTTCTGTTTTAAATGCAATATTTGAATTTTGCCTTCACAGAATTCACCTAAACTCTTCTGCCCAAAGGACAGAGTCCTGGATATTGAAGCTATATACAATGTTATCGATGATGCCAAACAGTTTGTGTACATAGCTGTCATGGACTACTTGCCAATCGTCATTGACACAAATGCTAAACGGTGAGTGTCCACGTGCAGGGCTACCACGATGCTGTATGGTCTGCTGCAGAAAAGGAACCCACAGGAGATTAGATGCTATGTGGACCAATTTCTTGGGGCCCAATTCTGCTCTTATTGAAATCAGTGAGAGTTCTGCCATTGACTTAAATAGGAGCAGAATTGGGACCTAAGAAGATGTTTCCAGTTCAGGGTCCTAAGCTTTGGATCTGCCTATCAAAGGAACTCAGAACTTGTCTGGTCTGACCATCTGCAAGTGACTGAATCTACATATATACATCCATGAATCCTGATCCTTACACTGTTGTATCCACTGCTTTGATACCACAATTACACTGCTATTCAACAGGAGAGAGTATATGTGCATGCAGAAGAGAGACAATGTGCTCTGAGTTCTCATATGAAGCATGGGAGATGTCACAGTTTTACTGAAATATGCAGATAAATGAAAGTTTTTTCCAAATTCAGCATAGATCACATTTTAAGTTGTATTGTAATTGACTGGTTAACTGAGAAATGCTAAAAACAAAACCAAATCATTTTTAAATACGGTTTGTATGAACCATTAAAAAGCACCCATCACCCAAAACTGGAGCCACGATTTTATGAAACCATTCAACTCAGAAAACAAGCATGCAGTGGTCCCTCAGAGCACTTCCTATGAATGCAGCATCTCATTAAGCTTGCCATTCTACCCACGTGCTCTGACTGATGGCCATTAGGCCCAACTATATGGCTATGTGCTTTTTTCCAGTTTTGCATGAAGGTATGTTTTGAACAAAAATTTTCAACAACAAAATAGTTTGTCTAGTATGCAGTGTGAACTAGTTCAAATCCAGAAGAGGGTTTTTCAGATGAACTCATTAAATATAGCCTCTGTCACATTGACAGAATCCTGAGTACTGTGAGCTGCAGGAACCACAGTCTCACATCATCCATCCCTCTGATCACTCCTTACATTGGAAAAGGACTATGTATGTAGAACTGCTGCAGTGTTGTTGCCTTCCATATTCCTCCTTTCTTTGTTTTAATGCCTAAACAATTCAGAAATCAGGGAGATTCAGGGATATCCAAGAAAGCCACCTGTGTGAATTTTCCAACATTTTCTTTACCACTATGGCTTTGTATTCAAGGCATTGCTGTAGCTTCCCTATCTGGTCAGCCTTCAGTTTTCACTTTTATTTTCTAGCATTACATAGCTTGGACTTCATTAGGTTGAATGTCTTGATGCTGATAGAACAAAAGTGTACTCTCTTTGTCTAATTCTCCCTGTCCTGACCTGCTTTCACCAATGCTCGGGAATGCAAAGCTTGAACAAATGACAACAGACATCTCACCAGCAGTGAGAATAGCACCAAGGAGGCCAGTATCTCATTCATGGCAGAATTTCTGAGGAAAAGGTAGCATCCTCCTTAAGCAATCCATCTCCTTCTGCATATTAAAGGATGTAGCCACCGTGCACAGCAGCAGCTCTCCTTTTCAAAGTGTAAACTTAACAGAGGGCCTCTATTCCTCTCCCTGAATGGGACAGAGGGCAAGAATGAGGACAGCAGAGGACCCACTGTCCCTGTTCCCTTACACCGGCAACCAGCAGAAAATCCTTCCTTTCTCTCTGCCTGGGCTAGGTGAGCAGCACCCTCTAGCTGTAGCTCCTTCTACTGGTTCTCCCTCTACAACTCTCACTACAGGCAGTGATGCAGGAGCAACTCTGGCCAGTATCCTGTTCCATGGCACTCGGCCCTGTCAGGGATAGTTGAGCTGTGTTTGCCCATAGCTGTGAATCTTCTCAGTGAGAACTCTTGCAAATGAGAGCAGCGCTCCTTAAACAGGAAATTAAATTCACACGTGTTTAGCTCTCCCTTGTGATGTCTCCTATGGTCGGCTGCCTAAAAATCCTTATTTATTTATTAATTTATTAATTTATTTAAAGTTACGTGAATATTCTGTATTCTTTCTCCACAGATACTGGCCATTTCTAGATGGGAAGATAAGAGAAGCATTAGTTTTACGAAGTATTAAAGTACGACTTCTCATAAGTTTCTCAAGAGACACGGATCCCCTTACTTTTAACTTTGTTTCGTCTCTCAAAGCTATCTGCACTGAAGTTCCAAGCTGTAGTTTGAAAGTTGTAAGTATAAACCATATTCTTTTGAAATTTTATATATTCTCCCTGCTTTGTCCTGAAAAAAATCAAGAACACTTCACAACTGAGAAGTGTTCTCCATTAGCATCAGAGCCTTTAAATTCCATTAAAGAACAAAGGAAATAATGAATGAGAGCTGCTCTGAAAGTTATGCCTGTCATGTCACTACATTGGCCTACAATGTCAGAGGCAGATGTCGGTGGTATGGCAGTAGAGGCTGAACCTTCCCAACAATATTCCACGTTGTTGCCATGTGACAGATGGCAGCAGAGGGGCATTCTGACACAATGGCATCTGGTACAGCAGAGTGTAGGTAGCAAGGGTATGGGATTCAGTTCCTCCATGCTGAAAAAATGGCACCCACTGACATTCACCAATGCTTGCTGAATGTTGCTGGAGAGCAAACAATGGATGTGAGCACAGTGATGTGGTGCTTTCCAGCAAAACCACTGTCATAGCAGCTGTGAAACAGCAGAATGCCTCCACCAGTGCAGTTTTACAAGTGTTAGCATGCAGGCTCTTGTTCATCACTGGCAAAAAGTGCACAGCTAAGCTAATGGTGGTGACTGTGTAGAAAAACAGTGCTTTGTAGCTCAGAGCATGCTTTATCAACTGGTGTTATTGTGCTCTTTGTGCCTCTTGTAGTTTCCGTGGAAATAAATAACAGACACAACTTTTTGAGCAACCTACAAAATATAGTAAAATAAATCTATTCCTAGCAGTAACAGACACTGAAATTAAGAGAGAAAAACAGAATCATGCCAAAAGGCAGTCTGTGTGGGGGACATCTTGCATAAAACACTGCATCTGGTCTTTCACAGTGAGGATAACCGAGGGAACTGCAGCCTTATGGCTGGTAAGACTAAATGTGACAGCACAAATGTGTTTCAGTCTGGATTTGTGCAACCTTACTGTTCAACAGATTAAGGCATCTGCTTTTTGTTTATTGAAGTACAAAGTACAAGAAAAAATAATGACTGCCCAGAGAAGCAGTGGGTGTCCCATCCCTGGAGGTGCCCAAGGATGGGCTGGACAGGACCTGGGGCAGCTTGAGCTGCTGGGGGGCAGCCCTGGCTACAGCAGAGGGTTGGGACTGGGTAGGCTTTGAGTTCCCATCCAGCCCAGACAGTTCTATGAATTGGTTCTGCTTGTGTTTCATATGCTATGCAGTATCTATTATAAATATATCTAAAAATAGGGATTTTTGCTATAAAAGGCACTGTTATTTCTTAAGTGAGAAGCAGCATAAAGAGTATTTTGAAAACCAACAAAACATATATGACTGACATTGCTACCACTATCTGTCACCTCTATTTAGGTTAACTTTTAACTTGTTCCATCTTTAGCATCAAAATTCTACACACGCTAAGATTATTTTTTACTGAAGTGGCACCAAATGCATACATGTATTCACTTCCATCTACTCAGAACAGGTAAAATCTTTAGCAAAGAATTTATTTTCTAAAGAACTGAATGATAGGAAAAAGAATTTCTAGACATCTTGTCATGGTTTTATGTCTTCTAGTTAGATATCCTAGCCAGAGTAGATGTAGTTAAAAT
This sequence comes from Odontophorus gujanensis, assembly GCA_013399175.1. NCBI lineage: Eukaryota > Metazoa > Chordata > Aves > Galliformes > Odontophoridae > Odontophorus > Odontophorus gujanensis. The sequence goes on along the minus strand of VXAB01006850.1, from coordinate 544,145 downwards.
AGAAATACAACAATTTCCAGTTAAAAAGACTCCAGGCACAACAGAGCCCAGTTACGTCTGCGCTATGCACCAGATGTGCTGCACTCTGTTAAGTCTCTGCCTTAGACGAGAACAAAAGAAAAACTACTTTGGTGTGAGTAATAACCCAGGGTACAGAGTTTGCTGGCAACCATTTAGTTTTGGCTGAACTGTACCTCAGGCTTCATATCTGATTTCAGCAGATATCTGATTCACAAAATATGACAGATGAGCACTGCTTTTCTTAAAATGTATTTCCTTTGCATTATCTGTTCTAGCCAGGATCAAAGTGTAATAACGCATGTGCATGAGGGAGGGGAACACAAAACTACAGAAACTAGTGTCGTGTGCAGGCATGTACAATAGAGGCTTATAGAGAAGAATGCCACAATTTTAAGAGAAACTTACATTACAAATTGATTGAAAATGTATTTAAGCTGCTAACCACTCCTAATGCCTTATCAGTACTCTGATCAAAACCATACCCTCTCATCTTCTGTTCTCTTGGGAATAACATAGCTGAGTCCTATGAAGTGTACTTAGGAACTCTTTTTTTTTTTTTCCTGTTAGCTTTTGTTCCCTGTGGTATACCTTGACTTATTTTTAAATTATTTTGGAAAGACCAGCAAAGCCTGGGGGTTTTCACTGGGGTGGAGTGGCTTGCTACAGCTGCAGAGCACCATGCAGCTTTCTGACAAAAGCAGCAGCCCGAGGTACACAGTCACCTAGGAACATGCAGCACAGACATAACTACTTCCTAAGAGAGGAATCTCCTGACTTCCTGTGGCTTCTGACCAGACTAGCACAAGTTTTGGTACAAACATGCAGTTAAAAACCAGGGCTCTGCAAATCTGCTGTGCCTAGCAGTGCCCTGACCAAGAACAGCAGCAGTCATTTAGCAGTCTGATGGTGAGGTCAGGAAGGCAGGGGACTGCAAGACAATTTCCCCGCTGCAAATGCTGAATTATAACAGCATTCTCTGTCTAGAAACAATTTTTTCTCTTTTGCCATAAAAATTCCTGATGCTGCTTTGAGTGTGCAAACTCAGTGTACTTGCTGTGGGGAGGAAAAAAAAAAAAAAAAGACCGTGGAGAATTCATGAGGAAAAAGCTTTGCTTAGAGACAAAAAAGGAGAACACAGCCAAAAAACAAGGTAACCTGCATACCAAACTGCTGCTCCTTCAGGCACATCTGTTCTGTGCTGCAGTCCTGCCCCCCTACACTGAACCAAATATGATCGTGAAGTCCAGGTGAAGAGTTCACTGGCGTGCCTCTCTGACCTGTCATTCTAGTACTTGTTTTGCATGCTTGACATTCTAAGCACATTCTACAGTGCAAGAATCACAGGCAGGTGCATGATTCTGAAGGGCTAGAGTAACTACAGCAAAGTGATGCTAGAGAACTGGAGCTCAGGAAGGAGAGCTGTGGACCAGCGTACAGATCTATGGCACCAAATGCCTGCTGAGGTAAGAGGCAAGAAAAGACAGAACCTTTCCCTGATTTTCCAGGGACCAGAAATACTAAAACATAACTGCCCTATGAGTTAAAAAAATGTTGTGCATTGACTATGAAACCTTTACTTCCAAGCACCATTTTTAAAGTTTCTAACTCCTAAAATAAGGATGGAAACAATAATGAAATCCTAGCAAAAGATGTTGTTATGAGACAGTATTTCTGCTGAAGTTATGTTAGAGAATGTTAGTCTGGGCTACTTACTGCTGGTGATGGTTTGCTTGCTCAGCTAAGGCAGCTTTCTGTATTCTGTTTGTGAGTGCAGATGCAGCTCCCTACTGATATCTGTACTGACATGGAATGACTTTTCTGCTGTAGCCAGAGAACACATTACATATTCAATCATCCTATCTGTTCCTGCCTGAAGCTGAAATTTTCTCTTCTACAAACATACACAAACAGGAAACTAGCATATGATTTCTCAGTTTGGCACATCTGTTGAACCTATCTCAGTTTGACAGTTCTAAGCTTATATGATGATTGTGCTTGGCTATTTTTGTGGCAAGATGTATTTTTTTTTGTTAAGTATTATAACCTTAGGAAGAAAGCGTGTCATGTTTTGGTTTCTGGCATCAAATACTTTACCTGTGTGTAATTTTAGAGTAGTTCCTACAACAGTAGTTGCGTGGAGTTGCTTTATCTTTCACGTCACTGGAAAGAGATAATGTAAGTACCTTAGAAGGGCACCTTATGGCTGCTAACTATCTCTGTTCCTGTTCTGTTGTGCAGAGGAAGGCCTATTCTTCTGGCTTTATCCAGAAAATTTGAGGTATTTCAGAATGATGCAGATCCATCTCCAGCTTGCGAAGTACACACTTTCTGTCGTGGGTGCATGCTTGTATAGGGATTCCTCAGGCAACCAAAGCACAGGCAATGTACAGCCAGTTACTTTCATCAACAATATATTGTGATTTACACTTCTTCTGAGGCTCTGCACGATCACCTCAGAGTTTCCAAGTCATGCAGTAAATATTTAATTTCTACTTCACTGTGTTATTCTCCATTTCTGTTTTTGGAATCTGTGTCTAGCTATTGACTCCTTTCACAAAACAAACAATACTTGGTACTGTAGTGGAAAGCTCATTTTTGTCTGGTGCTAAGCGAAGTAAGGAAAGCATATAGCTCCTCAAAACAAATCAGACAATCCCTCTGGGTAAAACAGATGCATTTTCCTCTTGTCTGGTAAAACTGTATCTTTGCCTATCATTTTTCTTGACGTGTTTCTGAGATGGACAAGTTTCATTCTGGAAACTACCAGTGTCTAAGGTAAAGATGTGAATTTAACTTGTTGGCATACCTGGAAATGTGTATTCTGAAGCAACCTTCAAATGCCAGGATTCCTTGATGAAAAGGGAAATGCACTCAAGTTTCTGGCTCTCAATATGCAGAGGACAACTTTTTTATTTATTTAATTTTTTGCTGTTTGTTTCACAGCCATTATTATGCAGCATTTTATCACTTCTAATATGCAGTAGCCATGTACTTCATATGCTTTACAATGCCAGGGAATACTGAATTAACACAGTGAGAATTCAGTATGTAATACAGAGTGCAGTGTTCTATTAAAACAAATACTTGCCTATGAATTTGAGATGTTCTATAGCAAGAGTAGAGGAGCAGACTGTTCTTTGGTTGTTTTTTTTTGTCCATGACAGAATGGTTCCCATTAACCTAAATTCCACTTTTTATTTTATTTTTTTATGGCAGAAATTCTTTGACCTTGAGGAAGAGAGCGCATGCTTTCTCAAAGATCAGAAGAACACTTCCCTTCCGAAACTAAACCGTAACAAATACATGGTGACTGATGGAGCTGCGTACATTGGTAAGTCACCATATCTCCAGCACTTCTAATTTTTCAAGCCTGATATAACACCCACTTATAAATGAGGAATCTACAGCTGATTTACTTATTAATTAAATTACTAGTCTAATTTCTTTGGGAACCTGACTGAAGATAGCTTTGGACTTCTTATTTAAAATCTCTTAAAATTCTTTTTTCCTATGAATCAATTTCTCAAAAGCAGTATGAGTTTTCAGAGTTTAAAAATCAGACAAAAATATAAATCCAACATACTTCATGAAATAGGGATAAATACCACTAACATACTCTGTTTCTACAATCCAACAAAGATGGATGGCTCTCCATTTCCCATGTTACAGAATCAGAGCGGCTTGGGTTGGAAGGGACCTTTAACATCACCTAGTTCCAGTGCCCTGCTACAGACAGGGACGCCTCCCACTCGACCAGTGGTCTTAAACACCTTCAGTATGACAGCATTCACAATCTCTCTACACGACCTGTTCCGGTGTCTCACCACCCTCACAGTAAAGCATTTCTTCCTAATATCTAGTCTGTCTTCTCTCTTTTGGTTTAAAACCATATCCCCTTGTCCTGTTACAACCTGCCCTTATAAGAAATGCCTCTCCAGCTTTCCTGTAGGCCCCTTCAGATACTGGAAGGCTGCTGTAATACACCATAGAATCATAAGGGTTGGAAGGGACCTCAAGAGATCATCGAGTCCAACACCCCTGCCAAAGCAGGTTCCCTACACCATGTCTAAACTTACAATCAATTCTAAACACTGTCGTCCTCCCCTTCTGCCATCATCTTATTTCATGTAACTGTACTGACATTTCAGACATTCTCTTTCTTTTCATCATTAGATATACGTCTAATAGGTATTTCAGGTTGAAGTTACACTCATATTAAGTATCTGCATGGCACCGAGACAATTTCACTATCAATCAAATGTTCACTAAAATGCATGATAAAATCTATCTTAAAAAATAACAAAACTGATAGGTGTGCTTGAGCTGCAGGATCAAAAACAGCTACTAAATTGGTAAGATGCATGCTTAATATTCACATGTCCCCCTCAATCTATCCGAATCTTGCTTTTCACTTCAAGTAGCTGAGCTTACCCTCTTCTCTCCACCAAAACCACAGAATCACAGAATTGTAGGGGTTGGAAGGGACCTCTAGAGATCACTGAGTCCAACCCCCCTGCCAAAGCAGCTCCCTAGCCCAGGTTGCACAGGTAGGTGTCCAGGTGGGTCTTGAATGTCTCCAGAGAAGGAGACTCCACCACCTCTCTGTGCAGCCTGTGCCAGTGCTCCGTCACTGCACTGTGAAGAAGTTCCCACACACATTTGTACAAAACTTCCTATGCTTCTGTTTGTGGCCATTTCCCCTCGTCCTATCACCACACACTGCTGAGAAGAGTCCGGCCTCATCCCTTAGCCTCCCACTCCTTGGATATTTATAGATGTGGATCAGATCCCCTCTGAGTCTTTTTTCAAGGCTGAACAGACCCAGGTCTCTCAGCCTTTCCTTCCATGCCCTTTATCATCTTTGTAGCCCTGAGCCCAGAGTGAGAGCCCAGAACTGGACACAGTACTCCAGGTGAGGCCTCACTAGGGCAGTGTAGAGGGGGAGGATCACCTCCCTTGACCTGCAGGCTTGCATGAGCTTCCTGTTCATCTTCTTACTCCATTCTGAATTCTTTCCACTACCCAAATAAAATCTGAGTGCCTTGTAAGGTGTCTACACAGCATAGGTTCTAAGCTCTTTTTTTGGATTTTGTTTTGTTTTAGTCTTTCCCATATCTGTATTTTCATTGCTACAGATAGGCAGACATATATACACATGGATTTAAAGACAAATATACAACTAAATCTGTGCCAAAGTAATGTTAATGACCTGATATATCTTTTCCTTGGAAGCACAGGAAGAATGGTTCCTCATAACGAGTGTCCAATTTTTTATTCTTGAGCATTTCAGAATTCTTAATATTTCCTATTGAAGCAGCTAAAATGACTCCCAAAGAAAGGACATAAGTTTCTCAGATACCTTGGAATTTTACATGTGAATGTTCAGACATTCTTTTTTAAAATATGGCCTCTAATAACAGCATTTCTCTCCAAAATATTCCATGTGCTCTAAATGTAGATCTTAAGGAGTTACAGGTTCTAGTGAAAGAGAAGAGAAATAACTGAAACTTTTGGATTACCTTTTTTTCCATTAATGCAGCTACCCTCTCTGACTGGTTTTCACCAAGTTCTGAAATGCTCACGTGTTACCTTAGACTTTGACAAAGGTGGTAAGAACTGGACATAAAATCTTGTTTTAGTTTCCTGAAGTAGTTGTCAATGGGTAACCTAAAAGTGCTTTGGTTCAGCATAATGTGATAGATAGTGGTTGCTCTATAAACACATTTTCATTCTTGGTACTGAAAAGGTTGATGACAAATATTACACACACACACACACACACACACACACATAATATATACATGCATACATAATATATAAAAAGCGAGCAAATTAATTTTGAATGAATAACTTGTTCTCACTTCTTGTGTATTCCTGCCTTTACTCGTAGGTAATTTTGATTGGGTAGGAAATGCTTTTACGCAGAACGCTGGAGCAGGCCTCGTTATCAATCAAGCAGACGCGGGGAACAGCACAAGCATCATAAAGCAACTCAAGGCTGTTTTTGAAAGAGACTGGTATTCACATTATGCCAAAAGTTTACAACCAACAAAAATGCCAAACTGCTTTAATCACAAACTCAGTAAAGCAACATCAAATAAGACTGCCATGAGCAATGCGAACTAGAAAGACTATTTTACTGTTTAGTATGGCGATGAAGAATTACAATGGGGTGTAGCCCTCTTTCATATTTACAGACAAAAGACTTCAGCAAAAAAAAAAGTTTGGTGGGGGGGGAATTGTTTTTAGGAAAAAGCACACTTACTTATATAAAAACTGTCTAAACTATATTCTGTTGATTTGAGACTTTCAAGTTTGTTACTTCTGACACTGAATGTCATCTCTGCTTCCATGTTAATTTTTATGTTCCTCATTTGAACTTAACTGAAACAGAACTGACTCATGCTGTTTTAAGAACTTCCCAAATTGCCATCCCGGCTAAAACAAACCCTCGGCAGATCCGAGATCCTGGCTATGAAATGGCATTCTAAGATCAGTTACTGTTGACGTACAAGTAGATGGTAGGTTTACTCTATTAGAAAAGATAACAGAATAAGGATATATTCACCTATCCCTCTAAATAATTCCCTCTAAATAAGCATCCAGTCATGCAAGTTTTTTCTAGTTTTCAGCATTCAGTTTGAGCATCACTCTTACATGTTTTCTAAATAGCCTTAAATTAGAGTTCTGTGACTGTTAATTTATTCATTTCTGAAGAGGACAAAGGTTTTGAGGGATCAAAGTTGACCTAATCAAATTCATCAGAATTCCCAAAGCCTCTAAGTTAAATAAGTTTTCATTAACATAATGCGGATTCCTTTCAACGTAACAGCTATTTATAATTACAATAGCATATAACAATGTAGACCTCTTCAGTAAAAGCAAAGATTGAGGACTGATTTTTTCTTGCAATCTCAAGAAAAAATGTTACTGAAGTTAAATATAAAGTGCAGGTCAGCAATTGCTTGCTGACTCATTTTTAGACAAATGAATACATTAAAAAAACTAAATAATTTATAGGATAGTCAAGGGTTCTGCCAAAAAAAGCAAAAATTGTTACGTTTCATATTTTTTTTCCCCTTTGTATCAGTAAAAAAATTGCAATGGCATTTTTTATAAATGTCATCCCTGTAGATGATATATCAGCACAACAGAAATGTGATACTATCATATAGGCCACATTTTCAGTTGGCATTAATGGTGTCCCTCTACAACCATGACTCAGTTGCACTGAGATGCAACTGTTCTATAAAAGTGTGAATTTGCTCTTTAAAAAAAGGTACTAATGTGTGGTAATAGAATTTTCTCCATCCTCATATTAGCTTAAGTTCTTAATGAAAATTACCATCCTGCTGAAGGAATCCAGGCGCAAAAGCAAACTGCATTCTTCATTTTGTTGAAAATGTACTGTACCCAAAATGCAGACTGTTCTCACCATGCTGAATGTTACAGAAGAAACACTTCAAAGGCAGTGGGTTAATAGAAAAGAAATGTCTCAAAGGATTATTTATTTTCACCTTAAGAACAAGTTAATTAAAAAGACACCCTGACTCAGAATGCAGGTTTCACTTACAAACTCAAAAAAAATTAAACACTAAAAAAAATAATTATTTTAAAGAAAGCACAGGTTTAGAAACTGTACCTTTTTAGAATTTCCTAATGTCATTTTCTGTCAGTTGCCAGCTGGAGTGAGAGACACACACACCATGAAACTAGTAGTGACTGAAAACACGCTTCTAACAAACACTGTTTCTTTAGCAATTTCCCACTTGTACATCACCTTACTGAAAAGAATTCTATTAGTTGTCAACTTCTACAGAAAAGACAGTGCAGAGCTCTAATGCTCAAGAACACTTTGTGATGTTCAGATAAACCCATGCAATTTATTTGCCTTCACATGTACAGAGAAGAGCATATATTCCAACATTCATTTAAGAAACAAAGAAGTAATCTGAAAAAAGTTACCTGAGTTGTTTTTAAGGAAAGGTCTTTGCAAAGAAAAACTTTTGTATTTTCCTTTTTCTGTATATAACTTTAGTATATGTATAGCAGATATGGTAGAGATCCCCAGCATTTAACTACCTTTTTTCTATTATTATTAAAGTTTAGTCCAGGTTCATCTCTGGTGAAACTCCTACAAATTCAGCTGAGTTAAGTCACCAATGAATTTTGTCTTCTGAGTCAATGGGGAAAAAGAAATTAAAATATAAGATTTTTAAAAACAGGTTTGGGGTATTTGTAAACTTTCACCCACGGATGGGTGATCTTAACGCTCAAGATAAATATAACACTAAGTCTTTAGAAAAAGGGGAAAAAAAACAAAACAAAACAAAACAAAAAAAACAACCCAAAACCTACACAGAATCTTCTCCCCACTGTCCAGAGTTGGAAGGGTAGCTGTAGCACCTGATGGCAATAATATCCAAGAAGAATTGATACAGTATTTTCCCCCTTGCATTAGGGATACTAACAACGTCTTAAGTTTTTGAAGTGGTGTTTTGTACATGTAATGAAGAATTTCAGTGAAAGAGACATTTGTCAAATGATAAAGCTAATCTGTCTCTTCAGATTTAGTATTTAGTGATGAGATAATGGAGTTACCACTGACCTATTTATTATACCAAATGAATGATTCAAATGTAATAGTTTCATTGGGCAGATCCTAGGGAAATACAGTTCTGAGCATTAACTGCGTTCAATTGGTGTTTACAAGTACATTCTTATTGAGTGGATGAACAAATTCCGATATTTCAATGACTCCCTCCTCCCCATAGTAGTAGCATATTCTGTTTTTATGATGGAAGGGGTCTGGTTTTCTCTGAGCAACTGTAATGCAAAATAGCGTCAGCCATTCCACAGCTGGACTGGCAGGCTCAGGTTTCATTTGGTATAAAGCACAGGTTGGTGTTTTAATAGCTGTTCGAAATTGCAGCAGCTCCCAAAGCAGCACAGAAGGCTTTGGTCTGTTACATCAGCTAAAAGACAAAGTGCATCCTTGGACTTCAGCAGGTAGGAAATTAAGGAGAAAAAAAAAAAAAACAATCACATGAACATTATTTTTTAAAGCTCTTGCAGCCAATTATTTGTTTCTGGCTAGCATTGTTCCTGCTTAACTAGATTTGCCACAGCAGCCTCTACTGCGGCTTCAGCTCCTTCTGCCAGTGTAAATAAATCTGTAACAAATCCATTCCACATTGATTTAGCAGAGATCGTCTAGACCAGTTTCCTCTTGCTTCAGCTCTTCAGAATATCACCACTGCACAATTTCCAAACCTAAAAGGAACTTGCATTCAGTAGTGTCTCACTGACATCAGAGACATAATCCAAAAGATGCACTTTCTCTAATCCCCTTCTAACAGGCATTGGTAACTCTGTCATATTACAAGCAATTTCCTGAACAGAACAGCTTTATTCTTAAAGAATACAGACTGTAGTTGTTGTTTGCTGCATTTACTAGTGCCTTACTCATAGTTTTTTGTTTAACTGTTCTTCAAGTGAAGTCCTGCTAAGATCTTGTACCTGGTTCTGAGGCATACAGCAAGCCTCCTAAGTAAGAAGACTACACATTGTGATGTTTACAGGTTAGTACCTAACACTAAAGTCACAGAAAGTCAAAAACTGTATGTACAGTGTTGTTCCAAATGCCAAGAATGTAATTCTGAGAACTTTTTTCACAGCCCAGTTTTAAAACTGAACTTCACGAACTACTCCTGCATTTGTTACTAACTAGTATACAATATGAACAAAACAGTCTGTGCTACTGAAGTGTAAAAACAAGTGAAATCGGATTCCCCCAACACCTGGCTGCCAGCAAAACGTCACCGCAGGAATTCATTTAAGCACAGGGCAAAGTCCAATACAATGGTTACTTTACAGTTCTCACATGATTCAGCTCAAGTCGTTCTGGGTGGGCCACCCCTTTTTTCTGCCTCTAGCACGTACTCCTATTTATCATGCTACAAACCAGGCAGCAAATAGTTCCTGGGTGCTTGGTTGTTGGCAGTCTGTGTGCAGGGAAGAAGGATGTTCTTCTGTTAGTAATAACTATTGCCCTGAACAACTATCCAGAGCTGCTCTCCATTTCCCTCCAAAGACCAACGAAGCGTGCATTATGTGCCATCACACAATGGCCATAGCTGTACCACAACAAGAAAAGTTTTAAGTTTTTGTTTGATTTACTTTTTTTGTAAGAAACGAATCTTTGAACTGAATTGGCTGGCTCTGCTGTGCAATGTTTTACACAATTCAGGGCCCAGTATTCCTTCTAATAAATAAAGACTGTCAACACATCTTAGGGGAAAGCTTGAGGCATGACTAAAAAAGTGCTCAGAATTCTCCTTTTAAGAGATACCCATTCTTTGCATTCTACTAACCATCTAAATGCTTTCCACTACTTCACTGAGTATTACATGCATAAAAACTGAACTATGATCCACGTGAATATTACCCACCATTTCCTATCTAAGGACAAACCCAGACAGAGAATTTTTATGGTTGGCTTTTTTGTGACTTTAGTGTGTACTTACCGAAACTAGCATACTTTTCCACTAAGATGGTAAGACATCAGCTGGCTATTTCAGATTTTCAAACTGAAGTCCTTTACAAATATCCTCCTCTTGAACATAATGTACTTGACTCCTGTGAATGGTCTTATAGAGAGTTGTAAGTTACCATTTTGGACTTCAAAATTAACCATTCATTTTAATACAAAAGAATCGACTACACCTATTGTATGTTTAGAGACAGAAACTTCTGGCACTGTTTTACTTCCACTCCTATCCTTTCTACACGTATATACTCACGTTTTTTCACTTTGTCCAATTCAATCTATTGTAAAAAGAAGAATGAATCCTTGGTGTATTTTAAGTTCACAGTGTTACTTCCTGAGTTGAATACACCATTGAACACAATCCACTTTTAACACCACACACTACAGTAGCTCAGCTGTTACTTCAGACAGTATGCTTTTCTCACCTATAATTTTTCCACTGTAAGTACTGCTGAATATTACTTATGAATTTCTCAGTGTTGAACCAAGTTGCTCTTGCATCATTACTTCACACAAATGCCTTAGAAGCTTGCCAAACTAGCATGTAGAAGAGACCTCATACTAAAAGTCTGGTCAATGAAAGAACCCATGTGCTTTACAACGTGTGGATACTGAAATCAGCAGATGAACTCTAGTCTTGTAACAGCCAGAGAGCTGCATGTTTGAATGCGTCAAGCTTCTCTTTAAGGAGAAAAGTACAGTTGATAGCTGATTGAAGTTACAGAATAAAAGAGAATATAGCAAAACAGTTCACTATTGTAGCACTCCAGAGGACTACTTTGTGCTCCTACTGAAAAGCTTTATGTTACGTCTGCAAATCTGAATAACAAAGTATCAACGTCATGAATACATACTGGCCATTGCGTTCTGCAAAATAATCAACAACAGTCCTGCCCTCAACAGTTTAATGTGCAATTTGTGTAGAGAGAAAGGAAGGAAAAATAGCCACAGATTCACAACTTGAATTAGACTGGGTAATAGCTCCTGGCTAAGTTCTTGTTTTGTTCCTTTCCCTGCAAGATCTTGCATTTCTTAGGTATCCACCCTTCTCTTCTTCAGGAAAGAACTCGCATGATTATTTCCAGAATGAGGAGGAAAATTTCAACAATGACAAAATTTATTTGCGTTAACAGAAAGCAGAGAAATCAGCATGAGTAAGAGACCACTGAATTCTATCTAGCAGGCACTGAAAAGTAAAGCAACGTCAGAAACTGAGCTGCTTCTTATACATTATACTTCTTTAGTACCATATAAACAAAGGATTTACAATATCTGCAGGTATTTGCTGTGTTGTATCATTTGTCATATTTGGGTATGTTTTCTCAATATACAAATACAGTCAAGTGGGGCAGATACCATTCTGAACTAACTGGTGAAAACTAAGCACAAGCATCAGGTCATCAGATGTGATACATAAATCACACTCAAGCATATATATATTTTCTAAACTGAAATGCTACCTAGATGAAGTTTACAAATGAGTCAGAAGTTGGAACTATGTTTTCAAATGTAACCCTGAAGATTCCTGGGATGTTCATGGGGCAAGAACTTCATTTTGAAGACTAAAGGCACAGAACATTGTATGTAGCATTGTCTAAACAAGTCAGTATATAACATATATAAAGGGAAACTCTTGAAATTGAAGCTGTGGGGCCACACTTTAATGATGGACTTTCTAACAAAATTTTTCTAGAAGATCTGCTCAGTATTCTATCAGTATTCTACTCCACTTTATTCCTCATTTGTACCTCCTCAAATGATAGTGTACCTGTATTTTTCTTTTTCTTGAAACTTGAAAATCCTAGAAGAAAAGCAGGATGCTTCTGGAAGCAACAGCTGTTTCTTTCTAAAGGTTGAGGAGCCAATCTCACTTGCCCTCTCACTGTTTCCTGCTCCTTCAGCACACATTCCAGGTTTCCCACTTGTCACTGCCCAAGAAGGAAAGAAAAAATACTTCTACTTACCTGCTTCTTACAAAAACCATGAGCTGCTCAGCAAGCTTTTGCCCTTTCAGTGAGCCCTTACCTAATTCAGTACTAGGGAAAGCAGAATAAAGGAGCTCAAAAACATGAGGAAGGTGTGTTCACCTGGAGAAACATATATACACAAAAGGATGGGAGAAGGAATAAAGAGTGGAAGAAAAAAAATCTGGCAAGTTTTACATGATGTAGAGGTTCTGGTGACAGACTTCTCATGGCCTTACTTTATTCTAAATTTTTTTTTTTTGACCATGCAGCCATATTTGTAATGACTGAAATCTGCAATTAACTTTAGTACCGAAAGGTGAGAGGACTCGAATTCATTTCCTCACTTTAAGAGATAGGTGGAAGAGGCAGGTAAAAGTGGAGAATATACTCTCTCTTCTTTCCAAGGAATAGCTCCTTATCAGCAAAGCTAATGAAGTTTCTAGAAAACACGAAGGTCCTACCCATCCAAATTCTATTTGTACTCAAAAGGTGGTACATACCTGTGGGAAACTGGGGCTCACAACAAAGTACAACCTGTCCCACTTCCCAGGAGAGGACCATAATAAAAGCAGCTGTGACACCTGCTGCTTTCAGCAATCTGCAGATGTTTTAAATAAATTCCCAGGCAAGACTGAAGGAATTTTCCCTGTGGAAAGATAAAAGAAAGGCAAATTCAGTGAGAAACCCGAAGAACTTAATGCAAATGCTAAAATGCCTATGAAGTCAGGATCAAAATAAAGCACGTTCTCATTTTTGCCAACATTTAAAAAATAATTGAGGAATGGAAGAGTGGGAGGCCAGTGCAGGACCCCAAATTAATGAAGTTGATGTTTCTAAATAAAGAAGCCATTACATTTGCGACAGTCCCCACATGTAAACTGCTGCTCTGAATATGAGAGTGCAGTGTCTGTGAATCACTAGCATTGATGTGCTGCACAGAGTTTTGACATTAAATGTCTTACAGTCCACCTGTGGAAGCTTGTAAGTCAGGCAAAAAAGGTTTCTATATATATTTATACAAACCCTACTGCCAAGTAGTCACTAAAAAAAAAAATAATAATTTCTGACAGTCCTCAGACTGAATTTTCCAGACTGGAGAAAAACAGAAAAACAATATTTACAGCAGCAAACCAACTAGAATACACTGCAAACCCATCTTCCAATTGTCAGGTAACCGATACGGTAGAGTTCAGGATGCCCCCAAATCCATCTCAGATTCCAAAAGTCCTCATACCAGATACCAGCTGATAAGTTGAGATTCCACACACTAAAATGTTCAGAGCCAAATCCTCAGAGGAGAAATGGGTACATCAGAAGATCTAGAAACATCTCTAGCACAGTGACTACTCCACTGTAGTCCTACAGTGAGGCTGACAGGAAACAGCATAGCTCTGACTGGGAAGGGCTGTGTGTCCTTTACTAGGAAATGGGAATAGAATATGCACACACAGACTCAAGATAACAAACTACCAAAGTAAACTGGCTACAGCATAGAAATACACTAACATAACAGATTCCAATAGCACAAACCAAAGACATTTACTCACCTTTTCACTCCCACATACATGAGTAACAAAGCTTACTTAAAACAAACAGAAAAACAAGGGCAATGCTTTTTGAACTAAACACTCCAGGGAGGACTTTACTTTCCTTCCCCTCCCTCCCCCAGCTACCACTGCCCCCCAGTTCTTCCTGTTCTCCTTCTACACCCTTTTTTCAGCCAGTGTTTCTGCTACCTCCCCCTCTTACCTGGCTTTTTTTTCCCATTTTTGAGCTATTATTTCTTACACTCCGTAGGACTCCTTTGCTGTTTTGCACAAAGCAGTGAATCCCTGCAGCCTGCTTCTGGGGTGCTGTGACATCCTCCATCATTACCTCTGATAGCTTTACCTGAAGTGCCAAGAGAAAGGAGATAAATGTGCATGCTGTTTAAACACCAACATTTTTATTTTATTTTTACTACATACAAAGACAAGGAAAGCAGAATTCAGGCACTACTGAAAAGATACCTGAAAGGGAGAAGGGTTTTAAGTCATAACCTTCACTCCCAGTTTTACCTTGGCATGGCCAAGGCTCATTATCAGAATCAAAGCTCACACAACTTTAACACAAAGCTTTGCCTCCAAACTTTTTGCTCCCTGCTGTCCTGAGTCCCACACCAGGTGACACTGCCAAGTGTGCAGAACAAGCAAGGCAGAACCATGCACAGCAGCAAGCTCCACAGCCCTCACTTTCCCCTCCAGGTTCCCTGCAGAGAGGTCTAGCCTAGGTACTGTCACCTTGCAACAGATGAACAGTTCAAGCTCACTATCATGTATGTGAACACTGCCTTCAAGAAAGTAAATGAAGAAAAGAAAAACTCCCTGTGGGTGTGATTTTGGCACTGCATTGTATTATATTTCCCTACACAAGCTGAGAATAACAGGAGTATTTCATCAAGTTTGCAGGGCAGAGAGGACATGTACTATACGAGTTTACTACTACGCCTCCTCTATCAAATAGAAAAAAATCTGTCTAAACTTATTTTGAAAACTGCATGGCCAGCTTATGCAGTAGTTAGGTATGTGTCAAGGTTGCAGTATTACTCTCTAAGGAGAATACAGTAAATATGCTTATACATTTTGTTAATTCGAGCATTGTGTAGTCTCCAAGCTCTTCTATGAGAAGTAGGGATAACTTCTCATCACCTTTCCTATTTCAGAACACAGTATTTATCACAGATGTGTACAATACAGTGGCATAGCTTAGGCCTGTTATATAGGTCAGTACCTGCAATGCACATGAGAACATAGTCTGCCTCCACAAAGGAGAGTGGCTGCAAAATCTATTTTGGATAACCCAATTTGTATTTAAGGAAATCAATGTGTGGTCATTTCTAGAACTGTGAATAAGGCAACTGCTGCATGCTTATATATTTGATAAGTTTTATTATACTATATCCTTATATGAATGCCTATGCAGTGTAAATGCTTTAATATAAGATACTGAATTTTTTTTACACGTTATTTTCTAAACGATGCTACATTTTACCACATCTTTATCCATTTTCTATGTTGTTACAAAGCGCAAGCAGGAAGAAACACGATTTTAACAACTCACACAGCAGCTCTTCATAAACATTATAAAAACACATTCTTATATAAAGACTTTTAACTTGGCAAGAAACGTGCTTCCTTTCTACACTGGGCTTGGTTCATAGCAATACCTGGGTAATGGACATTTACTTAGTAGAAAAAAACAAAATCAGAGTCTGTAAATGGGTCTGTTAACTCTGATGCAAACCAGTACATCGGTACGTTTTGATACCTTTGGAAACATAATTCATCTCCATTTATTAGGAAAACAGCTGACCTGTCCTGATTCAATCTGAAAGTAAACACCCTCTTTTAAAAACCCCAAACCAAGCAGTTGCTGTTTTTCATGCTGCAGGATGGCAAGCAACACAGAAATTTTATTTTCTTCTTTTTAAACAACCGCAGCACAATGAGTTCATGTTATCTGTCTGTGAACTGGGCCCATTGTTTACAGCATTACTCTACTTAACTCTACTTAATTCAGTGTACTTAATTGAATGAGCAGATTGATTCTTTGGAACTAAAAACAACTGACTTTGGTTTGGCCAGAGGCTGGGGAAGCTGTGGCACCGGTTCCAGACAGGTGCTGTTGTACCGGGGTATTTTACACATAAGGAAATCACTGACTGAAAGACTGATGGCTAAGAGAGCACTGTCTGCACTTGGAAGTGGGTAATACTGCACTGCTGCAAACTAAGTTACCAATGACAGAACACTATTTCAAGAAAAAATAATTAAAGATACGTAAATATTTATTTTAATGCTGCAGAACCATAGCTGTCATTTTTCACTGCTTTGATATCCAAGGATTCTTAGTACTACACCAATGAAATTCATCTGCTTTGATTTTTAGTTTCACTATTTTCATTCAAAGCAAAGTAACTCCTATTTCTTTGTACTGCACTGAAATAAAAGAAATCTTGTTTCAGTACATTATGCTTTTCCTATTTTCTTTTGGTTGTGCTTCAGTCAGCAGTTGTGTCTCTGAGTGCAGCTGAGCCCAGCTTCTAGCCCCAGGGCACAGATGGAGGACATCCATCCAGGCTGTGTGCTGCTCACCCCGTTCTAAGCTTCAGGCACTTAAGGCCACGCCCGAATCACATTTCTAGGCACATCAGGCCCTCTGTCACCTATGTCCACACTGAACAGTCTCTCAGTTGGCAGGGCTGCCTTACAGACAATGTCAACACCAGTAAGACAAGCAGCAGCACGGTACAAGCCTGAGCAGCACCTAGTGTCATCTCAGCTCTCCAATAGCATCCTGCCTCCCTGCTGGCCCTCATCTTGCTCTCTCACTGACCGTGCTCCAGCTAAGCACAGCTGGTACAGCTCCCTTTGGGGAAGAAGAGAACACAAATTGGGCAACCGGTACCAATCTGTGCAACCTCGCCATACAGCCAAGGAACTGCTCTCAGCATCTCTTATGTTCAGATACCACTATTCATACCCTTAATGCTACACCATCCAAACCTGAACCCAAACAGCAAATCTTGCTTGCGGGCAAAAGTGCAGCCTCCTCCAGGATGTCTTTAACCTACAAGCACTCCAACCGAGCAGGGAACTCTGCTTCTGTGTTTCCAGTTCTTCCCCAGCTAAGCAGGTCCAGTTGCTACTGAAACCATAACCTGCCCCGTTATACCATCCACAAGAACAGCATTTATTAGAAGAGATACTGTAACAACAGGAAAAAATAAAAACGGCTAAGCTCTTCTTCTGTTTTTGTTTTTGTAAGTTCTTTAAGAAAAAAGTCAAACTGTCTAATCTGAGCTCTGCCAAAGATCAAGGCTATAGAGCCTCACTCTGCACTTCAAGCCCCAGCATTTCCTTGGGGTTACTGCTGCTTAGACCAGCAGGAGGCTAATTACAAAGGAGGAAGAAAAATACATTTTATATAGGGTAATGAAATAGAAGCACCTGAAGATACTGCAGTAAGTTACTGGAATAGCTGATCTTATCAGATGGCACCAGTAAAGGATACAAGAAAGTCACAAGCTCAGACTCTGTCTGCTTCACACCTGAAAGCAGCTGCTTCAGTAACAGCACAGAGGGTACAACTTCTATGTTAACACGTAATTATTCTTGCACAGAACAATAGCCTACAAAAGCACTGACACTTGATACAGGCAAGTAACATTAACTGTTAAAACACAGCAGATTTTCATGCTTGGACATTTGCACAAGAGGATGTAAAAGGACTCTCCTGTTCATTACTTTTCCTGGTTATTACAGAACAAGGCCGGCTGGCCTGTTGCCTATCAGCCTCCCTCCCTCGCTCTCTCCCTCTGATACTTTCAGTTCTAATGCCTCTGGCTCTTTTCCTCAACCCTAGAATAGTCTGTTCTAGGAGACAGCCAGAAATGACAGCACAGCCTGAATCAATGGCCCAGAATTTTATTTGCAGCTCCAATTTGATATAAAGTAGGGCTATCGACCTCCCATTAGATCTGAAAGAGCAAGATAGCATTTGAAAAATTAATGTACAAAAAGAAAACAATCTGTACTATGTGATAGCCCAGGTCACCTCACATCCTAAGAACTGGACTATGAAAATAAGAACAATACTAACAGGAATTCTCTACCTAAAGATCCTGTTTCCCTGCTTAGGAGGGGAGAGCCTTTACACAAAGGGGTGCATTTGTGGGCCAAGCAGTCCGCCACAAGGAACAGAAGGGATACAAAACCTAATAAAAGTAGGGCACTGATGCTCAAAGACGTTGACATTTCAAACCCAGAATTTTGCCGTTCCTCTCAAATGAAGAGTCCTCTGCTAACCTCTGACTAATCGAGTCCTAATACTCACTTCTCACTGAGTGCCACATATGTATTTAATTCACACTGCAGTGGAAGAAACCAGCAAGTGATGGCACATACAGCAGAGGATAAGCAACAGCAAACTAGCTATGGTATGCTTCTGGACTGCGCCAATACTCTTGGCAGTATATAACATAACCCCCTCCACATCTCCCTCCCCCTAAAAGCCTTTTTCTTTCACGCACTTGTTTTTAAATGGTATGCTCCTTAAAGGAGCTGACAGTCATAACACACTAACACTGTGCTGTGACTGACTCCTGAACTGTGCATACCTTGTGTTGTTGCCCCAAAACCGAACTGGCGCACTTACAGAGAATTTTGCTGAAGACAGCCCAGCTTTTAAGCTATTTCTGAAGCGTATAGTATTCCAGATCAATGGAAATGCATTATAGACTTCAACAGGAGAGCTAGAAAGACAACCATCATGGATGTTTGGCTCACTGCAATCAAACTTCTGAAGCACATCACTCCTGCAGCCAATGGCTGATGATACACTCCAATCGGGCTCAGTACCAGGTCATATTGTAGCCACCACTCTGCAGTCTTACAATGATTGTAACCAGAACCAAACCTGCATGGCACTAAGTTATCAAATAGGTTTTTACTGCTGGTGTAATGCAATACTCCCACAATGTTCAGCCAACAAAATATTAATGCTGTCAGGAAGGTCATGCCTTGTGCAGCAAAATGAGTTTAAGCAAGCTCATTCTGAAGGTTTATAAATGCTTAAAGCATCTCAGCACACACAGAACTGTCATACTAGTTCTGCCCTGCTTACATTACAGAACTGTTCACATAAACCATTTCTAAACAAAAGCACCATTTAAACCAATGAGATAATTGCAGGGAGAAAATGATCAACAAATTCATTCCAGTTCATCCTGGTACAGCGTTTAGAGTTGAAATCACAACTTCCATGGATGGCCCTTTCAAAAAGGACAGCAGCTCCATTAGTAGTGCAGGCAGTACCTGGAGACAAGTAAAGCAATAAAACTTAAGCCCGGGTATTTTCCAGTCCAAAAGTATAACCCTGAACCCTTCTGGTGTGACAAAAAGGTCTTCAGTCTACACGCAGAAAAAAGTGAGATGGGGAAGGCTGGTGGCACTGGCTAAAGAAAAATGGCCACAGGCAATCAGAACAGCATTCCATTCTGAGCCTACAATAACAACTCGTAAATTATGCACCCCAGGTTTGTTTCCAAATATCAAACTGACAGCACGATCACCTTTGAAGCCATTAATGTTTTCTTGATCGTCTGACTCAGAGAAAAACATTCCAAGTTATTGCAGTATCACACACCCAAATACTACTAGTTAACATTTTATAAAGGATGAAACACTTCACAGACACTGGTTTATCTAAATGGTCACATGAAAAGATGGTAGTAGCCACAAGAAAGCATGCCTCACAGGAAGATCTTTTAAAAAGGACTGCTGTTACTGTGAACCAAATGTAAAAAGATATATTGGAATAATCTAAAAATAAAACAAAATGGCAAAATTGTGATCCTCAGCATAAAGTTCATTTTGTCAGGACTGCATGTTGCTGCATTTGGCATGCCACGGCCAAACAAATCACACTGATAATAAATGCCAGGATGAGCACTTCAAATAAGATGGATCTTCTTCCAGTGCATTTTTGTAAAGAAGAAAGAGAAAAGCCCAGTTCTTGCAAGCCATACATACTCTATTATACTACTTTTTTGCAATTTCACCAACCATTCTAAATTTGGTTAGGTGAGTAATGAGCGAGACAGGTTTACTACCTTTATAGCTTCTGGAACACATACAGGAATTGAGTTGGAGTGATATTAATAGCTAAGAAATTAATGAGACAATCAGGAGTTCCCATCTGGAAGAAGCCTTAATCTAAATACACTGATTCCTCTGGGTTTTTGCCCCACCTGATACTGCACACCTGTTATATACAGCAGCACCTCCTTAAGAACAAAGGCAGATTTCTCTAACAAACACAAGATCTGAAGAGGGAAGTGCTCAGAGCAGGCCCCAATACCAGCTGGTGCTTTCACAGAACCCACAAATGTTTACATGCAATAAAGGAAATCCTCTGCAAGGACCAGAAAGGCTTCACCTCCCAGAGTCAGGCATACACTGCAGCCCTGGATGGATGCTTAAGAGTAACCAGATGTTGTGGAAATGGGCTCCATGAGATAAAGGCTGTAGTCTGACACATGGTCAAAAGATTGGTTTGCACCATTAAGTGGCTGGAGCCCCACTAGACAAATCTGCAGTGGCCTGAAGTGCAGGACAGTACCAGCCCACTCCAGGGGCACACCCCTTTGCAGTAACAGTGCCTAGGATCATGGTCTGAACCAAGCGACATTCTCCTCATGAGCTCAGTATCACTCCGTCTCAGTTACCAACCCTATTTCTTCAGAGCCAAATACAGCCTGAATTCATTCCTACCACATCTGTAAGTAGGCCAGTATGGTCCTGTGACTAGTAATTTATTAGCAAAAATTAACATTTTAACAACTTTTGGCTCAGGTGAGGTAAAATCAAAGATCTTTGGAGGATCTGTGAATCAAAAACAAGCCCATCCCCAACTGACCCAGACAAGTGTACAGTAACTCAAATCCCCACTGAGACTGTCTAACGCTCAGCTACATTAGGAACTGTTGGCTCTGAAGTGTAACACTTTAGAGACTGCCAACTACCAGAACTGTCACAGCTCAAAGGAGCAATAGTACACACATCAGGAGTACTTGATGACAAGAGTCTGAGAAAATTAATAGTATATCTTTAAATTAAATATCTGTTCCAATTCTGAGCTACCGTAGGTCATAAAAAGCATAAGATTAGAGACCAAACAAAAACGGTGGAATCTCATACCAGCCAGCAGAGATTTGTCTGTAACTAAACAGATGGATGCAGGGAGTACACTTGTTTCAGCTCCCCCAAGAACACCTCCAGAAAATAAAAAAGAAATGCATGTACACTGTGAAAAAGCAACTGCAAATGGTACAATGAAAGAAAGAATAAAAACCAAAAAAACAACAATACAGTAGATTTGCTGCAGTGGTAGAGCATATGAACAAGAATAACAAGGCCTCTGCACTGCTGCAGCCTCACCTCCACCACCGGGTGCAGCTTTGGGTGTCACAATATAAAGATATGAAACAATGAGAGAGCATCAAAAAAAGGGCTACAAAGATGGTGAAGGATCCATAGGGCAAGGAGTAAGGGGAGTTGGTGTGGTCCCTGGGTGTGCCCAGCGCAGAGCAGAGGAGCTGAGGGGAGCACTGATGGCGGCTGCAGCTCTCGCAAGGAGCGGAGGGGCAGCACTGAGCTCTGCTCTGTGTGACAGCGACAGGGCCCGAGGGAACGGCATGGAGCTGTGCCAGGGGAGGGGCAGACTGTGTACTGCCAACATGCTCTCTTCCACAGAGGGGAACAGAAAGACATGGCACCAAGTCCACCAGTGTTCATGGACCCTTTTAAAGGCCACCTAGTCCAACTCCCCTGCAACAAACAAGGACGCCTACAGCTACATCAGGGTGCTCAGTCACATCCAGCCAGACTCTGAATGTCTCCAAGGACGGGGCATGCACCACCTCTCTGGGCAACCAGTTTCAGTGTCTCACCACCCTTACTGTAAAAAAAAAAAAAATATATAGATATCTATTCTAAATCTCCCTTCCTTTAGTTTGAAATGAGTTCCCACAAACTTGTTGAGCGTGCACTCAATCCCACTGCTGATGGCACTGATGAAGATAGGAAAAAGAGGGACACCACTTGTCACCCATCTCCATCCAAACATTAAGCCACTGACCACCACTCTGCACACAGTCCTACCACTCTGTGACTTCTTGTCCAGTACTCACAGAGCAGCCAAGTATGCTGAAGTACTTAGGTACTTTCAGGTGCCATAAAAATATTCTTCCATACTTTACATCACCACAAATCCTAATTAAGGGATTAATATCATTTCCACTTCCTCTGTGCTTCTGATGGTGATAAGTACCAATTTTCTGCCAACTGACTGCCTAGACTCAAGTAACCTTGACATACTGTTTGGTCTTCTGCTTTGTTCCAAGGGAGAGAATGACTCAGCTATCTTCCTCCTCCTCAGAGCACCAATGCAAATCCGACAAGACCTGCTAAGACACTTTTCATTTCCTTTTTTGTTGCGCTTTTTTTTTTTTTTTTTTTTTGTTGCTGTCCTCTTGCTTGGAATAATGGTGTAAAACAATGAGGAGCTGAACATAAAGAAACCTGCCACCTTGAAAAAGCTGACATTATGACCAAGCCTGACAACACCTATATTCATATCACTTCATCTTTTGTTATTATCTAAGCTTTAGTGATGAGAAATCTACTCAGCAGCTCCTACACTAAGCAGCTCAACCATCAACAGTACACATCTGCAGGCCCACTGTTAGGGCTGCTAACAATAAGGCAATGAACACCTGTTTCAAACTGAGACATTTTCACACCATATATACCATGCTACAGAGGGCTACCAGGACAAATACACCTGCATACATGTGTATATACCCACATGTATATGCACACATATACACGTACATATACACACACAACAAAAGAAAATAAGGCTAAAAAGCAGTTTATGTGGCATCGGCCCCCACTCCTTTGCATGTTTCCATGAAACAACTTTATCAACTGATCTCCAAACCCACAAAAAAACAAAAACAAAAAAAAATACAGCCTCCTGAAATGATTATATGAAATAATATCTAACTAACTCTCCTGTGACAACCAAAAGACAAAATGCCAGGTTATACTGCTTGTGGACAATGACAAAATACTGAATCACCTGCATTACTATGAAGCAAAGACCAAAACCTGCAGTTTAGTTACCAACCAGATCATTACCACTGGATCTCAGTAGCACCTCAGAAGAGAGCAGCACAAGTTCCTACCCCTGGAAATCACCAGTCCACAACCACTGTGAAGTGAGAAAATCATCACAAGCACTACAGTGAAGCTTGGCAACAGCAGTCTAACCTTGTTCTTGTGCAGAGATCAATTAGTACAAAGACTGATACAATTCTGTGCTCCTAAAACTGAAGCATTACGTAGGTTCAATGTTTGCAAAACCACTGCACTGATAAAATGAAGGAAACAAAACCAGCAACACCAGATATAAACTTAGTTAAAGCATTTTAATGTCAGGAACCCAGATGTCTTAACTCAGGCATATCTAGGCCATGCGCCACATGCAGCCCAGACCAACCTCACCCCCACCCCACATTACCCCCACCCCACATCATCATAGTGGAAGCTCTTCCCCACATCCACCCATCTCAGCAACAACCAAACATCACCGTGCTACTACTGCCTCAGCTGAAATCAGGACAACCGAAGGGTGCAGCGCAGCGGTAACCTGAGTTATGCAAATAACAGTAAGCATTTTGATACCTTGGCTAAGCAAAGTCCTGTGAATAGGGAAAAAATATACAGCCTTCCTTTTATTTTTTCCTCAAATTCCATAAACGAATTTGAGAATAGACTTTGAGACAGTAAATAAATAAATAAATATTAAAAAAATAGTCCTTTTTAATATAAATAAATAATCTGCATTTTTTTCAAACATAACGTAAAGAGTTGTCATCAGAAATTCAACTCAAAAACATGACAGTGTCTCTTCAACAGACTTCCATAAGCCATTTCATACCAAGGAAATACATCCCTTATTTCACCCTCACGCCTTATTCCTGTCATCACTGTCAGGTGGTACGTACATTTGTGAACAACTCTTCAAGGATGAAGCACAGGAACAGTAAAATTTCATCAAAAATCTGATCAACCCCTTCAGAGCTCACTAAGAACTGCAGCCACTGCCAGTGAACCAGACACTGATGTGTTAGATTCACACAAACATGGTCACATATCCCACCCGTGTTACGGTGTTGTTGCTCTCTTTTGTTTTAATAAAAAATGTTAAGAAATAAAACAAGTTTTGTTACTTATATACAATAATTATATGATATACTTTGTATGTGGCTCAAGACAACTCCTCTTCAGACAACTGGCCCAGGTAGTCAAAGGTTGGACGGTCACACTCCAATTTCAGGGGTCCAATAACTTCAGTCAAAACAACCATCCCGTTTAGTCCCACAGAAATCTGCAATACTCTTGAAACTATTTTGCGTCCTAAATGACCTCCCTCTATACCACCTCTTGTACCACAAACACACTTAATTACAGCACTAAGTGAGCAGCTCACTCCCAAGATTTCACCTGTTTATCACTTGGCTGCACCAAATGAGCACAAGTTATCAAGGCTCTGAGCGAAACAAAAGCCCCTCGAGGCATCTGCTGCCTCTGCCCCACAGCGTGGACAAAAAAAAAAGAACAAAACGAAAGCCTACAAACAGAAACTAGGCCCCATCTAGATCCGCACCACGGATGGAAAGCAACACACCGCCTCGTCCAACCCAGCCCGCCGGTGCCGTGCCTTACACGGGGCTCTGGAAACTTCTGCAGCCGCGGCGGCACACGGCCAACCGCCATGTTGTGCAGCCGGCCCGGCGCTGCTCAGACGGTGGGTGCTGAAATGGCGGCCGGCGCGCCTGGCTGCGCCCTCCTCACACGTGCGTGTTTTACACTGGCCGATATAGAGCTCTGGGAAGGAGTGGTTTGTTTTGCTTTTTGTTTTCTTCTCCTGTCTAAAGATACAGGTTCTCAGTGTAGTGCAGCTTAAGCTGGAGTAAAATATGGGATGGTCTCACGTTTTGCTGGCCACTGCTTTCCCTGCCAAGCAACTGAAAAATGGCTTTTCTAGCGGAAATGTACAGTGGAAACAGAATTGCTCATCCTGCAGCAGGGTTATTTGCCATGCAGAGGGTAGCATGTGCAGTCTGCCAGGCAGGTATGCACATCTCTGTAGTATGTCCATTCAATGAAAAACCTAGGGATTTGAAGTACAATCGTAAACAAAGGAGAAAAGTAAACTAGAACTTAAAAGCTGTGGAAATGGCAACAGTGCTTTCTGGTTGATTGCACAAGGAAAATTGCAGTGGTCACTTGGAGTCATAAAATCATTTCAGTTAAAGAGGACCCTTAATAGTCAATAGTCATCTCCCCATTACCACAAACCCTACAAAAGAGTCTGTCCTCTTCCTTCCTATAGTCCCCTTTAGATACTGAAAGGCAGCTCTCAGGTCTCCCCAGAGCCCCAGCTCTCTCAGTTGGACCTCATAGGAGAGGTGTTCCATCCCTTGGATCATGTTTGTGGCCTTCCTCTGGACACACTACAACAGGTCCATTTCTCTCCTGTACTGAGGACTCCACATCTCTACACAGTACTCCAGGTGAGGTCTCATCAGCGGAGAGCAGAGGGGCAGGATCACCTCCCTTGACCTGCTGGTCACACTTCTTTTGATACAGCCCAGGATTCAGTTGGCTTTCTGAGCTGTGAGGGTACATTGCTGGCTCATGTCCAAATTGCCATCTACCAGTATCCCCAAATCCTTTTTACAGGGCTGCGTTCTATCCTTACAACCCTTGTACTGACAGTCGGCATTGCCACAACCCCGGTGCAAGACCTTGCACTTGGATTTGTTGAACCACCTGAGGTTCACTTGGGCCCACTCCACAGACTGTCTTGATCTCTCTGACTGACATATCATCTTTCAAGCACGTCAGCTACACCATGCAGGTTGACTCTCACACTCCCATTGAACGTAACGGGGAAGTACAAAGCCAGGTATAGTCCTTTGCCTTTTGCACTAAGGTCTCATGCAGTACAAAGCAGCATTTGCCTCCTCTGCTGTCCCCTTCTCAAGGAATAGTAGCATCAGTTTCTCTGTAATTCCTTTGTTTCTGGAAGGATATACTCATTTTTAAGTTATTTGGAAAAGAACAAACGCAGCTTCTCTGCAGGGATTTAATTTTAGAACTCATTTCAGACCCCAGATGTGTTCAGGTTATAGCTCTGGGCAACAGAGTAATTCATGGGAAAGAAAGCGTAATGAAAAGCTAGTGTTGGTGAGAGCTGTTGCAACAAGCAGGAGGCTCTAGAGGAACACAGTGCAAGGTGAACAAAACATGGGAAAAATACTTACAGAAAAGTCCTTTGTTGGCTAAGATAACATCATATATCATTTACACCTAAACATCTGTGCCATGCATTCAGTCCCAGTGATATGGGGGATAAAATCATAAGCCTGGAAGAGCTCCTAACAGGTTATCTAAAGCATGATACTCTTACAGTACAATCAAAAGTACAATCAAAAGCAAGTTCCTGTAATTCATATGTGCAGGGTCAGAATTCATGACTCCTTCCTTAACAGTTACAATAGCTACTAAAGTGTATTTGTTTTATTAAGTAGAAAGTTCAGCCTCAGTTTTTAAGTTACTTTAGTGACTCTAGTCACCTCCTTGTTACTGCCTCCGTTGACTTGGAGTCATGGCTCTACTTAAATTCAGTGTGTCTAACTTCTAAGTAATATTAAAGTCTGCACAGAGCAGCAGACACATATTTCATCCTCCTCAAGCATCTGAAATGCCTTTTGGTTTGGAATGTACATATGCATGTCCTGCAGAGGGCAAAATGAGGGTTTCTTCCATTATGCAATTTTGAATGGAACATAGCACATTTAAAAGGACAGATCTGCTCAAAAGATTTAGGAGGTTTTGTATGGCAGTAGACCTTTTCATTTAACCTTTTAGGTTTTATACACTATTTCTGTACACACAGATGCAGGGAGATCCACAGATGGTCACAGTGCTTTTGTGATACAAGCCACCACCAACAGAAAAATGAGTTGTCAGAGAGGGTTCACAGCAAATGGATGCTGTGTTATATGTAACACTCTGCAAATGATCCTAATAGTCATGGAAATGAGTTCTGCTTGGCATAAATCACAAGAGCTGCTAACTGAAGGCCTCTAAAATGGGCCTATTAGGAAAGACAAAAATAATGAGATGCAGTGCTATTATTTTTTTTTAAGCTCATTAAAATGGTACAGCTGTTGTTTAACAGCTAACTGCAAGAAATGAATGCCAAAAGTAACATATACTGCAGTTAAGGCTGACTACCTGCCCTTTATCCAAGTGATTTGCATATCATACAGTCAAAGATTGGTATTTTTGCGTGGCTGCCTCCTAAAGACAAGTATAGCTGCTACCAAGAAGATAATAAATGCATCATGTTAAGGGTCCCAAAAGATTGCCTCCTTTCCCATCTTGGTGAAGAATGAACACAAACCTGATCTGTCTTCATAATGCACAGACTTGGGAGTCCAGCCATAGCTGAAAGGCAAAAGTTATAGATTGAGATTTCACAAGCAAGGATTTACAGGAACGAAACCTAGGTCTCCTCTCTTGCTAATGCTCTGGAAAACAGGTTCTTAATTACAGTGCTGAGGAAAGAGGTAACGTAACCTTCCAGCCCATCATTAAGGAGCAGTTAGAGCTGTGTTCTGCAGGGAGCCATGCATACTCGGTGCAATGGGAGCACCCTTTCTAGATCAGTCTTCTAAGGAGCAGGAGCACCTAGTTCAAGATGCTTGCAAGTATGCAGCAATGACTAAACTGTTCCTCCCTAATGAAACCTGAGAGCTGGAGGAACACACACACACACACCAAAAAAATAAAAATAAAAATACAAAAATCTAAGAGGACTTCTTAGGTGTTTTCAGAGTGGTGTGCTGGGGATTCTGAGGATCTTATTCTTGCAGGAAACTGCTTCTACAACCAAAAAATTATATGGGATGTAAAACCTTTGTCTCTTCAGCTCTCAACAGTGCCCTTGTGGTTATGTCAGAACTGTTTCAGGGCATATAAAACTGCTTAGCTTAAACCCTAATTTAGCTCAGCTAATTTAATAGCTGAGCTCAGAGATATGACTAAATTCCTAAGGTTCCAGAGTTACTTCTGACAACAAGTAACAGCACACAAATCCAATTTTTTCCTACCCTTATACTTCAGTAGATTTTACCCTACTGTTTGCCAGTACTGCCTAAATGAAGTAGGGAAGCGTGCTGAAGATGTGAGGAAAACAGTAACATTCCCAAATACCAGAAAAATACGTTTACTAGCTTAGAGGGAGACACCTGAATAGTAGGCCCTGCTCCTTGCAGCCACCCACCATACTTGACAGTAGCCAACATAATTAAAGGAAAAATATCCAAAGTTCTTACCTAGGACTTGGAAACCTTAACCAGAGGTCAGAAAATTGAAGAAAAATAACACTTATAAATGCAGTTTCACACGCTGACAAATGCTAACATTGACTGTTAGCTAAAGAGAGGACATGGAAATGTCTTTTATTAATTGCTTTGTCCCTGCATGGCCACAGACCAAAAGTGAACAAGGTACACATGCATCATGCACTGTGATCAAAAAAATGAGGAGCATTCCAAGCAAGTAAAACCCGTCTACCAGTGTATTAGCATACTCAAAATATCTTTACTTGGGTAGGAGCTAGGTATATAGTAGATGCTAGAATGAATAATCATTATAGAGCAAAACAAAACAAAACAAAACCCTCAGTTTTATTCCTATACATAGATTCTTTCTTCACGAGCCAGATGTAGTCATGCCTTCAATAATCTTACACTGAATACTATCATGGGTTAAAGAGTATTTTGGATCTGTTCAACATCAGATCTCTAGAAGTAATTTCAGCAAGTCTCTTAACATTTGTGAGGATAGAAGGATTCAAAAGTACCTATAAGGACAACGTATCCATGTCACAGAAACATAGACAGTCCAGACAAGATGCTGTGGAAGTATTTTCTTTCTTGACCATTTCAACCTCAGTAAGGTTGTCATCACACTACCTATTAGTCCTCCTGAAACAATAAATCTAATCAACCTGAAGCATTCAGCATGACAAGTCACTAAAGCATATGTTTCCCATGGGATTTTCAAGGTAAAAAGAATTTTCAGGCCAAGAAAGTAGCACAGTCAGCACAAGTTTCTTTTTAAGAACTATCACCTTCACAACCAAAGTTAACACATCCATTACAGAACTGAAACAATTTTTCCAGAACACACTTCATATAAACCTTATGTTCGTTAGGCTTCATGTGTCAAGAATAGGATTCAAAGCCCAGCCTGTGAGCCTGAAGCTTCTGAGGGACACTTCAGACTATTCACACACCTTTTTGTAATTAAGCTAATGCCTTTGTGCATTCTGTGGCACTCAGATCCCACTAATGTGATTCTCAAGGGACACACAAATGTAAAAGGATATTCAAAGATAGGAAAAAGGTATTACAGAGGTGTTCAAAGCAAGATAATTCCTTCCCCAAGGACTGTTGTCAAAAAACATTTATCATTTATCTCAGCATATCCCTTTCAAGCCATTATTGTATATCTCACTATAGCAGGTACTGGAAAGACAGGAGGACTTGAATGCATGTTTTCAAAGATGTTTGCTACCACAACACCTGAAACAAAACTTTGAATGTTTTTCCAGCCAACATGTTCATTTAAAAGCAGTAAAGATGCTAGTCAGTCCATTAAAGGTTGCCTTCCCAAGCTGCTATTCTCAGACAAGACCCAGCACGATGTGCCCAACTGAAGAGGAACTTCCAGTCTATTTATCTCTGTGTAAGTAGCACATACAAGGCATGGGGCACAAACCAGGTCTCAAAGCTAATTCACAGCAGCACAAACCAGTCAGCAACCTCCAACAGTTGGGCGCTGAAGGAACAAAACAAGGCAAAACAAGAAAGCCCAGAAGCCTAAACATCCAGGTTGCCTAAAATCACACATTCCCAACAATGAAAATAACTAAAAATAAAAAAATACAACACCTGCATTTAGGATCTCTCCTCCCAGTTTGTTATCATCAAACACAGTTTGTAGAATAGAGCCACAGAATATCTGGAGTTGGAAGGGGCTATCAAGTCCAGCTCCTGGCTGCACACACAACCACCCAGCATCCCAAGCCAATGTCTGTGAGCATGGTGCAAACATTCCTTGAACTACAGCAGCTCAGTGCCATGACCACTGCCCTGCGCAGCCTGTTCACAGTGCCTGACACCCTCTAGTGCAGAGCCTGACCCTAACCCCTACCTGATCCTCCCTGGGCACAGCTCCATTCATTCCCTTGGGCCCTGTCACCAACACCAGAGAGCAGAGCTCAGCACTACCCATCTGCTCCATGTGCGGAGTTGCAACTGCCACGAGGCCTCCCCTCAGCTCCTGTGCTCTGCGCTGAGCAAACCCAGGGACTTCAGCTGCTCCTCACACACCTTGCCCTACAGACCCTTCACTATTTGCTCTCTGTACATAGGTAGAAGTATGGAAAAATCACTACAATATGTCCACTGCCTTGTTCTGGGAGGGCATCAACAATGACAAAGCCATGCACCTGTACATTTTCTTGTGCGGCACGCAGTTTTTGCACTCAAGAAGCAATCCCGAATGCAGGTGCTGAGGTCTCTTTCTATTTTTGACTCTGTTAGTCCTTGGGGAAGCGGGTTGTTAGGCAACCTGCTGCACTTGATGCAGGATAGCCATGCAAGCTTCATTTACACTGTCACGACACAACAGCTTCAGTTTTTCACTCCAGAGGGAGAAGCTTACAGCAGTAACAGCCAGCATGAGCGTAGTGTAGGATGTAATACTCAGTGGAAAATATTAGGCAGTAAGAAGTGAAAAATCTCTAAAAATTGCTTCTATTTCATACAAACACTGCTGCTAGCTGACAGCATGATTGTATTCTATCTGTGCTAACCTGGCTGTGAGGCAGCATGCCTTCTAGCCCTGTGGACTCATTTATCCCAAGTTCATTTGAACTACCTCATATGTTAATAGCAAGTCCCAGCAGATGGCATTATGTTACAAGGAAACATTACTCAGGGCATGTTGCTTTCCCTTCAGCTCTACAAGTCCAGACTTGAACTTTTCTGTGCTTGGGCATAACATTTCTGTCTTGCACCTGTGATTTTTCCAATTCAATCACACAGTCATCGTATTTCAGCTGGGTAGAAGTAGAAGGTACAAAGCCAGCTTTACGTGCCTTTTATCTTTGTACTTGTCCCTTCATTTTGAAATCCCTTACCTCCCTGTGCTCCCTGAGGCCAGAATAATCTTGATGTCAGCACTGGCACTGCAGATGACAGGCTGATAATAACTGTTCATCTCTCCTGTTACGCTATAGTCTGTCTTTTCTAGGAGCCAGATGCTCAGGCAATAATAGCTTCGGTGGTGAAATAACTCTGAATTTGGTTGAAGGTGAAGCATTAAAGGTTTAAACACTGTTATGTGGACACAGTTGTCTATAACTGCCTGAGAAATAACCTAGAACAGAGCCAGACCATGGGGACTCCCATACACAATAAATAATTAGAGTGAGGGTTGCAGGTACAGCCACCCCACTCAACTGCAGCAACTGCTAGCAACAGTCCATCCTCAGCTGCCCTGCTCTCCTTTTTCCCAATTTTCTCCTTTTCTAGCTTTTATTTGTCTTGAGGACTTCTGTACAGCTGTTCCTGAGGTTAGAGATCATACTGGAGATCACTGAATGCAGATGGAACAAAGGCCTGCTGTGTGCCAGGCTACAGTGAACCTTACAATAATTCTTAGCTCAGTCCATGTTCTTGTGTGGTACCAAATCCTGCTGTACTGTTGTGCCCAAGCATAAGAAGCTACACTTACTACTAAAAAAAGTAGGAAACAATGTCTGTTCAGGGCTATATGCGGACCTGAACATGTGCCAGCACGAGTGGTAATTCCTTCATCTTTAGAGTCGGAGCTGCTGACCCTAAAATACCTAGCTCCTTAGAGTGCATGTAGTCAGATAAAATCAGTTAGGAACAACAGGCATCAGTGAAGAAACAAAATAATCAGAGCCACCATTTGAGTGAAATCATCCTACTGTGGAAGAGGTATGAGATCAAGCTAATTCTGCTTCACTAGGCAGAATTAGAGGCTCTGCTTTGCTTGGTACCCTGTTATGTTGTATGCAGAGCTGTGTTAATGCATTTTTACATTTAAGAGCCCTGATTTGATATGTCACTGTTTCCTGTTTAATTCCCAGAAGGGGGCTTTTTCCTGTCACCTAGAGATATCATGATCCATGATCCGTATTTAGTCTTTTTCTGGTGTGCATGAAGTAGCATTACTACAATGATTGCTACACTACTACACTAGCATTACTTCATAGGAAAGCTGGAATACCTTTTTTGTTTGTTTTTGAGCGTGGAGGACACGCTTGGCAATGCTACCAAGCAGAAGCCGGCCAGACATTTTGACACAGTCCGTTTCATGCTATCCCGCAGGCAGACCGTTAAGTATCTTGTGCCACCTGCTGGCAGCACTGCAAATTACGCTTCCCGAGAAAAGCAACGAACTCGTCTTACCTGGAGCTTAGAGCTCAGATGCCCAAGGTAATAGAAAAATCCTGATAGCACAGATAAGAAGGATGTGCTGAAATGGATGAGCTGTTCAAGGCAGCTTGTTTCCAGCAGATCTTTTGTCCAACAGAGCTCATTCACCTCGGTGTCTGCACTGTGCTCTGCAGCACTCAGCCAGGCCTTAGCTGAAGAAACAATAAAACCACAGCTTAAAAGGGCCTGTGTAGATTTTGACAGATTCCTGGCAAGCTCACGATCACGTCTATGATGTGTTCCCCAGCACTTCTCATTCTAAGGCATAAGGGTATGAAGTCTGTAGAGCTGTGCTTGCCTGGTACGGAACAATGTGGTATGTTAGCTAATGAGCTCTTCTTGGCTATGTCAGCTGTAACCTATCAGATGAATAGTGTGTTGACTGCAGGTGTGCCTACACTGGGAGCTGGTTATATCCTGCCTTAAGAAACAGGCTTAAAGCAAAACACTTCTGTTAAGATGCCAGATCTAGAGTTGGAGAAGTATTGTGGTGTAGCAAGAAAACTTTTCTAATGAATTGAGGAGGAGTCTGAGACGGATTCTTCCTCTGGCAAAATTCATACATCCTCAATAACTGCTGCTTTCAACCTCTCCTTCATTTTATTTATATGTATATACTAATTAGGGGGTTGCGTTCAGTCAGGATTAATCTCAAGCCACTTCTTCTCAAAATCAGTGCAGTATATCTTATCTATATATCACAGATCAACATTTGAAAAGGATAAATAAACATGAATATATTATTAGCAAGTGCTTGATATACTAGGACTTGCTCCAGAACCCACTGAAATTGTAATCTTTCCCTAGGCATTTAAAGAAAACAGTTGTGTGGACAAAAAAAAAGACAAAAAAAATTAAAAAAATAAAAAAAGATTAAGCATAACATCTACTCAGTGTCTGTGACATGTTTTATCACTGGACTATTCCCTCACTAATTAGCAAGTTTCAACTCAATGTGAAAAAGGCAGATAGAGAGTTGCTAATGAAACTTCTTTCCTTCTTTCCAAGCTGTGAGCTGCTAAGGAATATAGCCTGCTGGTGTATAGTCCTCTTACCAGAAGGGCAGAATCATGGAAATGCATCAGAGAAAATTTAGAAGTTTCCTTCCTTCTTCTTACCGTCACTTTTTGGTAAAAGCAAAAGGTCAAGAGAAACTACAAGGCAATAGGTACTAATAGCCGTGGCCAAGAAATGTGGATGCGTGAGGCAAGATTAACACAAAGGAGCCATTTCCAAGTGCTAGAAGCAACTTCCTAACCAACCTGATGCTATGTCTCCCTTTCTGATGTGGGACTGACTAGAATGAGTGTTAAGTAGTACCAGAAAACAAAATCTCCAGGATGTAAGAAAAGGCAATGCCAGAGGAAGGGCCCTGAGTTCCTGCTAACACAAACAAAATGTATGTTCACCGACTGAGAGGTAGGGGAAGTTCTGAAACAGTAAGGGTCAAGCAACTCTTTTTTTAAAATGGTATTTTGTACAGAAAATTTTGCCTCGCATTACATTCCTCCCTTCCCGTCTCCCCCCCAACCCCCCCCACTCCCACACATGTGTACATAGGCTGAACACCCACTGCCCTTCTCAAGCCCAGTTAGATGTCACTAACTGGGGTTAACATCTTTGTATGCTTCTCTGTGTCAGGCTGCAGCATGGCTCCTATCTTCCCTAAAATACTTCTTATGCTTTGAAAGCTGTAGGTGGGCACATCACAGTCAGCTAGAGTGCTTTTCTTTCTTTACTTACATTGTCTTAAAGCTCACACAAAGAAGCTGGTAGGAAGAGGAGAGGGAAGAGCAAAATTGTCAGTGATTGATATTGCTCTTTATCTTGTCCTTCAACTCATCTCTTGCCTTCCATCTTATGTTTCTCACCACATCTGCTGATATGGTGAGATATGGCACATAAGAGGCTAATGTTGAATGTCTTGTCACACTCAGAGACAGTGCTGAACGTTAGGGTCATTTCTGGGTTTGCCCACAATAAAGCAGTTGTCTCTGCTAGAACCACATATGTCTCTTCATGCTTCTTGCATCTGCTTGTATCCCCAACAGGGTATCATTTTAGCAAAATTCTGTGGGTCAGCAGAAAAAGTGAAAAAAGTCCTTATTCTCTCTCTGAAGTTTCTACTTGATAAGCTCTCTGGAGCAAGGACTATCTTTTTTATTGCCTGACTGGAAGTGGCCTTGATTTCTGAGGCATCCATAGACACTAACAGAGAACAGATAGTGAACGTCAGCAACCTTACAGCTGTGGGAAGCAAGAGGCAGCTGGTGTTCATCTCACACAACAGTTCTGAAACTTGTCCTCTGACTAAATATAAAAATTGCTGGCAGATGGTGGTTGACAGAGAACAATCCCAGGAAATTCATATACCAGGTTGAATTTAACCTAATGACTGCTGGAGAAATTCAGTGAAGGTGACCACACTTTCAAACTCAGAGTACCAGGTAGTTACCTTCATGATGCATCTATCCAGCTGCTTTATGTGTGTTTTGTGTCTCTCTAGCTTTATTTCACTGATTAAAGCAAAATAAAGTGTCTGACTCTGCTTGTCCTAGTTTTGTCTGGGCTAGACTTTTGTTTTTTTTCCTAGCGGCTGGTATGATGCTGTTTTGGATTTAAGAGAAAAACAGCATTGATAACACACTGATGTTTTAGTTGTTGCCAAGCAGTGCTTAGACAGAATCAAGGTCTTCTCTGTTTCTCACACGGTCCTCCCAGCAAGGGGTTGTTGGGGCACAGGGAACCAGGTGGGGACACTACCAGGACAACTGACATGAACTGGCCGAAGAGACATTCCTTACCATAAGCTGAACAATAAAACTGGGAGAGTTGGCTGTGGGGGACTAGCTGGGCATCGGTTGGGGAGTGGTCAGCAACTGCTTTGTGCATTACTTCTTTGGTAAATACATATGCATACTGTATATACCTATATATATATAATAGTTATCATTACTGTTATGTTTCCTTTTCTTAGTAAATAATTTTTATGTCAACTCATGAGTTCTATATTTTTATTTCAGTTCTCTCCCACATTTCACTGTTGGAGGGAGAAAGCAAAAGGCTGCACGGCACTGAGCTGCCTTCCAGGTTAAACCACAACACTGCCCAGAAGAGAATATCTAAGAGGAGCTGCTAACTGAACAAGAACAATAAAATAGCTTACTCATTTCCAGCACCTTCTGAAACTGTAGGCTATTTCAGAGCACATCATGCTGTGACTCAAATAGAATTAACGACTGTCTGTTTAAGTCTTGTGTGGTGGCAGCCTCCCTTACAGAAATGACCAGCATCTGAGCCAGCCCTTTTTCCTCAGTGTGTGTTGTTATGAGCTGCCAACCAGTGGCAGCTGAGTTATAGGCAGCTTATGGGCATTCAGCTTCAATTCCTGTTAATGGCCAGCACCACAGGATCACCAGGGCTTAGGTGATCTTGCTGCCTTTGAAGAAAGTGGAATGACATAGCTGTGGGCATTGTTAAGCCAAACAGAAATGTGTCTCTCCTCCAGATTCCTGCTGCGGTGTGTCACTCTCAGGTGGTGTGCTCTCTCTCTCACCTGCATACTGTTGCCTTCCCAGTAAGGCTTAGCAGCTGCAAGGGGCCGGGCCAGGCTGGAGATGGCTTGAACACCTTCAGGGTTAAGTTGCATTTGTTACCACAAGGTTAGTATGGGAACCCCAAGGCCAAACTGTGTCTGTGGCACAGGCAGACAGTGGAGAACTAACAGGAGGAGGGCCAAACAGGGCCAGTACAGCCACACAGGATGCAGAACAAGGGCTGGGTGGGGTGGTCTTTGAGGGTCTCTACCTCACACCCTGAGTGATTGTGGGCAGTGGCAACAGTGCTGGTTGGGTCCAAGAGCCCCGGTGTTGGAAAGGCTGTTGAAACTGGCAGCTTTAGGAAGGCTGTCTGCAGCAGTAGTGCTCACGGGCCCCTGGTTCCGGAAGGTTCTGTGCAGGTGGCAGTTTCCACAGAGGCCTAGTCTTTCTCCTCAAGTGCTGCGCTCCCATTAAGGTAACCAAACTGTTCACCCCGTGCTGTCTCTGGCCTGGCCCAGCCCACTGCAGCTACTAGGCCTTACTGGGCAGGCTAGTCTTTGTTCAAGGAATTCAAAGTTTGTCCAGAACTGTGGACTTGAGCGGGTTTCAGAGCTGTGTCTGACCCAGTCAGGCACAAATGAGGATCAGAAGCTGTGGTGGATGTGGGAGGCGTTGCACAGCAGGGCGTCATGCTGGCAGGAAATTCACAGAGAAATTGTCCCTGGCTCAGAAAGGCCCTGTGGCTGCAGCCGTTCTATGGTGGGGTTATTCAGGTGGGGATAGCCAGGTGCATGCCCTGCTCTTTAATTCTTGTGGACCATCCACCTCTGGCTACTGTCAAGGACTGTGCTAGAAGGACCCTTGATCCCCCTGTGTGAATTTACTGTATTTAACCCCCTATACCAGGCCTAGTGCAAGGCAGCAAACCACAGCAGGGTGATGCATTTTATGAGGTGATTATTTAGCTCTTTTAAACATTCACAAGTGCTACGTAGCTGTAAATAAATCATACTTGATGTCCTTATACTATATACGTGCAGTAGAATCACCAGGCCACAGCCTAAAGGAGTGGATCAGCACCAGGTGAAGAGGTATGGCTAACACAGGGAGTTCAGGAGCAAGCCATGCATCCAAGAGACAGAAGCAGGTGGAGCCTGGATCCAACTCTTCTCATTCTCTTGTCAGGGTTAGTAGCAGAGGGAGACATCTCTCTGGATAGAGCCTGTACCGCTCTCAAGCTGTCACTGGTTGTCAGAAAAGGTGAGCTGATTTTTATTCTTAGAATACCTTTGCTATGAAGGTTAATACAAGTTTCTATGCCAGAATTTAGGCCTCATTTAAAGAGGCAGAGAGGATAACCTTGGCTGCAAGAGGGTAAATGTCTGGGCAGCAAGGTTGTGGGTAATACATAAATGATGAAAGAGCTTTCACAGCCTTCTGAGGTAGGACAGAAGGCCAGCTTGGGCTTTGACTCACTGAGTGTTTTCCATTGCAATTTACATATACTATTAACATTCAGTTCCTGGCAGAGGGATTGCTAGCAGCAAAATATGCTCACTTTATAGGCTGCTAACCTGAAAAACTAATGCTTCCTTCTCAGAAAAAAGTACATCAACTAAACAATTTGCCCAAAATATGAGAAACAGGATTACCTTGGAATCCTCCTTGAACTTTTGCTAAGAGTAAGATAAGAAACATTCATAGCAGACCTTATAACTAAACTAAGATGCTAAGCTAAAGCTTTGCAAATGAAAATCTAATTAGAATTAATTAAAACATTAGAATTAATTAGAACATAAACATTTCCATAAGTTCACAGTTGGAATATTCATATGAACATATGAAAAAATAAGAAGTATTTTTAGTGTTTTTCTAAGTTATGTACTCTTAAAACTTCTGCTGTCTTCATGTCTGATTAAAGCAGAGCATTTGTGAGTCATTTATATTGTAATATCATTTCAGATGGAAAAGATTTGTATATATAAGCTAGAAGTAATAAGGGAATCTGTGCTGCTTATTTCCTAAGTCTGAGGCTCTATTTGCTGTTAGTTGGTTTTAAGGTGGAGGGGAAAAAAAAACAAAAACAAATTAATACAATTTTTTCCTATGTGTAAACAAGGACATCTTAAGGTATGTGAATATCATTGTTCTTTTTTTAAAAGGCATTGGGGACCTTGGGATTCATGATGCAAATAGTAATCTCTTGTACTCAAGGACTAACAAAATTACAGAGCTGTAATTGTTGCTGTACAATGGGATATACACTGCCCAACTGGGGGTAGTGAGGACCTACAGAGGCTGGATTGCTGGGTTGGAGCCAATGGGATGAGGTTCAGCAAGACCAAATGCCAGATCCTGCACTTTGGCCACAACAACCCCAGGCAGCGCTACACGTGTGGGGCAGTGGCTGAAAGACTGCATAGCAGACAGACCTGGGGGTATTGGTCAATGCTTGGCTGAACATGAGCCAGCAGTGTTCCCAGGTGGCCAAAAAGGCCAATGGCATTCTGGCTTGTAGCAGAAATAGTGTTGCCAGCAAGAGCAGGGAAGTAATTGTCCCCCTGTACTCAGCACTGGTGAGACCACACCTTGAATACTGTGTTCAGTTTTAGGTCCCTCACTGCAAGAAAGACATCAAAGCCCTGGAGCATGTCCCAAGAAGGGCAAGGAAGCTGGTGAGGGGTCTGGAGCACAGGCCTTATGAGGAACAGCTGAGGGAGCTGGGGATTGTTCAGTCTGGAGAAGAGGATGCTCAGGGGAAGCCTTATTACTCTCTGTAACTAGCTGAAGGGCAGTTGTAGAGAGGTAGGGCTCAGCCACTTCACTCTTGTAATTAGCGATAGGATGAGAGGGAATGGCTTCAAGTTGCAGCAGGGGAAATTCAGACTGGATGCTAGGAATACTTTCCAAAAGAGCAGTCAGGCTCTGGAATGGACTGCCCAGGGAAGTGGTGGAGTCACCAACCCTGGAAGTATTTAAAGAACATTTAGACACTGTGTTGTGGGGATGTGGTTTAGAGAGAACTATTGGTGAAGTATTAGACTGGATGATCTTGTAGGTCTTTTCCAACCTTGGTGATTCTATGAAAACTCTGAGATAGAATACATTTTTCATCAGTGTGATTTGCTGTTATTTAAGATCAATACTGACTCAGCTGGAGTCACAACTCTGGTTCGTTCTGGTTGTTTGGATGAGCAGAATCTACAGGCTGCTGTGTATGGCAAGGAGTCAGGACTGAAGACATTATTAATTTATGTAATACTTAAATTACCACAGCCTTCAGTCACGTGTGTTAGAGTGGTCTTCTTTCAGATTCGCCATAGCCAAGGACCCCACACTTTTGCTTTTTTATATTCTGAGGGTAACAGAGAACTGATGCCCAAATTTTCTGTCCATACAAAATATACGTCTTCCAAAGGCAAAGGAGGAGATTAACATTCCCAAGATGACTGAAAAATGAGTGCCTGCAGACACTCCTAGGACAGACATTCCTATGAGTATCAGGCTTCCTACAACTATCACATTCAGTGCATACTGCACATATGTTCACACGTCCTGGAGTGTTGCTGCATTTCCTCAGGAAGATAGTGGCTGTGGGGTGGAGTGTGCTGGTGTTAAACATTTTTTCTTGATGTACCTCTTGCTCCTTCATGACTCACAAGAAGGAAGGTACCAGGAGATGGTTATAGGCCACAACAACTGTTCTGGTTAGTCATACACTTTGCCCACAGGCCACAAGTTAAGCCTCCAGTACACTGGAGATTTGTCAGAGATACGGGCTGCATTCCCTGCTCCTGTTGCAGTCTGTAAAGTGCTCTTAACACCTCTATGGTGAACCCAGCAGAAATACACATCCCCTGCACTATTCACTGGTAATGGCACAAAGTGCTCTAGTCTGTGTCTGCTGGCAGAAGAAATTACACCAATTTAACAGTGCAGATACAAAGCTTTTGGTCACCTGCAAGAATAACAGGGAATTTCATGCCTCTCTGAGCCTCCTGGTCAGTGAGCTCAGAGAGCTTTCATACAACATGCCACAGATTGAGAAAGCAATTTTTGTGTTTGTGGTGGGATTTGTTTGTCAATGACAGTTGCTAGAAGGTCTTTAGATATAAGACTCTAGAGAGCAAAATCTAATATGGTGACAACAAGCCATATCACAGCATCAAACAGTAGTTTCTTTTTACTCAGAAATCACTCAAGTGGTGGCTGCACAGCAGAAGGTGAATATGTAACTGGAACAACACTAACAGACAAGAAAAAGAGTGCTAAAGGAAGTGCAGTAACAGCCTTCCTAGTGCAGCTGACCTGGCACAGCTCAATTACGCTGTAATTCTGGATTCAAAAATCTCTGAATCCCACTCCCAGG
Organism: Odontophorus gujanensis; assembly: GCA_013399175.1. Classification (NCBI taxonomy): domain Eukaryota; kingdom Metazoa; phylum Chordata; class Aves; order Galliformes; family Odontophoridae; genus Odontophorus; species Odontophorus gujanensis. The sequence goes on along the minus strand of VXAB01006850.1, from coordinate 503,482 downwards.
AGGAAAAAACTGTTTCTGGCTTTTACTGAGAGCCTCACTCATCTTTGATTTAAGTATTAAATGAAACTTATCTAACCAGTATAATCTTTCTGCAGAAAAATCTGCATGAAGCTCTGTCACCAGAAATGGAAACGCGTATCCACAATATGCTGCTCTAGAAAGGCCATAGCTTGTCTCATTACATGCAGTGCTATCCTCACACACGAGCAATCAATTATTCACATAATTTGTTGACAATTAATATAACTATCTCTAATCAAGAGCTGTTAGAATTCAGAATTATGTGATTACACCAAGATCTACGCATCATAAATTCAAGAGGCACAACCTAGAAGATGAAGAAACATTTTTCAATTTATTCATTTTTACTAGTTAAAAGAACACAGGAAGGTTAATTTATGCATATTTCTAAGCAGGGGCTCAGAACCTGTAAGAGTGAAATTAGTGTCTTTATTATATTTGTTGTTGTCAGTTAAGTAGTAGAACCTCTTTGGTTATGGTGGGGAGAATTCAGCTTTTTTAATATAATCAGGAAGGATAAGAAACACTTGGATTGTGTGATTGATATGCAGAAAAATGTGAATACTTATGTTTACTTGCTACAAAAACAAGTCTGGAGTGCTAAGTAGGTTATTTCTGAGAGAACATAAGCACTACCTAAGTAATACAGTCAAAACTCAATAATTTGGTTTTCATCCTTCTCAGAGCATTTGGCTTCCTCATTCTACAGGTTTATATTTCATCTTCCTGTCTATCATAGGCTCAACTAGGTACTTGGTTTCTTGTCTTCATTGAAAACCACTGCAGAACTACTGGGTCTTACTCCACCACAGCAGAGACTGTTGTAGGCTGGAGCTAACTGCTGATGTCAATTAATTCTGCTAGCAAGTTTACCAAAACAAAAAAAAAAAGGGGGGGTCTGAAGGTCTTTGATCAAGCCCAGTTTTGTTAGAAATGTGTTTTAATGGCATTGTACGTAAGACTGCTATGTTCCTATATGAAGGAGTGTTTCATCTAAACAAAACCTGTCCTGTCAACCAGCACTTTGCAGTATTGGGTACAATCTAACTCTTACTGAAACCAGCAGGAAGTCACTGCTGATTTCATTCATGATCATTCTTCTGAGACAATTCCAATCATCTTAGAATCATAGATTTGCATGAGTTGAAAAGGACCTCAAAGATGATCTAGTTTCAGAAAAATTGTCCTGTCTATGTAAGCCATTAATACTTAACTGACATATATTTCCATTTAAAATTTTATTTTAGAATATATCATATGGCAGCCAAGTAGGAAAAAAATATCACTGTTAATGTGCATTTAAAAATATATAATCACTTTTTAATTCATTTCAATTTTATTTTAAGTTTGTTAGTCTGACATGAAGTCCTTAAGGAAATCCATGAAGATGGATAAGACCTACTGAAACTTCTTCCACGTTCTCTTCTCCCTGGAAATCTTACCAGTGTATATCACTGCCAGATCATGCTGACTCATCTGTCTACATTGAATGCATTTTCAAAAACAGTGTTTTTCTGATGCCAGGAGCTAGTAATAGATCTGCTCTGATGCTAGAGTATCAGCAAGTGAAGGGTGAAGAAAATTTATCTAAGTTTTGATGTACTACAAAATGTTGGCATGACCTCTGCTGACAGAAATAAGTTCTCAGTGGTTTTTAATACGCAGAGCAATGAGACTTTGGATAAGAAGTTACATATGCACAAGTACCTCTCACTTGCTCATGTTGGCACAGCATCGGTTTCAGGTGTTTCTGAACATCTTAATGTTACCAAAGAACCTGAAGCACAGATTTTAAAACACAATCTAGAGATACCACCTCAAGCTGAAGTTGTATCAGTACCACTTTCTTGTTTACCACCTATAATGCAGCAGTTCATACCTACAAGAATTAAACATGTCTCTGGACTAAGGGAGGCTACAGAAATACCAACTGTTATTTATATTTGGCCAGTATTATGGATAGAAGAAGCTTGCAAACCCTTCTGGGACAGACTTTCTAATTCCTTAATACCAAACAGCCCAAACTTGGCAAGACACTGCTCTAGTCCTGATGAAGTAACTGAAGATGTAGCATGTTCCCAAGTAACCCCAGTGAAACAGCTTGAACAAGAGCAAGGCAGCAAGACAACAAAATCATATCCTCTTATTTTAAAGTCTTCCAACACTGCTGTTTCCAGAATTCTAAAATCATTGGCTAATACCAAGAATAAGGATTATGAAAGTATTTTACCATTTTCATCTACTAGCCCTATTGGAAAGAAAGTGAAAATTCCATTTAAGGAAAATGCTATGATAATACATAACAGAGAAATCTACATCCCTTATGCAATGAGGCATGAAACTCTGTCACCAGACATGGAAATAAACAATCAAGATATGTTGCATGGGAAGATCACAGTTACTTTCATTACTTGCAGAACTATCCGTGAAAAAATAACCAGAGGTTCACATCCACTGCTGTCAAGCCAGTGCGTTGCAAAACAGAACATCAAATCTCTTACAACCCTTGCTGCCCAAGATGAAACTTCAAGTACAGCCCATTTATCTTTACCCAGAATGGCTACCATGTTTCAGTGCAAGCAGTGCTCACCTGTAACTGGGAAAGGACAACAGGCAGTAAGTGATCTGTGATAATCACTTAAATGTATATATGATGGCAGTAAATTACTTCCCTCCTAGATACAGATAAATGCAATCAAACTGCATTATTTAGCAGACTTATAATGGGTAAGTGCTGTAAAAGATGCGTGACCCGATTTTGACTTCTCCACAAAAGCAGAATCAAACACAACTCTAGTGGCCACAGATCTCTGTAGAGTAAATAACAAGGTTTTCAGGTCTCTGAGTCTTCATGGTTTAAAATTAAATAAAATTAAATAAAGCTGACAAAGCATCTATCAGTATATTTTAGTATCTGGGTAGGATTAGTGCACTTTACTTATGCAAGCAGCTAAGTGCTATTTGGCACTTTGGTAAGTCCAGATTTACAATTACAAACTTACATTGGTAAGTCCAAATTTAGATAATCATACAGTTACCATGGTTGGAAAAGATCTCCAAGATCATCCAGTCCAGCTGTCCACCTATCACCAGTATTTCCCCATTCCCAAGGGAGAAGTAGTTTCTAGAAACAGGCACTGAGTGCCATCACGATCGTATTTTAAAGTAACAGTGAAATTAAAGAGAGACAGACCTAGTCGGCAAGAGATGAATTGAATTGACTGAACCCTGAATTAAGTTGATACCTCCTTGTAGCACTGAGGTAGAAAAGAATCTAGAAACAAGCCATGAAAGAAACTGAGTCAGGAGGAAAACTGCTATCCAACATTCACTTTCAGGTAGTAAAATTCTACTTTTTCTTGTTTCAGTTCCTCAAGAAGGCTGCTTTCCCATCCAAAGAACCACAAAACAGAGATGAGAGAGAAGCACAACAGAAAGTAGACAAAGAACTAAGAAAGAAATTTGGTATTGTTAAAGATATAAGAATCCATGTCACGAGGATAAATCACGGTGAACTTCAAGAGGATTTTAAATGGAAGGTAACCACCAAGACAGAGAAATGGAAGTGTGTCAAAGGACACTTTTGCCCATATACAACAAAGGACACAATTCTCAGCATAAAAATATAAAGCGTTCATCACCTTGAAGTGATCATTACACACTGTTAGTACTCCCTTCAAAACTTTTGGGTTTTTTGAGCCCTTGTCATAGAATGTTTTCTATTTGAGAACATAATGTTTATAAAGATTTAGAGCACCAATACATATATGCATTCTTGTATCAGGTATTGAAAGTCAGGAACAGTCTTTGCAGATTACCTTCTTTTGTTACACTCTGTCATTTCTGCACACATTGAGTGAGTTTTCTGCAAAGAATAATACATCATGCTTAAGATAGCCTTTATCTTAAGTAACATTTCAAATGAAGTAACTTTTGTGGGAGATCTCTGCTGTCTTAATCTATACTTCACATCTGGTTGCACTATGCCCTAACAGAGTGCATCTTTTTTATGTGTGTTTTTAAAATCTTAGATAACTAATAACACTGTATTAAATAATGTGTAAATGCTGTGAAAGAACACATTTCATAGCATCTTAAATATATTAGCACATCAGAATTTCTGTATATTTTTTAGATACAGCTATATCCCTTTCAACAACACACAGAATAATCACAAAACAAGTGAGCGTAGGAAATGGAATATATGCATTTAAATTTTCCTCAAGTGTGAAACTGGTCAGACAATAAGATTGCAGCCCAGACCTGTTTTTACTAACACAGTTGATCTACTGGTTTGGCAAAGGCACTTATTTTGGAATTTATCTTAAAAAACTCAAACTCAGTAATGTAACGAGCTCATGTTAGTATTGATACCAAGCACAGCAGGTCCTTTTTCAGACCCTAGTATTATTTGCTGCAATATACTTGTATATAAAGTGCTAGGTGTGAGCCCACTACATGAATAATACATCATCTTGTGGACAGGAACAGCCTCCTTCTAAAACTGTTGTGTTTTTTTTTTCCTGAATTGTCCACATTTCCTTGATTGGATCTTCTTACTCAGTTAATAAAAACTGTCTAGTAAGAGAATCAGAATTGATTAAATTAAAATCAGTGTATACATTAGATCCTTCCTTTTCAGCAGCAAACACAGCCACTTGAACCAGGTTCAGCAAAGAAAAATAACTCAAAGAGTGGGAGTAATCAGAAAAAGTGCATTCAACCTTGAGACACAGCACTGCAAGAGACTGTGAGAAAGGGAAACAAATAGTCTATGCAGTGTGAAAGTCTAAAGAACACCACACCCACTGATTCTTGTTTGCAAAGTGTGCTGGACAAACCCTGTGCATTCAAGATGATCCGGATAGTTTTTCCAAAATTAAGATTTTACATATTGACCACTCCTTCTCTCAGAATCTCTTCTGTTGAGTGAGTTCGTTATTACAGCCTGAGCATCACATCTCCTCCACTTGTGAAAAAGTGATGGAGACAACAGGCTCCCACTGCTGTGGGAGGAGCACTGCATGATACATACAGAGGAACAGTCCTCCACTACTCGCTGCTGTTGTCATTACTCAGATTGCTTTGCATTACCTGCTGAATTAAATGCCCCTGTAATTTGCCATGTGAAATACGGTTATTTCAGAAGTTCACCTTTTAAACTGCAGTCACTGACACAGTTAAACCTTCTTATTTTTTAACTGCAGCTAGTAAAATGGAAGTATAATGAAGAACTAAGCCTATCAGTTTATTGTTCACCAGGGGCTTTGCCTCCAGTATTTGAATCTTGTGGCACAACAAATAAATTAGCAACAATCCTTCTAACAAAATTTTACAAGTCACATAATTAAATCTGGCATACACACAGTTTCCTGAGAGACTTTACTGTCAATGTACAAAAGGCAGCCCAGAGTATCTCACTCTTTTGGCAGCAGTTTGCCTGTATAGAGACTGAGGACCACTCAATAACTGCAGGGAGAGAGAAGGCAGAGCTCAGCTTGTCATCTCACAGATGAGTCTCAATCTGGAACTGAAATACATTCAGCTAGCAAGTATTTACCTACAAAAGACTGAGCAGAGCACCAAGTCAGAGTATTTCATTTCAATGCCTGGGTAGCAGAATAGGCACTGACTAATCTGTTACTCTTAGTTTCTCTACTATCTAGCTACAGCCACAGATTGTTTCCTGCTACTGATACATCACACATCCTTAAAAACATCCCCAAATTTGCTCTGAGACTCAAGCAAGTATTCTTTTATAACATATTAAGAAGAGTACCTTTAAACAATGGGGAAACCTTAACTGTATCAAACACCAACTTAAATTGATAGAAAACCTTTAAGAATAACAATAGCATATGGTAGCATACGGTGCATAAATCCAGACCATTGAAGACTTTCTGGGCACAGTACTGGTTTTAGAGCAACCACTTGGCCTGTCTGAGCTAGTTTCTTGAAGCTGATGTTCTTGGTGCACTCTGGCAATTTAGGGTTATTTCACACTCGCTCTTTGACAGAAAGGGAGATGTGGATTCTCTAATATAAAGTAATACAGGTAGAAATTGAGTGTATTCTAAGGTAATCAGCTTCAGCATATTCTCTCTAGTTTGAGTTTTATTCCTGGTCAAGCAGCCTGCAGGCAGACAACCAAAACTGCTTAACAAGTACCTTTTTCCTCAGTACACAGTACTGCAGGCAGACATAAACACAAGCTGAGTAGCCCTCAGAAGAGCTTGAAAAAGAGGTTGTTTCTCTTGACGTCATTGGAAAAAAACGCAGCAAGGCCCTATGAGGCATTCGTAGGAACTGTATGGATCTTTTTGCATAGTAATCCAACATTACTCAAATGACTGATAGCTCAGTCCTTAACTTTACTTTTAACAGCCTAATACTGTAAACGTCAATATAAACTGCTGGCAAACTACTTAAGCATAAAACAGAGTTCCTAGCATTCAAACCTTAACCTGGTACGTTATTTGTACTGTTTTCTTACGAAACTAGAGTACAAAAATAGGACATGTATTGTATTCTGAATGTGTATACTTGGAAGCCAAGCCTTACATGTTGCTAGCTGTGTGCAGATGCAAATACATCCCAGTAGTATGCTCTCATTTTGTGAAAGCAAAGTTAACAGAACCACTGGAAATGGCATGAGTTCAACTGAGTAGAGTGCTATCCATCAAGTATAAATTGCTCCATTGTTTTTTTTTGTTTGTTACTTCTTTCTGTTTATGATCACTTTAACATAGCACGATAAACTTGACACACTATCTTGTTTTTATTAGTAAATACACCAGCATATTTTAGAAAAAGGCTTCAGGGTTTTGGTTCCTAGGTTTTATAAAATGAAAAAAAAAAAAAAAGAATATTTTATTAGAAGGACAGAAAATCCTTACAGGTTCCTCTACCCATCAATGAATGTGTCTTTACTGACAGCAAGCTTTCTGCTCTTTAAAGGCAAAGGGACCAGCACAAACAAGCAGATGCTACAAAATGAAAGAAAAATGAATGCTTACCTGTTTCCAAAAATCTAGGTTAGCAGGGAAAGAACTCCAAAGGAGAGATCTCCAACAAGAGATCCTTCCTCAGTGGCAGTCAGCCCTTAAATGAGGTCTAAGAGCAGTGCAGCCTGGCTCCACCCCTTCCAATCACACAGATGAATTGCTTTCACCTGTGCTCCCAGGGCTGAACAGCTCTTTCCTTCAGGTGCTCAATCAGTGGCTCAGGCCATGACTCAGCAGTCCCCATACACTACTCAGATATAAAGCCATTGCCTTTTTGATGCCCAGTTGTATGGGAACTGTTGAATCACGGCCTGAACCACTGATTGATCACCTGAGGTGAGCACTGAGTCAGCCGCGGGAGCACAGGTGAAGGTAATGTACCTGTGTGATTGGAAGGGCTGGAGCCTGGCTCCACCTCTCCCAGACCCCGTTTAAGGGCTGACCACCACCAGGGAAGGATCTCTTCTTGGAGATCCCTCCTGTGTGGAGTCAATGGTGAGCCTCCACCATCATAAAGGTGAGCTATTCTCTTTTTGCGAGTTGTCTGTATACCATCTACTTAAGCCTACCAAAAATATACTATCTTCTGCACTATTTTCCTTGAGTGCCATTCTTGGGGGTTATTTGCCCTACAACAGTGCAAACTAAAGAAATGTGTAAGGTGTGAGCCCTATCCCACTAACCCTTCTAATGGAATACATTGCTTTCTACCCTAGTTTGCCCTCATTGCAACCTTCCTCCAGGCACCAGTCTGCACGGATGTGCTATGTAGCCCCAGTTTATCTTTGCAGAACTGAGTTCCCATCTGTAATTTTCCCACAAACTCCACATCTGGCAAATAACATATAAGTTATATAGAACTCATTCCTAGAAATAGGAATGAATAGTTCCTCAAGCATCAGGTTTCTAGCACTGTGCCAAAACCAACACAACATAAATAAATGTTATCTTCTAAGAAGTTAAGACTATTTTCATTCTTCATTCTACTGAGCAACTTTGTAAAAATAATTTTGTTTGGACATTAGATCAAATCCATCTAAATGGACAAGGCAGTGACAAATAAAAACGATCTATCTGGAGAGAATGGCATGGTTTAAATACTTGACATTTTTTCAGTTAGGTGATTCCTGCTTCACTTTATTGTTACTATTTTTCCCATTTTATTGCAATAGTACAACCACTTTTTCCAATCTATTTTTGAGGTAGAAATCCTGATCTTTAGTTTTCCTGTCTTGAAGAGACAGCAATAATTGAATTATGCCTCAATGTGCTTATATCAGGCAATTCCTGAAATCGTGTTCTTTGCAGTCAGATTTTTTCAGGAAACAAAGCAATAATATTCTACTTTATTTTTGTTTGTTTGTTTCAGTTCCCCAGGAAGGATGCTTTCCCATCTGAAAAATTGCAAAGAAGATTTGAAAGAGTAGCACAACAGAAAGAAGACAATGAACTAAGAAGGAAATTTGGTATTGTTAAAGATGTAAGAACCCATCTCAAGAGGTTAAAATTCTAATGCAATTTCATTGTTCAAGTTGTTCATCTGCAGCTAAGTTAGAGATCAGTAACAAATTACCGTTTCTGTTGGATCTGTTATCTCTTGTTCAAACTGTAGCAGTCAACTTGCATTTTGTCAACTGAATCTTAAACCAACATGTACTGCTCTTTCCAGGGTCTTTGAGAAAGACTTATTTGTATTGTTCCTGAATGGGAACAGCATTGGTATACACTCAGCGTTCATGAAAAACACTCTATAACTGTTTTGTGAAATATTTCAAGGCCAGATAAAGCAAAACTTCCCAGAGTACGTTAAAAGAACACAAGCATGACTTTTCTTTTTTTTCCTTCCTTCCAGTACCAAAATAAAGTGTCTGGCATAAAACAAAACAAAGTTGTGCAGGCTCTCATTTTTCTTAATTTTTTCCTAGTAAATATGCCAAGGCAGGTTCTTTGACAGTGTTTCTCCATCTATCCACATTTTCATTTCCAACACATGCCCCAAAAATCAATGAAACGCTACATGTTTATTCTAGAGCTGTTTTATGTAGACGCTTCCAGTTGCCTGTCTGAGATTGAGAACTTTTCAGATAGCAACAGTGTTACTGCATCTTCACTATTTTCTACTGTCATACACCTTCTCTCCTTGCAGAGTATATTCAATTCGTTGCATTTTGTCATTTCTGCAGACTTTGTAATTAGAATTTTTCAAGTAATAAAAAGAAAATGTTTGCCTCCTCTAAATTATTGATCCTTATATTTTTCTGCTTTGTGATCATTTCTTGAAAATTAGGCTTGTGTGTGGGTTACAATACCGGGATTAACCCGTGATTGTTGAGTCTTTCTGAAGTACGTTTCACATACAAGTTCCCCTTTCTAAAGAGAATCCTCGTACGTACCACAGTATGTGCTCTGCCTTTGTATACTGAGCTATGTTTATGAATCCAGCCACATGTAATCCCAAGGCTAAAAGCATGAGAATCACTTTCAAGACCTCCACGTTGAGGGAGTTAACAGTGGTTGAAAAAAGGACATGAAGAAAGTTCTTCCACGTAGACAGCTACGTCTAATTAGCCACCCAGTTATTGATGCTTATATTAACCACCTCATGGAGCCAAGAGCTGACGTTTTCTTTTCGAGCAGCGCATTCACCTGAGCTGGGGACCAGGAGTCCTGGCACAGGGAGCTATTGGCACTGGGTCCAGACAGAAGGATGTAACTGTTTCTGCACTGTACAGGGTGGGTACTGGGGAACAGCTTTCCTCTAGATTTTCTTATGTGGTGATCCTAGGTACAAAAGTTCAAATTGAAAATCAGTGGCTTCCAGGCAGTTAGACGCTGCATGACCAATATAGATACCAGTGTAACATTTTTTTTCCCCTAAATCTGCATATGCAGATTTGCATATTAGTGGAGAACCATGCTGAAAACACCACCTCACTGTTCATTTAAGGAACCCAACAGAACAGAGTTGTAGGTTACAGTTAGAAAGCTTGGACTCAATTACATTTTCAAATGAAACTAAGCCCAGAACAGCAGCTGACAGCCTGTCTGAAGTTCAGAGGTGGAGGGGAAAGCTCTTTAACTCTCTCATTAGCAGTAGTCGGAAGAATGAATGAGCTTTCCCTGAAACTCATGATAATATTGTTTTGCATTCTGTACAGTAATGACATTCAAAACTTGCACAGCATATAATAAACAAGATCTAAATGGTTTGAAGGAGAAGATAGACTTAGGAACTACCCAATAATAATATAGAACCTGCTGTCATGTAAGAAGAGACTTAAGACAGGAAGAAAACAGGTGAAATCTATGGCTGGTGTCACACCTGATGTCAGATCAGAGGCTCTAACCTTTCCTTCTGGCCTAAACACTGTGCAAGTCTGTGGAACTGCCACATAGATTTTGCCAACTTAAAACCTATTTGGGCTTTAACAGTGTAAATTCCCTTCCAACCCTACTATAGTCAGATTATTTGTCTCTGTTGCTGTATAACACATCCATTAAAGTCTCGTCTGACTTTCCAAGTGTGGGAATATAATGTTGTTTCTGCAGAAGAACAAGATAAGAAATTCGTTCATGGCCTCTGTAGCCATCTAGCATAACAGAGATTAGAAATAAAGATTGTAAATTGATTAGCAATATACAGGTACATCTAGTAACAATTTATGTTTAGCCAGTATGAATATATATGTAATATTTTGTCACATGACACACCCAAGGAAGTAAGGGCAAGTTGGAACTTGTCTGAAGCTGTCTGAAGAGGCATCAGGAAGGGCTGACACCTCCCAGTGTTGTTTATTTAACAAAATAAATGTCCCTTGGACAGAAGGGAAGAGGCCTTGGAGAGAATCACCATGGAAATGCGATAAGAAGAGATCTGAGACATCTTGGAAACAACAGAATGGTGGCTGGCTGGTGGCAAGATAGAGTAAGAATCAGAATGCAGTTTACAAATGTAAACCTTTGCTGGCACAATGTAGAATACAAATTAACAAGTGTCAGAATGTAATTAACAAACATAAATCTGGTAAGATTGTGAACCTGGAATACCCAGCCAATGGGAAAACAGGGCAGGGGGTAAGTTTGTGGGAAAAAGTATAAAAACTGTAATGGTGTTCCCATAGATGCGCTCCTGTTGGCAGAACTCCTGCCATTGCAATCGCGAATTTCTTCACCAGAGATCCTATCTCCTAAAAAGCCTTATCTAAATCAGTTTTCTATACAGAATTTTCATAGGATAGCTCCAGATCTAAGCCTAGGAAATGGCAGCACATTCTTTGCTCTCTGGATTTCAATCAAACATTTGTATTTGTATTCCAAATAAGAAAAGAAGTAGCATTTTGCTAATCCCTCCAATAAGGAATTTGACACCTTTAGATAGGTTAAAAATCCCACCAGAGAAGGAAGATGCTCCAAAAGCAGCCAGAGTTCCGTTACTGAGCCCCAACACGAGGCAAACCTTTCCTGAAATAATTCAAAGCATTAACAACAAAGTATTTTGTGGTAATGTTTGTTGCATGGTGCCAGAACTCTACAGGCAGTTCACAGACAGTGGGCTGGGGCTGGGCTCCACTGGCTAGCTGTCATTTCAGTTCTGGGAAACAAAAGGAGTGCCACATAAAAGTGGCAAAAATCCCAGTTCCATGGGGGCTAGGGGGGAGAATATTTTCAGTAGGAGTTATGAAACTGCACTGCATGGGTGGCTCTGTTGGGCATGAAAGAGGAGAGGAGCTTTACCCTGATGATGGGATGGGACAATGAGACTCAGGTCACTGAAGATAATGCAGGAAGAAAGACTCTGCTTTCATTCATTTGGTCAGAGGTTTGCTGCAGCACCTTTCCAGACCAATGGTCCCACCACTGCTCTGAGTACCTGCCTCTAGCTTCCTACCCATCCCACCTTTTTAATTTTCTCAACACATCTCTTCTCGCTCAAGCCTTCAACAAGTTTTGATTCTTCTCCTATTCAGGAAAGCAATCCCAAAAGCTGCTCCGCTTGATCAAGACCTTCTCTGAAAAGAGATTGTAAGGCTTTATTGAAGAGGAGGATCCAGACCAGGCAGTTGGCTCCGCAGTTCTTCTTCTGGGAGTTCAGAACAAGTCATTTTTGATTAGTAACTCTCTCACCCCATTTCCTTTCCTGTGTGACATTAACACGATGCTAGACACTAAGTCACTACTCTGGAAACAGATGTTAGAGAGGCAAAATATCTAGTCATTTTTAGGCAGCTTGCCAGCATCCATCACCAAACCCATTTCAGAGACAACTGCTGAGAGCTGGATCAGAAAACAGATTTCAAACCACATTACACATAAGAAACAAATACTATCCAGGAAACCGCTTTACAGGTCTAAATAATAAATCACTCCTTGGAAGAATTTTTATTTTGGAGAAGCGTTTGGTGAAATGCTGCTGGGCTGGGCTGTTTAATCATTAGGTATCACGTACATCCATAGCAACTTATTGAATCCACAGTGCATATCTCACTATGAACCTTCAGAGAAAAAGAAATGACATATCTGTCTCCATGTGTAAACATATATATACACTAACATATTTTTGTATGTATGCATACATACACTGTCTGATGTGACACTGCATCTCGCTTTTCATTAAAGAAATCAACAAGAACAGAATTGCTGACTTAATACACTGAGAACACCGACATTTCAAAGACAAGAGAATTTATGTTAATAAACATTTCTTTTCAGCTGTTGCACTTAGCAGTTGCATGGAGCCAATACTACTTAAGGAACAAGTCTTACTAATTTGATTGTCCACACTAAGAGGACCATACAAATGTATGCCACAGCTGTTCCAAAACTAGCTTGGTTTCCCAATAAGCTCTTAATGACATATGCAAATACACCTCTCTATACATTTCAGTAATAAAATTTTCAATATATCACGATACTGCTCATACAAATAAATATAAAGGTAAAGCTATTTGCAGGAGGAGCACCAGATGAAATATATAAAGATATACTGAGCTAGAATACGAGTAAGGAGAACAACTCTGGATTTTTTAATTTCTAAACATTCAGTGTCTCCTGTTAGCATCTGATCACTGCTCTCTTGGAGCTGTTTGGTTTGAAGGAAAACTCCCAGGCTGCAAATAGACCCAGTTTTAATGGTGAACAGCTCAGGCTAATGAACCCCAGAGACTATGAGTCCTCTAGGAAGCAGCAGAAAACATCCAGGCTGCCCAGAGCCACATCCAGCCTTGCCTTGAATGCCTCCAGGGATGGGGCATCCACAACCTCTCTGGGCAACCTGTTCCAGTGAGTCACCACTCTGAGTGAAAACTTCCTCCTCACATCTAATCTGAATCTACCCTGTCTTAGTTTAAAACCATTCCCCCTTGGCCTATCACTATCAACCTGTGTGAACAGTCATTCCCCCTCCTGTTTATATGCTCCCTTCAAGTACTGGAAGGTCACAATGAGGTCTCCCTGGAGCCTTCTCTTCTCCAAGCTGAACAAGCCCTGTTCCCTCAACCTTTCCTCACAGGAGAGGTGCTTCAGCCCTCTGATCATTTTAGTGACCCTCCTCTGGACCCATTCCAAGAACTCTGTGTCACTGTGCTGGAGCCCCCAGGCCTGGATGCAGTACTCCAGATGGGGCCTCACTAGAGCTGAGTAGAGGGGGACAATCACCTCCCTCACCTCTTTTTTAATGCAGCCCAGCATATGGTTGGCCCTCTGGGCTGCAAGAGCTGGCTCATGTCCAGCTTCTCATCCACCAGGACCCCCAAGTCCTTCTCTACAGGGCTGCTCTCCAGGAGTTCTTCCCTGAGTCTGTATAAATACCTGGGATTGCCCCAACCCAGGTGCAGCACCTTGCACTTGGCCTTCTTGAACCTCATTAGATTTAAATCTTTAAGACAAAGAGTTCAATTTGTAAAGAAGGGACTCAGTCTTTCCTTTACACTTAGAGGTGTTGTCTTATTATTATTTTTCCTGTAGTTTTGCAGTTTGGACATAAACTTTAAATGTTTCTGCTGAAAACAATTTAAAGGGACTACAAATCCTGAGAGCCACCATTGCTGAGAGCCTAATTTGGGCATCTCAAACAGTTCAAATTTCATGAGGTGCAAAGCGATTCTATGGGGTCCTAGGGATCCAACCTCCTTAACACACACCTGAAGGGAAGGAACCCAAACATACAGGGCCATCCTGGAGAGGCTGCACATCACTCTCCCGATGAGCCACACTTCCCCAAAAGACAGCAAGGCTCTCCTGACTCTTCTGTCAGGCATTCCAGCAGACTGATGACAAAGCTGCCAGCTTCACAGGGACATGCTAAGGATATTTTTAAAATCTTCTGCTCTCTGTCAGTTGTAACACCCTTTCTGAAGGCTGAGATAGAAGCCAGTTTCCACATCTATAACCCAAACCCCAATAGTGACTTTGGCACCATATGACACATTCTTGGCAGGCACCGCAGGGAGGCCAGGAGCAGGCTGGATGCAAAGCCACTGAGGCCCCTCTAGAAACAGCTTAGCCATGCTTTAGGGAAAGCCTTAATACACAGTATGCAAGGGAAATGTCTTCAATTAATTTTGTCCATCCTACGTGGACAAAGCATAATTTTTAAAGCCACTTTTATAGAACACAAGGAACATTATGTGGCACTGAGGGACATGGTTAGTGGGCCTAGTGGAGATGGGTTGGTGGTAGGACTACACGACCTTAGTGGTCTTTTCCAACCTTAATGATGCTATGATTTTATGGCATGCCATTTTCTCTCACCAAAGCATAAGCGCACAATAACATTACTACCAGCAAGAGAGAATGCAGATATGCTCCTAAGTGGAATAGAAGACATTACTAGAAGTGGTAAATCATGGGCTGGAATTCTGGGACCGTAACAGAAAATCCAAAAAGTCAGATTTATTCAAACAGATGCTCAGTAAATTCTAATCAGAGCAAAATTTTGAGCATTTTCTCCTTTGTTATGCTTTCACATCAGCTGCTGCTGTTATGCATGCGAAGTACCAGCAGTAATTTGTAATGGGCAAAGAGGCACAAGCTCCCAAAAAATCCAATGATCCAGCAGCAACAGCACTCATTAACCAGTCCTAGTCCACAGGAGAGTCTTGTTCTTAGGAGCCCCTGAGCAGCATCATTCATTGTGCTCCTTTGCTGCTAGCCATACAGCAGCAACAGTTACTGGTTATGATATTTTACAAAGGGAAATCCATTAACTGAAGCTTTTCTTTGGAGTACAGTGCTAAGTGCCTTGTCCACATGGCAGAGTATTTCTTCAACTTCTCAAAGGGAGGACCAAGAAATTTGGCTGGCAAGAACAACATGAATTCTGTTTTTTCTCTTAGTGTTCTAAGATGTGCCTTGCATCTTAGCAATGACAATGAGAGAGTAGATGGTGGGAAAGGAGGATCCTATGGTATTTTTCCCCTTTCTAGCATCGTTTTAGCCTTCAAACTCAGCTCCTGAGGGACAGAACACCAGTGAACTACTGTATCACAGGAGACAGAAAATCAGAGGTGCACCTGCAAGGGACATGACCAAGATTGGCCACCTTTCCATTAGAATCTTTAATTTGAGCAATTCTTGCAAAAAAAAAAAAACATTGAGAATTAAGGTCTCAAATTCTTCTCAAATTTCAAATGCTAAAATGGAAGCACTTAATGGTGAACAACTTAAAAAACTGGGAATATCTCACTGTAACTCCACCTGCTCAACTCTCTCAATGCGGTTGAAAACTTAGTAAGTTAATTAATAAAAAGTAAGTTGAGAAAGGTCTCAAAATTTTTAAATATACAATAGCCAGGAAATGCATGCCTAATGGTACTGTCAAAATCAAAAACTTACATAAAGAAACTACTCCGTCACAGCAAAATCCTGCTTGAATTTTGCCATCTTCAGGGTACTGTACGTACATTATGGACAGCACAGACAACAGCACTTCAACCTTCTGTTGGCAGCTACCCAGAACAGAACTGAGCTGCCCACAGGCACAGGACGGTTACATGTAAGACAGAGAGAAGAGGAATGACTCTGACTGAAGTTTCTTTTGTAGTACAGACATTCTGAGCTCGCAGTCTGAAGCTCTGATACAGAACAGCTGCATGGTCTCTCATTTAAAAGTAACAGAACTCATTTCCAACTCTTATGGCTAAGCTAAAAAGGCAGAGAGTTGACCTAGGTTCAATAAAAGGGTTAAGAACATTAGGAGACAAAGAGCCAAATGCATATCTAACCCCAAGCCAACCAACACAAGAAATACCACAGTGACTTTTAAACATATCTCAGGGCTTTGAGAAAGGCTCAGTTTATGACCTGAACCTTATTAACAGGTGAGTTTGGACCATCAATCTGAGAAATAGGACTGAGCATCCTCTGAAACATGAGAACACTCCAACAAGTTTTCAGCAAAGACTTATGAATTTGGAGATAAGGTTATTTGCTGGCACACAGTAACTTCAAGCTCACGATAAACAAGTAGGCTGTGGGTTTGTTTCTGTGACACAGGAGGAGAAATGGGCAAGTGAGGAGCAGCAGAAGGGAAGGAGGCAAAAGATGCCCTGCCTGTAGCTAGCTGTGTTGAAGACAGCCATTACATTGGGTGGCTGCACCCAGCCACTTCAGGGCTTTCCAAAGCCCTCTTGACTCAAATATTCCATTTTCACATATAGGCAACCTTCATGAAAGCATTTATTTAAGATAACTACGCATAAACCTTCACAGACTTCCACAATGTGACAAATAAGCCTTCATTTTGCCAGCTCACATTTTTTCCCTCGAACATCATGCTGCATTTTTCTTCCCGTTCAGCTAGGCTGCTTACATAAATAAATCTCTGTCCTTCTAGTGCTGCATCATTCACATTTAAGTTGTTAGCCTGTATGACCATTCTGAGTCTCCTGCATGTAACTCCTCAACTTCTAGCTTATATATCAACTTGTGTTCAGGATTATTAATGCTGGAAGGAATTTATAACCAGGGCAATACTTCGTTTGTCATCCATGTTGCGCTGCACTGGAATTAACACTTGTGCACTGACTGATGAAGAAATGCCAGTCTCACTTTATGGGGCACCAGGATGCCTTTTGCCATGTAACATGGAGTGAATCATTTCCAGTGGAGTACAAATCCCTTCTAAACCAGTCCACGGATTTCCGTTTATTGAGTTTTTCTCTCAACTGACTCTGAACCCTGGGCACAGAGAGCACTGCAGAGGCTTGCAAAGCAGGAGTGCCGTGAGGTTACAGTCAGGGACTTGAGCTGAATGCTCTCCACAGCTGGCAAAATCCTTGTCAGAGCCTCTTGGCATTTGCACATGCTGCTCAGGCTGACAGCAGAGCTCCCCAGTCCTCCAGTCAGTACAGGCAGCTCTTGGTATTCAGCTCCACAGCAGCTCCTGGACACGCCTGAAAGCAGTGGTGCAGATTCCTGCCTCTGAGCTTGTTTTGTGCTCTACAGCACATCTGAGGGCCCAAAAGATCTTGCAGAAGGAAGGAGGATTCCAATAAAGTGATGCAGAAGCCTCAGCATCTTTTGCACTTTTTCGTGTTACTGTTACAGAGCTTAGAATAACCAACCCACAGCCATAGTGGATACAGCTAATGCTACAGAAATGTAATTTGGAACTTCTGCTTCACAGCAGGAAAGAACAGAGGAGTGTTTGCAAAGCTCAAAGAGAATTCCCCAACAGAAGAGAGATTTGGCACTTCCCACTAGGGGAAGACTATGTTACAGATCCACAGGATTGCAACCATACACACATGCACAGCCACACTTGACAGGTTAACACGTGGTGTAATCCTGCCTCTGCAATGTGCCAGGGCCAAGCCCTGTGTGTAGCAGCTCATATCTGCTCAAGCAGTCTGCACTTCCTATTTCTTTATTCTTCTTCCAGGAACTCCTGGAAAGCTTAGGATGTGATTTTTAATATGCAGTATTCAGTTGCCTGAGGGCAGCTGGTCAGGGATTTTAGAGCTTTTTAGAGCTTTTAATGCAGTCAATCACAAAATCTCAATGTTTGTCTGCTTCGTTTACTTTTTTCCTTTTTCTTAATTGTTGAATTGCCAAAGAAGCAGATTGGTGCAGTCCTGTGATCATTTTAATCTGTTAGTGCTCCAAGATTGTAGAGGCAGTTTCTGCTGTACTGTAATCTTCCCCTTGACATTGTGTTCAAACTATTGCATGCATTCTTTGCATCTCAGATCTTTACAGCTGCTGAAATTCTTCCTGCCTCATTTTATGTTGTCCAGGAAATTTAGATTTCAAGTTCCTCAGAGCAGGCTTCTCTTTTTCTGAGCTGCTTTCTGAGTTGCCCAGAGAGGCCAGGCTGGATGGGGGTCTGAGCACCCTGATATAGCTGTAGGTGTCCCCATTCATTGCAGGGGAATTGGAATAGATGGCTTTTAAGGGTACCTTCTGACTCAATTGATTCTATGACTAAGAACAATTTGGGGAAATGTACTTTCTCTAATTTTTAGTCTTTCTTCTAACACAGATAAAGACCTTTGTCAGAGCAACACCAGCATAAATAGAATAGCACAGCCTAAGAAGAAGGCCTTACATTCGAGCCCATTCATCACTCATTCTGCTTCTCTGAAAAACAGCAACAACAAAATACACCAAAACACCAGGATCAGTTCAAGAATCAAGCTAATCAATGAAATCTTCTGAAAGAGTAACATGAACTGGCAAGAAAAGCAGTTACATTTTAGAACAGGTAACTCACAGAGGCTGGAAAGTCCATGCCAGAAGCTCCCCTTGCTTGGTCAGGAGGCAAAGCCTGTAGGCATTTGCTAGTCCTTGGCTGTCTCACTGCTCCCCTCCAGCAGTATCACTTCAGAGTTCAGCAATACTTCTGGGACATACCAGATTTTGTCCTTTCCTGGAAAGCTCCTACCAACTTACCTCAGGCTACTGCAATTCTGTCTTGCACAGGAGCTCCCTGGTGCCCACTGAAAACAAAACTCTGCAGAACTCTCACATTTCTGATACCCTGCACCCTCTTACACAGGGAAAACAATTCCCTGCCTGAAGCACCTTGATGCTTTTAGACAGGTTTTTAATGTCTTCAGGTGGAATGGAACAAGGCAAATAGTATGCTCCTTTGCATCATTTAAGCTCACTTTTTCTGAGCCAGACTCCATAAATGAGTAGGTCTGTGAGGCTGGGATCACTTTATTAGAGACAACGGATAGATCAGCATTCAGTTATATAGCTGCAAACCTGGAAAAGGCTGTAAATGTGACAATGACACAGGATTAGATAAGAGAGGCCAACCTTTTCCTTTAAAGTTCATGGACTTACAGGACTCCTATCAGTGCAATCTTCAGGCATTTGAGTAGGTAAAAAAAAAGATTGTTACCTTTCATCCTTCTGTTTCTGCTTCAGTATAGCACTCTGAGAACTCCATTCACTGCACAGAATTGCTCCACCAGTTCAATAGTTATGTTCAAGTGAGAAAAACTTCCAGGGGAAAGGAGAGCAGGGACAAATTCCACATTCAAGTCTGAATCTAGATAATTTGCTGTTAGTGTGAGCACAGGTGCTATGCAGACACACAGACGACCTTCCGTGCTCTCTGCCTCCAGACGATGTAACTCACAGCACCTGTTAACTGCGCTGTTTTAGCTGCAGAAGAAATTAGAACCATAACTGAGGCTCTCACTGGAACTTCTTCAGCTCCCTCTCTTATCAGGAGATCAATTTTCTGACAAGCAGCTGCTTGTGAAGGGAATCACCACTCTGGAAACAAGGTGCTTGGTGGCTGTGTGGAACCATGCCCAAGTGCTCCACATGCAGCTCGGACAGGAGCCCCCAAGCTCTCCTGTGCTCCCCTCCCAAGCCTCAAACTCAGCAGCTTATCAAAGCAACACACCCTGCCCCCTCTGCATGCTTCAGTTCGTGGTGCCACGTGAAGAGCTATGCTGTGATGGACACCTGCTCTTCCAGGTGAGGAGTGGATAGCTCAGCAGTGCTCCTGAGCACAGCCCTGGGTAGTGCACTCTGGAAGGCAGCTGGAAATCAGGACAACTGCATACACATGAAGATGCTCCTTCTCAAAGTGGCCTGCTGGTTGCTGGATCATAAGGGCATATTCAGTGTTACACAACGCTTGTAACAGAGACTACGAAGCTACAAACCTAATTTTATTTTTAAATGAGAGCTGAGATTCTCCTTTGATTGGAAAACTGAAGGAATAGAGAATTGAGACTTGCAGAACACATTGCAAGACTGACAGTAGGAGCATGCAAAGTGACAGACATTGGTTTTGTCCTGGAAATGCCGCCAAGACCACCACTCACAGACCTTCACTCAAATTTCAGCAGCTCCCAATTGCCTTTGGTATAGCAGATGGAACAGATCAGATGTCCAGCCTGCAGCCCAATGGTCACATGCCCAACCCATACCATACTGCGACTGCCCTGCACCATCATGGTGGCTGCTCTTCCCCACTGAGCAGCCCAGTACGGCCCTGGGTGCACACCCATCACTCAGCAACAAGCAAACATCGATGTAAAATTAGCATTGTCTGGGCTGAAACCCGGGCATGGAGAGAGTGCCGTGCAGTGATAACTCAAATTATGCAAATTTCATGCATTTTGACACCCTGACTAAACACACTTTAGTGAACCATAAAAAAAAGTAAATAATAATAAAGCTGCAGACATGTTTTCTATATTATTAAAGGAATTTGAGAATGTTTTTAAATTGCAAAAAAAAAAAATCATCAATTTTTTGGTATATTTTCATTCTAGTCCATGTTAATACCTTATCTGTAAATTTTAAAATGGAATGCATAGAGTTGCCATCAGACATTCAACTCAAAAACATGATTGTATCTCTTCACCAGACTTTTATAAGCCTGCTCTTACCTGAGAGAAACATCCCTTGGCTCACAATCATGCCTTGTGCCATTTCATCATTTGTCAACTACTCTTTTCAAGGATGAAGCACAAGAAGGGTAAATTTCATCAAAAATCTGATGAATGCCTTTGGAGCTCAGTAAGAATTGCAGCCACTGCTAGCGAACCAGACACTGATGTGTTAGATTCACACAAACATGGTCATGCATCCCACCCATGTTATGGTGTTGTTGCTCTCTTTATTTTTTTTTTTCCCAGTAAAAACCGTTAAAGATTAAAATGAACCATATTGTATATTTTGAGGGCTGCCCTGAAAGTAATGCCACCTATTTTATAATGCTGTCTAACAATGTCAGAAGCAGATGCTGGTGGTATGGCAATAGAGGTTGAACCCTTCCCATCGATATTGTTTCATGTTGTTGCTGTGACAAATGGCAGCAGAGGGGCACTCTGACAAAATGGCATCTGGCATGGAAGTCTGTGCGAAGCAAAGGAGTGGAATTGAACTCTTCCAATGCAGGAAGTGGGGCACCCATTGACATTCACTGATGCTTGCTGAATGACGATGGAGATTAAAGAGTGGATGTGAGCACAGTGAGGCGGTGGTGGTGCGTTTCAGCACTGGGTTTCAGCGTTTCACTCAGACCCAATGACAGTGACATTGGGTCACCTCTGCTGGTGCAGACATTTACGAGCACGGCACGCAGGCTCTCGTTTTCACCACCGGTGAGGACACACAGCTAACAGTGTGACTACGATTATAAATAGCGATTCATACCTGAGATCGTGCTCTAGAAAGGGCGTTATTGTGCTGTTTGAATATGTTGCAGTTTCCATAGAAATAGATAGGAGCACCTTTTGGTGCAAATTGTGTACAGGTAGCCCAAGACAGTTCCAGGCAATGCGGAAGGCTGGGCCCCGCTGGGATAGATAGGAAATGGATAGTTTGATTGCCGATGCCCAACGCGACGCGGGCAGCCCGCCCGCCACACGCCGCCCCTCAGAGCGGGGCCGCGCGCCGCGAGGGGCGGGCAGCGCGGGGGGGTCGGGGCCGGCAGCGGCCGCACCTCCGTTCCGCGGGGCGGCGCCGGGCCGGGCCCATAAGAGGCGCGGGGCGGCGGCGGCCGCAGGCGGCGGGATGCAGGCGGGTCCTGGGGCGCAGGCGGCGCGGCCCTTCAAGCTGCGCAAGAGTCTGGGTAGGCGCGGAGCGGAGCGGAGGAGCAGGGGCGGAGGGCGTCGCGCGCGTAACGCTTGTGCTCTCTCCCGCGCAGCCACACGGAGGGAGGAGGTGGCCGGCATCCGGGCCAAGTTCCCCACAAAGATCCCGGTAATTAGCCGCTCTGCGAGCGGGGGCTCCCGGCCTCTGCCTTGAATGATTTGGAAGGGGGAACCGAACGTCCCTGAGGCTTCTAAGCGACTCTAATTAAAACAGGTAATCGTTGAAAGATACCAGAAGGAGAAATACCTTCCCCTGTTGGACAAGACCAAGTTTCTCGTCCCCGAGGAGCTGACCATGACGCAATTCATCACCATCATCAGGTAGGGGCCGTCCCTCTTGCCGCTCTCTGGTGGATGAGAGCGGTGCGAGGCTCCTGCTCTGTTCCCCCTCTGCCTGCTGCACCTTGCTGTGTTCTTGCTTGTTCTTGGGAACGGGCCACTCCAAGCTCAGGCTTAGTAGCAGCTATGGTCCTGCAGTTTTAGTCTTTCCCTGGAGCAAGCCTCCTGTTTCCAAGTACAGTTAACTTGCTGATGGAGATGTTAAAGTACGCAATGACTTCATGCGTAAACTATGTACAAGAAATGCTGCAGCTATTCTGATTAAAGTATTTTATTGGATGGCGTTGAAACCTTCTTAAATTTGCTAATGCTTGGTCCTTTATTTCCTTTTTCCCTCTTCAACCAGAAGCAGGATGGCTCTGACTGCTACACAAGCTTTCTACCTGCTGGTGAACAACAAAAGCCTAGCCAGTATGTCTTTGACCATGGCAGAGGTGTACAGGG
Source organism: Odontophorus gujanensis (assembly GCA_013399175.1). NCBI lineage: Eukaryota > Metazoa > Chordata > Aves > Galliformes > Odontophoridae > Odontophorus > Odontophorus gujanensis. Next base: position 480,609 of record VXAB01006850.1, on the reverse strand, counting down.
ACTACAAAGATGAAGATGGCTTTGTGTACATGACATATGCTTCCCAGGAGATGTTTGGATGCTGCTCACTCAACCTAGGGGAAACTATGGAATGCCACCATAAAACCTAATGCTGGGGTCCGTGTGCTATGAATCATGCCTGTGACATGAAACTCGGAGATGCTCCTTCCAATATGAGCTCTTGAGCTCTGTACTGGGGAGTTATGACCCACAAGCTGGCAGGACCAGCTCAAGGCAGAGATGGTGGTACACTTTTCCATGGATAATAATTTAGATGTATATTTTTATACTTGGAAGACACTATGGGGTTTTTTGGAACTGCACCTCCACTTCTTTTTGCAATACCAATCTTGTGATGTAACTGCTTTTTAAGGTGTTGCTTAAGAATAAAATAAAGAAGCTTTTAAGTACTAGGCTGAATGTCAGTTTTAATTTGGGGGAAGACTTTCTGGGAAAAGGTCCTAGAATAATTCTGAGAATCTGGGCTCAAGGCCTCTGAAGTGAAGTGTTGCTTGCACATCCACTCATCCGATTTCATGATGGGATAACAAAACTTAAGTCTGCTCACACAGGAGCAGACCCATATCTACAAACAGTTTATTAAGTGAAGTATTTGAAAGGCAGGACTGCATCAGTGCTAGAACAGGGGTCAGTGTCTAGTTCAGGAATCAGCTCTTGATTGCTGAATTCTGCTAGTCTGGCCTCTGCAGGCAAGATACTCATATCCTTACCTACAGACACCTGCACAGCTCTTCTGCTTCAGTGAGCCTTACCTCAAGTGGGGTGTTTGTGCTGTACCTTACACAGAGCTATGTCAGCATCTCTGTGCATTGTCAAAACTGTTGTGCGGTGACATGCTGATTCATTTAAGGTACAAACTTCCTGAAAATGAGTTAGAGAAACTCTTGATGGGAGGCACAGTATGAAGTACAGATCAGGCTGGCTTTCTCATACGTTGAGAAATGTATCAGAAAGTTTAAAATGTTCTGATTATGCATGATGAAAATATCAAGCTATCTAAAAATCTATTGTGGTGTGCAGTTAACTTCAGGAGCCTCAGCTTAGGATGGTCAAATTGTTATTTCTTATACATAAACTATTGCATCATAATAGTTCTATTCAGTACCAAATTGATTTGCAGGATAATTAATGTAGAAGTTGTTAGACTAAAGGAAGAAGTGTTGACAGTTTTTTAATTATGCATGTGCACACAAATCCCTTCCTCATGCATAGGGCTTTTTGTAGTGGTTCTCCAACTCGCTAGAAGTGGGTAGGCAATGTCAAGAGGATAGGCTATGAGAACACACAGGCTTTGGGATCCCAGAATCTGTTACTTGGGTAGAGTTCCATTAAACTCATAATGGAAACAGTTTCCATTTCAGAGACTGAATGCAAATAGTCATTTGCTAGAAACCCTCAGGGAGGCACGGACACCTGTTTGGCAGAAGTGCGACGTTGAACAGCTGTGGGAACCTTGTGGTGGGGAAGCAAGGGGAAGTCTTACCCTGCTCAGACTCTCTTGCCAGCCTAAGAGCTTAGCTAATATTTTGCTTCATTGGTTCCTCTGTGTTTGTCTTCCTGTCTTGTGTGGCACTTGGTACGTGAAGAGAGAGGCACTACAGATGCTTGGCTGGGGCAAATTCATATGACAGCTGACTTCACTTTGTAATGTAGTGGCTAAGGATTAAGTGTTGGTCCTTCCAGCTTTCATTGACATTCGACTGCGTGCTGGCTAATGCGCTGATTCAGAGATCTAGCAAAAAAAAAAGTGATGAGGGAAGAAGGTCAGTTGCAGGTGAAGAGCATCATTATAAACCTGTTTAAACTGGCCTGCCAAACCCAGAGCCAAATCTCACGAGCCTGGTAAAACTCCATCATTGGGTAATAGTAATAAGGCATGCCCTTCTATCAGGTGTCAAAGCAAGTAGGATTAATCATCAAAGACAATTTTCAAAGCATTTTAAAAGTAATAGCTGGGAATTAGGTACCCAAATAAATTGGTTAACCTGCTGGTGGAGTTGTCTTGGTGTGATAAGGAGCTCTGAATGAAACCTATTATCCTTTGAACTGCAGGGAACAGCAATTAAAAAAGAAGCAAACAGAAAAACTTTGCTCTGATGACTGACATAAGCAATTGAGATAAGCACAGCTGATTCCAATGAGCTGCTGTTTGAAGAGCTAATATTTGTTCGAGCTATTACGCATTGATCAGAGACAGGTCCACAACTTTTTGCAATGCAGGATACTGCTGTAAGCTTGCAGTAAACAAATTCTGTAGTACTCTACCATGTAACACCACTGTAAAAAGGGAAGGCAGAGATAGTGTTTAAGTTTGTAGAAGTGTATTCATTTATCAATTTTTCTATCAATTCTGGCTCTTTAAGACCCAAAATCTGCATCAGAGGAAAGAAAGCAAGTTGAAGATACTTTGTTTTTGCCATAGGCTACCAGACAAATCCTGGAAAGAGCTTGGTTCTCTGACTCCAAAGCTACATGCTCTGTGGAAGTAACTGGTCAGGTTGGATCCGCAGCCCTTGGCTCCTTGCAAGGTCAAGCATTATATCTCATCTTCAAATTCTTCAAATGTGAAACCAATTTAATTGAAAGGACATTGAACTTCAGTGTGGAACAAGGTCTGAAACTGCCCTTGCTTTTCAGTCCTTTAAGTCTTTATTTATTTATTTTTCTTCTTAAGTGAGTACTGTGTAAAATAGAGTACTGGGGGAGCAGTGATTCAGCACAACCACCCAAGTGGAACTGTACAGAAATAACACTGAGGAAAATAAATAAATATTAAGGTCTGTTTTCCCTAACTTCACCAAGACTCTTGGAAAGCCCTGGAGTTAATAACCACAGATATTACTAGTGACATTGAAAGGGAAATACAAAAATAGCTAACGTCAGGAGTTTTGCTGCACAAAATGATATTTTAATGAAACATTTCACTTGTCTCTGTAATATGTCTGCATAGACACTGCTCTGGGAACAGGATAGTTTTCTTCTCAAAAAGCCCGGGCAGGTGTTGTGCAGAATGTTGTGCACGCTGTGGGGGATGCAAGTACTCTGAATTCTCATCAGGACTGCTGGAGGACACCATGATAGCAATTCAGAAAACAACCACCTCTGGAGTTTGGTCAGAATAAAAAGAAAGGAAAAATGCACTTGAATTCCAAGTGGCTAGAAATCATTCTTTTTCTGCGCCTGTTAAGACTAGAGGTTCAGCTATCAGTATTTAACTTGCCAAAGCTGCCCTCCTACAGCCATACACAGACAGCTACAAAATGCATGCAGTGCTTTATGGAGTGCAAATTGTCATCTGCTGCTGCAAAGCAGAGGTAACCTCAGCTTGGGCCTCGCTGCAACAAGGATCAGCAGGAGCTTTCCAAACTGTTTGCGTTTTAAAATCACTCAAGTTTGTGTGGATAGAACTAATGAGCAAAAGGTGATTATTAATCTTCTTTCTCAAGTATTGCAGGCAGCAAGACCTGTGAATTTAGGTGGGCTTTTTATTGCTTTTGCCTGTTAACTGTTTACAGATGGTGGCAGCTTCATGATAAAATAGAAAAAAAGCCACAGTAAGTGACAGACTGTATCCTCCTCCTCTTCAAAATTCATTTATTTATTTATTTTTTCAGGGTGGGGGGGAGTTATGTATGGTACAATAAATTCGGGAAGTAAATAATAGGATGGAATATAACCTTCAGCATCAAGCTGCACTGTTGTTTTTCCCTGTTAAGAAAGCCCCTATAGAAACTATAGGGATAAAACCAAAAGACTTCACCAGGAGATAAACTATTTTTAGAGCAGCGTTTTGTAATGTATGTGCTGTGGGGTGGAGAATGAAGAGTAGGACAGTTTCTTTGGAAAACTCCCAAGAGGTCTCTGAAGGGTGACAGAGAAATAGGTTGTACTGTAAAACAAATTTAGGTGCACAAAACACCTAATGCCATACACACATCTTCCAATCATCACTGTACCAGAAACACATCTAGACATTTCTATATATAAAAATATTTCATTTGTTTCGTATAGTGCTGAATCACAGAATGTCCTGAGTTGGAAGGCACCCAGAAGGACCATCAAGTCCAAATTTTACCAGATTTTAGATTAGCAAAAAATATTCAAGTTCTACCTATAGGAATGTTGTTAGTTGCTCTGGCTGTTTTTCTAAGATGCTTCTCAATGGTTGCTGTGCACAGCTCTTTTCACTGATGTCTTTTTGTTGCTCCTTAAGGGCACAAGTTTCATAGCAGTTAGCTACTTGTTCATATATAGTCCGTAACACACGAAGGCAGGTGGGTTCTATAGTAATTAACAATCTGGCCCTAGTTTAGAGAAACACAAATATAATTTTAATGGAGGTGGCCATTGCCCTTAAGGCACCTCTCTACAGACATACTTGTGTCTGCCCCTGCCTCCTGTTTTCCACACCTTGCCTGTTTTGCATTTGACTGTAGCATTCCTATGACATACAACTGTTCAGCAGCAGTGTACTCTGGGCAGGTCTAAAGAAAGCAAGTGGAGATGCTGGAGCCTGAAGGAGGGGGGGAGGCAGACAGTGTGCACTGTGGGTGTGCAGTTTCCAGAGGAGGCAGGAGGGGAGCTGGCTGGGGTTGCACAGGCCACTCAACACTTACATCATGTCCGGCAGGGGCTGCAAAGGACATTTATGAGGTTGCTCATGATTTGTTGAAGGGTGGGCTTGGCCAGCAGTGCTTATTTCTGCAAATGCTACGAGATCTTGACTTCACTTTCTGTGTTTAACAGCATAGTAAGTTTCTTAATTGGGCCTTCTGCCCCACTCTATTTATGTCAGGGAGGTGAGAAAGCTGTTGATTCCACGGTAAGAGCCAGGTTCATACTCATTGATCAAGCTCCTTGGTAGACCTGAAGCTCACTTCCTGTTCTCAAGAACAGAGCCAAGACTTCACAGCCTGCCAGTTGGATTTGTAGGGAAATCTTTAGGTCAGCCACCCAGTGGATGAGGAGAGGGGATGGAGTGGGGAGAAGGGTTGAGGAGATGTATCAGTGCTTCCACTCAATGCAGCTGCAGCCATGTGTTCTTCACAAGCCTGCCAGTGACAGAATGGAAAGACTGAGACTCAGTGTGACATCACTCAGGCAACCATTACACCCATTAGCTCAAAAAGAGAAGTTATGAGAAAAAGCATGCATACACATACTTATGGATATAGCCTTTTTCTGGATAAAATGTACTCTGTCAATGGAAAAAAATGCACAGGAGAGTGCTGAAAGGAAGACGTGATGAGTACAGAAATTCTATTCTTAGTGCTGGCACTGCATCACAAGGAGACTTGGCCTTCACTCTGAGAAACTAAAAATCTAATATCCAGTGATGGATATGGTCTCTGTCTGAACTTCCTTCCCCTAAAAAGCTGCATCTGTGGTTGCAAATTAAAAGTCAAATAGTGATATGAATGACATATTTGAATGCTGAGTGGCTGAGGAAGAGTATTTTCCAGCAGCTTTATGCATTAGTCATCAACAAAATAAAATGGTCATCCATAGGAAAAACAGCTGCTGCACTACAGGTGAGGGAAGGATTGCTCACTCAGTGCAGACACATCTGTGCTGTCTAGACAGTCTGGGTAAGCCAATCACTACAGGGGTTAGGAAGATAATTTTACTATTCCAAACTGTACTGGCTCGGTTATAAACCTGTCAAAACTGTCAAGGCAGGCCTCAGGAGAAAAGCTGCATTTCCTAGGAGGCAGCTGTATTTGGTTTAACCCCCAGCTCTTCCCAGCCATCCTCATGTTCACTGACTTCTGTTCCCATTCTTTTTGTTTTTTTTAATTTTGGAAAGGAACCAAACCTTCTGTACAGAACTTGGGTACAGATTCCAAGATTGCTGAAAACTATAAATAATATACCCTCAGTTGCCATGTAACAAACTTGTATGAGAACTCACGGTTGTTCTGTTACTGTAATTCAGCTGATGTTAGAGCCATGAAACTTGGCTATGTCTCGGTGTCTCTGGCAGATCTGGGACAGGAATTCAGATTGGATAACTGAGGTCATTACAACCATTTTACTGCTCTCTCCCTTCTGGTGAATTTGGTTGGGGCAGAAAAAGTGTCTGATCCCTTCTCGAATAAGCTGAAGAACAGCTGTATGTTTTAGCATTGCTTTAGCTTCATGGTTAATGTAGCAGTTTTATTTTGTGCCTCAGCTCACTCAGCTGATTTTGCCACAGAAGGAGGATGCCTCACATGAGCTATTCCAAAGCTGGGAGCTGGCAGTCTCTAGGAAGGGGCTGGCTGCTCCAGAGGGAATACGTTACAAGAAACTGGGGTGGCACAAGGAACTGCTGCTGTTGCCATAGTTAGCTCTAGAAGATGATGCTAGGACAATGAAGGAAGGTATCCTTTGGTTCTGTCATCCAAGACAGGTGGTCCATAAAGCTACTGTTGAGCATGATTATGTGTCACGTGCTTCACAGAGCATCCTGTATAACTCAACAGATAAAGCATTTATCTGGAGCTGGGGAGAACTTGCTGGGATTCCCCTTACACCTGATGAACCTGAGCCACACATTTCACACCGCACACCCTGGTTAGCACCTGGACCCCCCAGCAAAGAAAATCAGTGTGGTACCAGGGAGATTGCTTGTACACGAGGCCCAGGGAGACTGTGGAAATGTGTGGCTTAAACCCAGCTCCTATACCAGACATGCAGCCTATTTTTTCTTACTGGAAGTTATCCAACTGTAACATGTGAGTGACTTCAACTTTACTAGTGGAAAACTTGGGCCATTTTGAAGGGCCTGATTCAAATCTCTATAAAAGTAAATGAAGCAATTCCAGTAGAAGCTAGAGCATGTGCTGAGCACTGCCTGGAGCCACACAGGCTGTAGAGCTAGAGCTACCACATTACAGTGCATGGGAGGAAGCACTTAAGCATGGGAGGTAGAGAGCAGAAGGTCAAACACTGCAGCAGAGATGAAAGGTTTTACAGTTAATTAGCTGGAAAGTTTTTTGTGTTGTTTTTTTTTTTGTTAAATATGCTTCTGCCAGGTATTGTTTCCCTATTTAGGCTGCTGTAGGTTTCCCCCATTGGGTTGATTTTGTCCCTGCTGGCTTGCTAGCAGGGAAAATATAAATCTCTACCGATTTTAATAGGGAAAAGACAAATGAAAGAAAATGCTTGTTGACTGCATGGTTATACACAACTTGCAACAGAAAACTGTGGTATTTATGGGAACAGGCATTCAGGTAACGCTGAAAAGCAAATACAGGCTATTCTATTCTAGCTGTCTCCTCCTTTAAAAGTTAGATGCGTTTTTCTGATTATTCTGGTTATAATTTTTGGGGAGAGTGTTGTTTGGCTTTGCATATGTTTTATATTTTTTATATATATGTATAAATATGTATCTACATACATATATATATATAAACAGCCACACACTTTTGGTCATGCTCTGTTTCATGACCATTTTCTAGTGGGTGATTTGTTAACTGCAGTCCTACATAAAAAAAAGCTACAGTGCAGTACCTACGTTATGCTATGAAAAGAAGAGCAATGAACTGCAGCAAGGAGCAGTTTGCCAGCAAATAAATCTGTAAGAAAGCTTACTATTTTGCATGCGTAAGATCCAGAGTTGGACAAGTGTGGACACTCCTCCATATATATTTTTGTCAAGAAGAACAAGAAATGAGAAACTGAAGAAGGTGAGCAGTTGGAAAAGATGTGAATTATCAAAATGTCTCTCCAAAAGTGCCTTAAACAAGTCATTAGAATTCCTGTAGGCTGAGACAGATTTCTCTACACAGAGCTGAGATCTATGAAGTATACTTTGAAACAGTAGTGGCTGTAGGTTTATGCCTTAGTACTCAGAAAGAGCTGAAAAGATACTTTTGGGTTCTCATTTGGAGGATTAAGCACTTAAAGTTAGCCTTGACTTCCTGCCTTCCCTGGCTAAATTGTCTGTTGAGGGATTAGATTATTACCTCATTTGATTATTCAAGAAAAACTCTGGAAAGAGATTCTAGTAGTAAGCTGCACTGCTGCCATGCCAGGCTCTATCAACACCTGTTTTCAAAGCACTTCCTCTATGAAACATTAAACCTACATTCACACATTGTATATTGCAGAAATAAATCTTCAGTTGGACTGGGGGGGCTAAAGTACCTGGTTTTAAACACAAGGGGAGAAAGAGGATAGGGAGTTATATATGGTAGTTTAATGAGGCTCTCATTATTGAAAGTGCCGTGAGACTGCATTTCAAGGTATCCTTCAAAGCTTATTATGAGGTGGGACTGCAGAGAATAAGGTTGAACAGGTGAAACTGTAAAAGTAGGTGCTTCAGAATTATTCCATTAAAGGAAATAAGATTAATACAAACATCTACAGCAGCGCAGTGCCCAAAATGCATCTTTCCAATCAACAAGCATACCGGTTTCTGTTTTACTAATTTAAACAAAAACTAGTTGAATATCAATTCCAAAAATCTAGCAGCTTTACAAGTGAAGTTTAAACAAATCCTGGTACTTTGGGGAGGTTTGAAGCAAACATGCTAAATCTAATCAATCGAGCATCTTATATCATAGTTGCTGCTACAGCTGAATACTTCTTGGATCTAACACAAAAGAATCAGTTATAAAAATCAGTACTCAGAATCAGACTCAATACTTTTATTTATACATATATTAGAATATTTATATATTTTTTAATTTCTATGGTACTCTTAGGAGTGTTCAGCACTACTTTGGTTCCAAAATAAATTGTTGAAGATCTGTTTAGTTACTTTTTGGTTATTAAATATGAGCTAAGAACTTTATATTTGTATAAAGTACTAGAAAAAGATGTTTTCTTCATAACTATCTCCTTTTACCAGAAGTTATGACTACATTACAAGAGAACACTGAGAAAATCATATACATACTGGAAATATTCTTTCCTGACTAAAATTTTAATTGCCTGCTTGACGTCACAGAACTTTACCAAGACTTAATCAATGTCACCTTCTGCCTTTTTCTTCCTAACACTGTTTGCTTCACATTTGGGTTTAATCTCTAGTTAAACAAGTCAGAATTTGTAGAGTCTACCACACAAATTGAGGAGATTCTTCTATCTTCTCCTTGTCTGCATACTGATTATTTGCTAATTGAGTTGGTACTTGTTGAACACCCTACTCCCTATGCCTTATAAAAAAATAAAAGACTACTCTGAAGAATAGCTAGTCCTTGGCTATGCTGTGGGTTTGTGATAAGGAACAGAAAAAACATTGGCAAAGATTTTAGAGGAAGGGTGAAGACTGCTCCCATTCCCACCTGAACACTGTTCAAGAGAGATAAATACAAAATACTTCATTTGGACAGTAAAAATCAGCTGCACAAACACAGGATGGAAAAAAACTGGCTAGTCACATTTCTTCTTAAAAGAGTCCCTGGGATAGACTGAATCACAAACTAAGCATGAGTCAACACTATCATGCTATTGTGAAAAAAACAAACACCACATTATGATTTCTAAACAGGAGTAGAGCCTGCAAGATGTGCTAAATAAGCCTTCTGCTGTACCCAGCAATGGCAGGGTTTCAACTGGAATATTCTGCCTTACCTAGGCATCACTGTCAAAGAATATTAACTAGCTGAGAATCCAGACAGTAATGATGATGAGCAGAGATTTACACCATGCTTATGGTAAAAGACGAAGCTAAACCATCTAATTTCTTCCAAAAAGAAAAGGCTGGAAAAGGAACATGCTATTTCTCACAAACTCACTGCTATCAAAAAAGCAAAGGGAAGATCTTTTGTTGTTGCTTACACTGCCTACTATGACAAGTACTGGGGCTTAAATTACAGCAAGAAGAAGCTGCAAAAGCTTTCTACCTAAAAAGGTGAAGAGCTGGAACCCTTGCCTGAAATGCTGTGAAGCATCCAACACTGAAGGATGATGCAATGGGAAGATTCCCAGAGGTCCTGACCTCCTTTGATTCTATGTCTTTTGTTAACGAATCTTGTGTTTTTAGACACAAGAATTTTATTTTAATTTGTAGTGAAGGATCTCAGATTATACTGCTGAGCCACACACTCATGTAATCACAATAAAGGGGATGCAGAACTGCTCATTCTAGCACAAGGTAAAATTTGTTCCAAAAGAGCTTATTGAATACTCAATCAGTGCACACTAAACTGGGACTGCAATGCTAGGGATAGAGTGGCTTAGCTGGACAAGCCTCACTGCTTCCCCCTTCCTGTCTCTATGTTACCCTCTTTATTTTTCTGGCACAACCACATGCAGCTATACTATAGTCTTCACCTGTGACAGTGCCCCAGTCAAGTATAAGTATTTGAGTGGCAAATGTGTATGAATGGAACAAAAAGCTGAGGGGAGTATTGAAGAAAAGATTCATGGCACCAAGGTCTAAAGTTTTGGTATGATGTCCAGCCATTCCATGCCAACTGAAGAACTATAAAATAGAATGCCAGTGCACCAGAGATCACTTGCACATTAACCTCTTCCCAACTCTCTTAGGTTTCACATGAAACATGAAACCTTTTTAGCTCACTTCTGAAGAAATACAACTGCAATCAGAAAAACAATAACTGAGCTGTACCAGACAAGAAGTTACAGGACAACAGTAGGTCGTGAATTCGTGAACACTGGAAATGGTCAACTGTTTCATTACTTCCTATACCAAATTCAGCTTCCTCAGTTCCTCCCCTCCTTCAGAAACCAATAACTCTGCCCAATACCTGGTTTGGTGTCAGCCTGGAACCCTAACTGCATTATATCATTTGTCTTGTTCTTGTTCTGTTTCAAAGTGGATTTTCTTCTGTTGTTACTTGCTATAAAGTAGACCTGATGGGTCAAAGTTTTACTGCCAAGTGTTTGTGCATTTCTGTGTATTTATGCCTACAATCACTTTACGATCACTTAAGCTTAAACATGCAGGTTAATCCAAACCTTTTGTTTTTTAATGTATCACCTACTTGATACACACAAAAGATGCACATTCTGTATTACTTTCATGCCACTACTTTTAAAAGTCTGCAAGTGTATGGCTGTGGTTCCCAAAGAGCATGAGGTGTCTCAAAGTGTTGATGGTTGAAACCAACCTCACAAACCCCACCTCCATGATCCATCTGGTCCTAGAGGTCAGCAGAACCCTTAAAACTAGGGAAAGGTCTCAGATGACTTGCCACTCTTGCAAGTGAATCCTATGATTAGGCAAGTACTCTATTCATCTTCTGTAATACGGATATAAGTGTGTTTTGACTCTCCAATCATCAAATAGCAATTACCGATGCTGAACCATGTAAGAGTCATTGTTGATATCATTTAAGGCACTTGAAAACAGAGGGGATTAACTGAAAGCTAATATTATGATAGTATTTTGAAAGAGTAAATGAATTAGTGAAGATAAACAAACCTTCAAGCCTGATACTGATACTTGCAGGGTGTATCAAGGACTCAAGATTAACTACCGAGAGTTACTACCGAGAGTTTAAAAGGAGATCGATATCATTGTTAATATGTGTGTACTGAAAATATAACTTGCCCAAAGTCTTCAGTGGGATTACTGTTTATGATTATAGAGGTATTCATACTAATGTGTTAAGTTTTTCCACCTTTTTTTTTTTTTTTGCCTTGGTATTAAACAGTATTTTGACTAAAGAATCTAGAAGATGACAATAGCCTATAAAACTATATATCCAAAAATACTTCAAAAATAGGAAAATCATTATCAAATAATTGTATTTCTAATTCAATTCTGCAAAAGTCATGTTTCTGGACAGTGCTATTTTTAACACACCATTTTAATCATTTATCTAGAAAAAAATCAGTTTTTCCCAATCCATACATTTATTGCTGATAAAACCTGCATAAGTGTCAAAAATAATAGGGCTAATGAATGAAGGGCAGGTCATTACTACTAGACAATGTGGAAGTAATCACATACAATGACAACAGAAGGGCTACATGTAAGTCAAAGTCGAAGCTACAATTACAGGAGATGACACAGAGGCTCATCTTGCAGAAAAATGTAACAACAACCATATTAAGGTAAGATATTGTGTGTCACCAATCATCAGAAAAGGTTAATACATGGGCATGTGCACAGGCAAGAGAATTTCAGTCCTACTTCTATACCTGGCACTAGAACACTACTACATCCAATCTAATGTATATGATTCAAAATTCAAAAAAAAATCAGCATTAATGAAAATTTATAGCCATTGTATAGTACAAATGACTGAAGACCTTTATTATGTTCACATCTACATGAAAACTAGCAAAAAAACAACAGTAATAAAGGAAGAAAACTGAAAAAAAATGAAAATAAGTGTTTTATTAAATTAACTTATATTCTTGAATAGCTTGTCTTGATAAAGGACTTTGTCCTCTGCAATTTTAATTGCTTCATTCTCTGACTTGAATGAACACAGAACATAATTATACCATATCAAAGAGCAAAATGGGTTCAAGCACAGAGCTAGATACATGTGATGGTCTCACCACTTGTCCACTTCCAGTATAATCTGAGATACGGCTCAGCATTCTCTTCTAATCAAGGTCCCAGAAAGAGAATATCTTCCTCCTACTGTCCAGATACGCCCATATCTGGAAACTAAGAGGGGAGACAAAGAACAATTTCCTTTTGTGTTTCACAATGACCCTTGGGGTCATCCAGAACTGGGGCATATGTGATTTGACATTTCTCTTTTCCCATGCCACCTCCAGAGAGGAGGACTGACTTGACATAGAAAAATATGTACAAGTACCACAAACGCAGGTTGCCACTTGAATAAACAATAGAATTCCACTAACAGGGATGGACAAAAATATGGACAGATGGATTGAAAGAAGTTCTATGTTTGCCTTACTTACTCCACAGATTCCTCCAAATGGAGAAATTGCACAAAAACTCAGACTTGCTATAGTGGAACAAACACCAGTCTCATCTGCTCTAGATTCCAACCTAAACTTGAGAAATAAATCCATAAATAGCCACTCCACCCTTCTGAATCCTGAAACTGTGTTATTACACACCTCAGCTCCTCTCTGCTAGCCTTCCTCTTCTCTGAATCTTCCAGAAGATAACTCCCAGCTGTCTGCCTGCCTACATACTAAAACTTCATCCTACTTATAAAGCAAAACAATTTAATGGAGCCACAGTAAAAAAAGACATGTCAATTTTAACTTAAAAGTAGTAAATACTTTGTAGCCCTGTATTATTATTTTTTTAACTAGAGTCTGTAAGCTCAAGGATTCTTAAAGATTAAAGTTTGCTTTGCCCTCTATCAAATCTCACTATACCCTGTTAGCAACAGCTGCTATTCCTGGCTTTACTCCACTCTCAGGATGTTTTTCATCTTGAACTATATGTTTCACACACAGTTATTTAAAGAGTTTTACCAGATAAGCCTGTTGAGATTAATCATCCCTCCCACAAAGGTGCCATGGAATATGCAGCAGTGTAATAAGAACATTAACTTGGTTACATGAAGTAAATAAAATGATACACATAGTGCACACGTAGTGAAATGCTTTGATAGAAAAAGTGACTGAAGAAATTATAACTGATACAAAATGAGCTACCCCAAGCTAGGTTACAAAAGAAGTAGTATAATACAAGTTGTAATAGAGAGAATTAAGATGGTTTTGTTCATAACAATAACAAGACAGTGTTAAAAACATGTCCAGATTTAACTGCTGAGCACTTTTTTTGACTTTTTTTTTCTTCTTCTCCCAGCTTGCATAACAAGTTTGCTGGTGTAGCAGGGAGTTATCATAAAAACTTTAACCTGGATCTTCACTGAAGACAGCTGTCTGGTTTTCCTTAAGACATCCTACTAAGTTTGAATGCTGTCTACACAGAATTCTAAAATATCTCACAGGTTCTACTAAGGAAGTGTGTATACACACTTGGCCTTCAGTAATATGGGCTTAAAAATAGGTGTCTATTTTCTTCACATCTACTGTTCATTTTTGCTCTCACTACACATTATTTACTATAAAACATGTAAACTTTATACCAAAGCAGAAGTGCAGTCTCTCTTCCCAGGTAAGCACTCAAGCAATCTGAAGATCACACTGTGCTCCTCCTTGCACCCAGCTCTCTGTCCCAGGCCATCTGGAATGCCTTCCCTCACAGTGTTATTTCAGATTCAGCCACAGTGGAAATACATTCCTACATCAGTTCCAGTATGGTGTATAGACTGATGGCAAAAGTACTCGCAGCAAAGGTGGCAGAACTGTATCCTGACCTATATCATTGGTGAGGGCTCCAATTACTGAGATACCATATGTGACAGTTAAAGGTGCAGAGAGAGATTTACAAAATTTTGAAGATGATAAACAATCTTCCTACAGAGCTAGAGATTTATGATAGCTCCTCCTATTTCCTGGTTAGCTTGCCTCTCTTCAGCTCTAGCTGCTATTTTCTGTGAATCTCAGTCTGAAACTGTAGTTATGTTATAGGGTCTCTTTAGTTCTGTAAAAATCCATAATGCTCTCTACAGGAGCAGTCCTACTGATATTTCTACACTTGGACAATCATACCCGCTGCCTTTTAAGAGCACTGACTTCGTTGTTGTTTCTTTCATATTAGTTCCCAGACAGATCATGATCTCTTCTGGTGATTCAAAAAATTGCTGTGTGGACACTAGGAATAGAACATAAAGCCGCAGGAAAAGGGATCGTCAAAGAAGAGAAAGGGTGAGAAGTTGTGACAGTTCAGTGAAGTTTTCTGTGACTGGAAAAGCTGAAACAGAGCCCTCATTTTTACAAAGAGAAAGGAAGATCCAGGGACTGACAGGTCAGACAGGCTCACTACTGTGCCCACCAAGGTCATGGAGTAGATCCTCCAGGAAATCACATTAAGATATATGGAATATAAGGAGTGATTTTTGACAGTCAGTGTGGCTTCAAAAAGGACAAATCATGCTTGGCTAATTTCTTGGCCTTTTATGACAGGGTTACAGCATTGGTAGACAAGCAAAGAGCAAATGACATCTACCTGAAACTGCACAAACTATTTGATACCATTCCACACAGCATCTTTATCTCAAAGTTGGAGAGACATGTATATAATGTCTGGACCACTCTGTGGAAAAGGAATTGACTGGATGGTCACAACTATCTGCAGTCAATAGCTTCACATCCAGGTGGAGACCAGTGACGAGCTGCATCCTTGGGGACAGACATTTACCTGCCTCACTACCCAACAGTTGCCACTTTCCCTAAAGGTTTATGAAATGTCCAGCGTTAATACTATTAGTTCAAAGTAAATAATTCTTGTGAGTTTCAAGCATGAAAGAATAAAGTTTAGTCTGAAAAAATACAACTACTAAGATAGGTAGGATACGATAGGTTTCTGACTGAAAACAAACATGCCAAATTTAAATGTTTTTCAGTAAAATATGTCCACTTTCCATACACTATTTGCAGACAAATGAAAAAAGACTAGCCATGAATCTATCGTTCTCCTTAGTACATCTGTCATAATAGGATAAGAGGAAGTGGTTTCAAACTAGAAGAGCAGAGATTTAGACTGGATATAAGATATGAATGTTATTTATTTATTTATAATGGGAACAGTGAAGTAATGGAACAGGTTACCCAGAGAGGCAGTGGATGCATTGTCCCTGGAAGACAGAGTTGGATGCCCTGTCTTTGGAGGACAGAACCAGTGCCGGGCTGGACCTGCCTTTGAGAAACCAGATATACCCATAGATGTCCCTGTTCATTGCAAGGGGGTTGGACTAGGTGGCATTTAAGGGTCTCTTCCAACTCAAAGAATTCTATGATTCTTTCCAGTTGTTAGAGACTTTTTGAGCCAGAATCTTAGGTCCAGCCAAACCAGGATCCAGGCAAGGCTGACAGGGAAAGCAGGAGATTTAACATTTTTGCTATCCTTCTGCAGGTACAGCAAAGGAATATTCAGACAGTTTCACAATGGCCATTTCAGGATAGTATTAGCTATGCATCTCAAGTGCAAAAGCAGTTTTCTAAGTTATACTCCAGATGATGCAGCCTTAGACATATAACTCAAAGGACTGATGCATTCTTGTGCATCATCCATTCATTTTGTACTGTACAGAATATAAATCTTTGTTCTGTTGCTGAAATACAACTCTTTCTCAAGAATATTGTTTTATCATTCAAAGTTATAGTCTGGCAAAAGTATTAAGAACAGGGGAGAGGGGCTACCAGATGAATATTTGTTCCTTCAGTTAAAAGAACTTGCCGTAAACCCAATCTTAATTTGTTGGACATCCTCTCTGCTTCCTTTTTGTACATGTTATTTGATATCCCCTCATTTTAGCTTTTCTGGTGTAGCATCTAAAAATACATTGAGAGACGAGAGTTTTTCCTAGATCTTCCAAAAGGTGAATGGGTAATGCTAAGTCACAAAGCAAAGGTCTGGCAGAGGGTTGGACTCAATCTCTAAAGGTTCCTTCCAACTCATACAATTCTGCAATTCTGTGACAGTTCTAGGGCCTTTTATGTTTATACCATTCCTTTCTGATTACTACTGCGACCCACTGTTGAGAGGTTGCACAACTGCTTTAGTCAAGTCTCACTGCTGATAGTTGTCAAAGTGCCTTCAGGTGTGTTGTCTAGTAGTTACAGTGCGAGATTGGGATCTGAGGCATGAGTACATTTTATTTTGACTCTGTTACAGGTCAGCAGAAGAGTGGGTCATTCTTCCACCTGTTATTTGTTATTTTTCTCAAATTTTTAAAAACCAGGAAAATCCTGCTGATAGTTTTGCTTTGACACCTGCTCACTGAAAACTCTCACTGTAAAAGACAGCTTCCAGCAATGCAGAAGTTTCTCTCTACAACTGTTGGTGCTGCAGTTAATACATTCTGTCAAGACAGTAAATACTCCAAAAAGACTTGCATCCTCAAGATAAGAATGTATAGTAAAATATAATGCATTAGGTAGAACACAATTATGATGGGGGGGAAACACCATTTACCTGACAATTCTGGTGACATCTAGGAGCAGTCTGAACGGGAAAGTCCAGCTTCATCTTCTCTGACTAGGATCACAGATAAACTATCTTCCTAGAGACCAGATCTCTAAAAACAAAGAAAGTAAATGTGGGTAGTACACATATTATTAACCTCTTTCCACATAGGAAGTAACAAGTTCCAGAGGTTCAGTTTAGGAGTCCAAAATGTCCTGTACTCTCTTATTTCCTGGTATTTACAGTTCATAAGTTTTTGCTTAATGATATGCACATCTATGTATCTCTCCTGAACTGTTGTAGCTATAAGGAAGACATAAGCAGATTTTCTCAATGAATTTATTATATTAATCCATAGAAATGAGAAGGAATGGAGTAAGAAGATAGGACTGAAAACAACTCCAGAACATTCTACATTACTTAAGATGAATATAAAAAGGAAAAAAAAAGTTTCCTGCTTAAGGAAAGAAAGATTTGGAACAACTGAAAAGCTATGAGTTTTAGACTTTCAAACATGTCCTAGTTCTGGAAATAAGAAAGTGGCCCAGACTGTACATAGCATGAGCAAAACTCATGCTTTTATTCAGTAGTCTACGCATAGACAAATCTCGATGAGAAGATGAGATTGAACTGTTATCATCTGACAAAATTTTCCTGTTGGTGTGAAAAATTAAATGAAAACTCGCACACAAATAGAATGTTCCTACTTATAGTGGAATAGATCAGGTTCAGTTTCAGTTCAGAAATTAGAATCCCATCATAGGCATGATCTATTGTAGAGATCTATTTAATATAAAAATCAAGAGATCCCAGTAACAAAATTTTTGGAATGGACTTTGAAGTTAATGTACAGAGCTAACTGGCACTACATAATACTGGTAGATATTTACACTTAACATTTAAACTGAAAACCAAATGTAGCCAGAAAATTTTAATGAAACTTTAACATATCTGCTGTTCTCCTTATTTCTTTTCCAAGCTATATTTTATGTTTTCTGCTCTGCAGTAAGAGTTCTACAGGCTGTCATTTCATCTTTCTTTAGTCTTCTCTCTAGACTAAACAATGCCAATTCCTCCACACTCCCACCCGCTCCCTCCAGACTGCTGCACATTCTTCTTACTCACTCCTGGACCTCCTCCAGTGGGTCTGCATTTCTCTTGAATTATGGTGCCCAAAACAGTCCTCTGAGCTATACGAATGTGTCAAAGACAGCGGAGGAATTATTTTACTCATCTCGTGTAGAACATCTGCACCCCAGAATCACTTCATTTTGCTTAAACACAGTAACGTTTAGTAAGTTCAGTGAGCTTTATTTATTAAACAGATAATTAGTATTTGGAGATGCTCTTTCCTCATGAAAACTGGGTTCAGACACAGATGCATAATCAGGGTCTTAGGGCCATAAAGTTCTAAATTGTTTCACTTTCTCACATGGTATGTACATAGCATGCTAGTAAATCAGAAATTACCTCTGATTTATAATCTAGAATCTCCCTTATTTACAGATCCTCTAGTATTCATGTGCTTTCCAGGAATGGATGGTGTTTTATTAAGCTTTGGTATTTTATTAAAATAAAAATAAATATTACCTGATCAGGTTTTCCAGACAGGTAGATATCTCAGAAGAGCTTCTCCAGCAAGGAACAGAGATATGAATGTAGTCAACAATTGTAAGGAGTTATGTCTATCTTCATGCAACTGTTAGTTGAAACAAGCACTGGTTTTACTTGAAACACATTGCATTATTGTTAACTTTGACTTCTACGTTTTTTTCTTGCTGTTTGTTGTTAAGATTAATTCCTGTTCAAAAATAAAGACAGAGACTCGTGTTAATTTGATGTTGATTTTGAGACATTAGCTTCAGAGATGCAATCAAGTGATCTCACTATGTTTTTATCAGTTACTCTGCTTTATCTGTCACTGTCCTGAAATTTATGGAAGTGTTATTTGGTTGTAGTGTATTCAGATATAAGTGTACTTAACTGAAATCCAAAAATCCATGAGCACAGAATACTCAGTGGCTGCTGCTCCTCCAAAGAAGGCTGAAAATGCCTTCTGCCCTTTACATTCCAGTTTAAAACAAATAATTCTGTTCTAGAAGCTGAAGTTGCAGTCATTCCACCAGGACCAAGCTCTGTTCTCAGATTTGAGATATCTGTCAGAAAATGGTAACAGAACAGAATTCAGCTTCATGTGAGCACAGATCCTCCAATGGCAAGTTAAGGGAGATATCACTTCAGAACACTACACTGGGCAAAGTCTGTATGCCAGACACAGGAAACCAAGAGAAAAATAGGATCAACCACAGAAACCTCCAAAATTGTATCATTTTTATAGTTCAATGAGAAGATGGATGTTCTGAGTGTGACTGACCTTCAAGAACTAAATTTAAGCCAATGCAAACACTAGTTGGTTTTTTTAATTGTTTTTATTATTTTTAAGTCTGTCTATAACAAACAGATGAATGTTCAATCATCCAGTTTGGTTTTGATTAGTTTTTCAGGCCATTAACCAATCTCTTTGCTCTGTGAGTCCAGATTAGGAGAACAGCTTTTCCCATTTTAAAATACTTGTTGCCTTTTTCTTTTTTAAAAAACCAAAACACCAAGAAAAATCACAAACCATCAAACAAATAAAACCAAACAAAAAGTTGAGAATGAAACTAATCAAGATTGCATTTGCTCATTTCTGCCAATGGCAATGTTACTGCAGTTATTCTCAGTTATTGCAATGAATTCCAGTCTAAGATCAACAAATAAGAGGTTTGGCTAAAAACCTAGGCTTGTGATGCAAACTTGGTTGCTAATTGACCTCATCTCCACATTCATATGCATCCACTGAATGCCTTAAGTGAAAATTATCAGCTGAGAGTATATCTGCTAAGTTTTACTAAATATTCTGCTTACAGCTATTTCTGTTTGTGTCACACGAATGCTTCTGTGACAGATGTTTTGCTTAATTAGGTCAAAAATTGTGAGAGTAATGAACAGGACAGCTATGGTCAGGATTATCACCAGCATTACCTTTAGTCCTGAAATTCAGTAGTATTTTTAGCTGATTTTTCTATCCCATATGTAGGAATAACTTTTTAAGCATTTCTATGTATGATAACAATGCCAGTTAACTGGATTAATTTCTCAGTGCGTTCTCGATTTCTAAAATCTTCCTAAATCAATGACTCAACCCAGAACCTGAGTACATTCTTGTTTCTTTGATGCATGACAAGAGTATTTCTATAATAAAGAAAAAGAAATGCTATCACATAGTACATTTACTAATTAAATGATTATTATATCTCCAGCTGAATGAATTGCTTTCTATCTATATTTAGATGTTGAGCCTCCCCATGATGATTTTGCTTAGCTGTTTTCCTTCAGTAGTACTATCCCAAATTCCTGATATTTGAGCACTTGCATGCTGAAGCAAGATCAGGAGAATTAACCATGCCAATCCAAACACAGTAGAGCAGACGCTCCTTTATCTGTGACTTTGATTTCACTGTCAAACCCAGAGGTATGTAATAACACAAGAAAGCCACAGGAAAGCGACAGCTACACACATTTTGTATTGTTAAAAGTAAAGCCTAGGTTACTGCAGCCAGATTCAGGTCTGTTACCAACATGAAGTGACCTCTACTGTTCAGAAAAGGATTTAGCTCCTCTTCTTCCCTCCTATGTCAATTTTACTATTCTCATTACAAAGCAGTGTCAGAACAGTTATCAAACAAACATGAAAGGACAAGGAACTCAACAGACCAAATCAAGCATGTAAGTATACAAATAATTAAGTCCTGCAATAAAAATAAAACTACCAGTCATTTTTTTCGTTAAGAGTGAAATGTCTTCTAGCTTCAATGTAACTTTGTTACAAGATAATTTAGCAGACAGGAGAGGAGGAACACTTTATAAAGTAACAGTAACTGTCAACATGTAACAGAAAACATAGCATTGCAAATCCCATTAAACACTATAACAACTGTTCCGTTTTTTTTTTTTTTTGCACAAAGACTGCAAAGCCCATGTCTTCAAATACTCTTAGCCATCCAGTATACATGATTCTACAACAGTCACTTATGAAAGAAGGAATGCGTATGGATAATATGAACTGTTGCAATTAAAACAAAGATTTCAGCAGACTCTGCTGAATTCAGAAAAGTCGCTTACCTACACTTGCAAAAACTTTACTTGATTAGGATGCTTATTGCCATAAGCATTCACTATGACACTGAACATTTGTAGCTTAATTACCTTTTGGCTGCAGGAGTAGCTTGTCAGCACTTTCAGAAGTGAAGCTTGATTAGGCCACCATCAGTTATTTACAGAGCAGATTCACCCTTTTCCCAGGATATAGCGATGCTATCCATTTTGTAAGAATATTTTGAAGACCTGCTGGTAAGAGAATATTATTTATGGAGCATTAAGTAAGAAGAGAGTATCAAATTAAAGCAAACTGATAAAATCCCATCAGCACACACATCTCTGCTCTCACTTATCCCTATTCTTTTTTTTTATCCTCATATCCACCAGCTTTTAAACACTAACTTTTTAAACTAAACTCTCCCTCCCTCTCTCCAAGCTTTCTTTCTTTGGTCTTTTCATTAGGACACATTTTATCTCCCTCCTCCTGTCCCATTGCCATCTATACATTCAATTTCAGAACGGCAAAAATATTTTACTACTATGGAATATTCCCTTAATTATAGTCTATAGTTTAACTATGTTATTGTGTATCTCTCATAATAGAAAAAAAAACACTCAGCCCCAGAAGTCCATGCTTAACTATAATCTTTACATGCTATTATTTGCTTACATGTAAAGTAGAAGCCTGTATTATATTACAGTGCTTCTTTCTGAAGAAGACTCCCCTATAACATGTCGAAACCCAAGACTTCCAGAGCACAAAATAGAAGTAGACTTCTTAAGATTGCCTTTGTTTAAGAACATAAAACACAAAAGTCCTTTTGCATAAATGATTCCCACCATACCTACCATTGAAATAACATTCTAGCAAGTTGTTACGTGTCCTGTGTCTTCCAAGGTACTATATATTTATTCTTTTCAGAAAAGGGTACACAAGAAAAAACAAAAATGGACACATACTTGTGACAAAGTTGTGTCAAAACATGTACGTATTACACTTCCTGATTCTGTCTGAAGAAGCTAGAGAAGAACAAGTGGTGGTATTTTCAATAGTTAAATCATAAAATTAGGCAAGGCTGTGTTTGCAGGTAACAAAATTAAGAGCAGCAGTACTGTTCATACATGTTGCTTTCACGTCAGAGGTCCTATACACCTCTTGAAAGTACCTGTCCTTTACAATGGTAGTTTGTCTCTTCTGATGTTCCACTAACGCAGGACTATGCAGCTCAGAGAAAGACACAGGCAATGGGCAGCTGTGCAGTGCAACCTTACTCTTCTCACACTGATAAACGAGAGATAAGTACAAACGATTATTTTTGTTTTCCCTTCAAAATTTCCTTTTTTTTTTTTTTTTTAACCATTTTTGACATACTTGCAGCAGCATAGTAATTCATTCTATCCAACAGTTCTATGGCTGAACACAAACATTCAGCCCTGTTCTTGTAATATTCCCTTCTGCAAGTTATTCCCACTAATAACATGACTGCATCATATGGTAAGTACAGAAAGCTAACCATCAAGAGAAAAGATCTTACCGTATACTGAAAGAAACATCACTACCTGGGTATTGTGATGACTCAATACTGAAGAGCAGTTTTATTCCTATCATGGAGACCTATCAGGTTCAACTGGGAAGAAGCAAGAAAATTTTAAAATGGTCTTAACACGAGTGTGTTCTGCTGCTTTCTGCAAAAGTGAAGCCATAGCTGCTGTACCAAGTTCTATCATGTTTATGGAACCTACAAAAAAATGCTCAGGATCAGCTGAAAGTGGTATGGACAAAACTGTATTAAATTTTGAACAAGAGAACAGAGATCTGAAGGTTTTATTTCAGTCAGTATAAAACTGTACCTTTCAGCTCACTTTTATAAAACAAGATGAGAAATCAGTAACCAAACTAAAACATACAACTAATTTTCAAAGTATCTTTTCTATACTGATGGGGTCCCAAAGAAATTCTGATAGTGATAAAAATGCATTCTATTGTACACTGCATGCAGTTCATTGAAATATAGATCTCTGAACATGAGTATGTTCAAGGTGATTGAAGATTTCCTCTTCTGTTTCTGGAGTGAGCTGAATGTTATCTTTGATTGGAGACAGAGGGTCTGATTTTTTACAAGAAGGGAGTTTTTCATAGTCTCTGCCAAAAAACAGACAAAAATAAAAGTTATGACACTATGCAAGCCCAAAATAAGCCCAGCAACACACATTTTACATCCACTTTTACTACTACCTAACAATTTCAATCGTTTCAGTTATCCTGTGAACGCAACAAATCTATTGTCCTCATCTGAAGGGCAGTATGCACCGTATTCTACTCTGGGTTGTATGTGCTTCCTTAAGATCCAGGTCTTCTGGAAGACTGTAGTATCATATATATCTTGTGAATGGTAAGGACAGAACAGATCAGAGTCTCATGTGATCTGCTTGCCCTCAGACAATATAATTGCTCACAGACAACTTCAGAAGAACACAAATCTGCAGAAACAGCAAGCAGAGCACTCAGACCTAAGGCAGTCCTCTCAGTGGGGAAAACATTTTTTGAGAAATAATTTATGAACATCCCTTAAAGTAAGGAACAGCTATTTTGATTGCATAAAATTAAGCAATATATTCAAAATATGCATGTCTGGTATACCCCCAGAAATTATTGATCAGCAAAATTGTGGATAAGTGTGTATGTTGGGGGTAAATCTTAAAACCACCAGCAGAGTAAAGGAGCACAGTGCCAGTGCTATTAGGCTTGCTGCCTTATGTCTGCATTCCAGTCAATGAAAACACATGATTCTCTAATAATCCTGGTCAGATATTCCCAATTGGAAGCATAGACAAACACTGTCACTACCACTTTGAAACTTGTTCTTAATCTGCATCAAGAGGATAAGAGAATAAGATTTCTAAAAATGTTCATACCAGAAGAAAGTACTATATTTTTGAACAACCAGCTGTAGACTTACAATAACCTAAACCCAACCTTATTAGAAATTTTTCAGACTTAACACAGGCTCAGTCTCTTTTCCACACTAATTACATTTCAGCTTCTAATCCTTATAAATAAAAGGCATCTCCTACACAATTAGGGACCATCAATTTTAACATCAGTTCAAAACAATGCATGACTTCAGTACTGTTTTCTAGGTTTCTATCTAAATAATTTATCAGATTTTATTTCAGAGTTTAAATATTCATCTTCTCAGTGAAAAGTGTGAAGTCACTTCACAATTTGCTTCATGTTAATGAGAATGAAAAACTTCATTGAAAAACTGTTCATCTGAAGTTGAGAGAAGTAATTAAAGCATAGAAGGCTTTGCCACCAGGAATTTTTACTTGATCCCAAACGGAAACAGTGCAAGTTAAAATACCCACATTTAATATTATTTCTGTTATTATAAGTAAATAAATCATCCACATGAGGGAAAAAAAACATTTTCTAGCATCCAAAGAGGCAAAAAAGTCTCTTATAAGCAGAGATGTTGTTTAGCAGTGCTTCATCATTTCACCAACATTTTGAAAGGAAAACAGATCTAACAAACAGCCAGCCTGAAGTGTGAGAGGCAAAGTTAGATAAAAACTACTTGCTTTCAATCAAGTTTGTCAACATAGGCTGTTTTTGTATCTAAGCTGAGAAACACCTTTTAGTGTTTTTCATGAAAAACCTAGTGGCAATAACTTTCATATAAATTGTTACATTAAGTGCACTACTTCAAATAAATTGATTTTAGCTGAGTGTTCTTTCTGGTTAGTAAGAAAAAAGTAATTAGAATTAGAAACTATATTTATTTCAAATTATAACTCATGGCTATATTGAACAAAAAAAGTAAACATTCCTAGGAAATGAAGAATTGTGTGTAGAAATATTATCTGAATCTGTCCTCCTTATTGTTTCCTCCAAATAATTCAACACCTTTTTCCCTGAAAATGATTTTTTCAAGAACTTAAAACTGTAAAAGGTTCTAAATAAATGATTAAAGCATCTCACCTTTTAAACTGGAAGTTCCTCCAGAGTTCACCGATGGTAGCTTGTAGTCCCATCTTATTTTCAGCATCATGGTGATTTCTCTTTTGCACAGGTGACAGTTTTTTACTTAATCCACTTACTTTAGCTGGTACCAATGGCTTGAGTTTTGTCACAATACGTGACCCCAAAGAACTGGATTTGTGTAAACCAGGAACCTGCAACATTTTCAATACTGGAGTATTAATGATTTAAATAAAAATCTATATGCAGCATAATATGTTGCAAAGCATTTAAAAAGAAGTGTTCGACATTGTGTTAAAATAATGCAATATGATTTCACCAACAACACATATTTAGATAGCTTTTCTAATTCAAGTCTTCATCTCACATAGAGATATATATAGAAACTGGTTTCTTACAGCTGCATTCTTTGCATCTTAAATGGCTCCAAAAGTATATTTCTTTGGAATGCAATTGTAGAAGTTTATTGAATGGTTGTTTTCTCATCTATTCACATGGGAACACAAGAAAAACTTTTCAAGACAACTTTTACAGTTAAGAGAAATTGCCATCTGTTATCACCCTCCAGGATACCTGTGATTCATTTTTTTCATGAAATATAAGTAGAGCAAAGATATCAGCACAATTAACCCCAGGATTATACCTCTAGTTGGACCTACGTGGAACACAGAGCAGTTGTGCTTGGCCAGAACACATCTCAAAGGCAACCAAGTCTTATGTTCGAAGACACCAAGTAATACACATTGCTTCATCAGATAGGAATATCTAGTACCCAGATTAAACTATTATTGATAACACATACCCAGTTTCCAATTCCCTCATCAACTTCCAAACACTGATTCTGTTTCTTGATACTTAAAGCATTTGAAAGTGGTTTTCACATAACATAATAATCTCACTGACATTTGCAGGTAATTGTATTTCATCTAATGGCCAACCATAATCTCTTCTAATCCTGCCAGTTTTCTAGGGTCAGTGTCAGACTAACTGGTCTACAGCTGCTCAGAGTGCTGCTCCCATTCTTTCCCGGACTCGCACAAGATGATTTATTTTTTTCTCCCCCCTTACAGAACATCACACACAATAGAGTACTAAAAGTTGACTTTCACAATAAAATACACTTCATATAGTCAGCTTGACTTGTTTTTCTGTCTGATTGTAGGTTACCGCTTTTCATAAAATAAAAACTATTGGTATAGGTTTAATCTCTTCTCTTTTGTGCTATACATGTATAATCACAGTACAATAATTTAATGCATCAACAAAGTTAAAACTTCCTTGGCCAAACAAGTTAATAAATGCCTGTAAGTATTTTAATTTCTTATGTGTGCCTAGTTTTCCCCAGTTTTGGGGAAATAGATTAAGCAAAGATGCATGTCCAATACACACTAAGAAACTTAAAATGGAACTGATTACTTTCTCTTTATTTTGCAAACATTAGCTTCTTTATTGAGCTCATACTAACTCATGAGGAAATAATGATCAGTAAAAACCACATGCAGCAGGGATGTCCTCACAGGAACAACAAGGTCCTCGATGGAACTCATTTATGGGCATTGATTAGACAAGCTTCTATAAGCTTCCATATTAGAATTGACCAGCTATGCATTTAACATTCTAGACTGGAACCATGACAAAAGTTGATAGCTTCCCCAGATTGCCTCCCTAAATTAGTAGGCTTCTCTACAGATCAGCTATATTATTCAAATTAAAAAAAAAAAAATTCTGATTAAATGCTTCTTTGTTACATCCAGAACATGCTTACTGTAGAATGTAATGAAATAAATAGCAAAGATTTCCTTTATTTTACACTTCCAGTAGGCAAACCTAAAGGTAAACTGAGCCAGTAGCAGCATTCTTCATTTCTACCCCTAGCTTCACTAGTAGTGATTTGCTCCAGTTGACTCAGCAGAGGAACAACTCACAAGTTGTGAGTGTGTCAAACTAACCACTCCAATACAACTTCTTGGGTTTTATCAATGAGTTACTTTTTAGTCAGATGAGCTTTCTAGTCTCACTGATTTTTATTGTCTCCAGCTCATAAAGGTAGCAGAGCAAACACATGGCTAAGGAAATAAGGGAAGCAAAGTCTCTTTCTTAGCAGCCTGCTTTTAAATAACCTTACTTTCACTTTGGATTTTCAGCAGAAATGTATCGCCCAAAAAGCCATCGTGAAGATACGCTCAAATGACATTCACACTACCTCAGTATCCCCACATACCAAGAATTCCCTAATACTTAGAATATTCATTCTCCAAATATGTTATTGCATTAAAGATATTTAAGCAAACCATATTAAGCACGTTATTAAAAATAGTCATACAACTCTGATCTCAAGATGATTTCAGTTCGTCCTTAGTTTTGTTGAAGAGAAGCAGGCAAAGTATTATTCTAACAAATAAACACTTTTTCATAAACAGGTCTTCCAGAATGAAGCTGGAATTTAAATCTTTAACATAGAAACTAGGAGAACAACCACAAGATGTCACCATTGTATAACATGTACACTACTCCTGCTTCGTAAAGAAGCTTCTGATTTTTATTCTCATTGTCTATGGGAAAGAAACTAGCAGGGCTGTACATGAAAGAACAAAAACATCTTGACTTTTGAATCTTTTAGCCAATTCTAATGACAACGCCTAAGGAAATTAAAACCTAAACATCTGAGAGGACTTTAGAAACTTCATAAAGCAGACAGGTACAGCTCTCAAAAATGCCATGAAGACAGAGAATGTAAGTTCATTCTTAGACATAAGAAACCACGTAGAAGACACGTTACGGGCACTCAACAGGAAAAGTAACTGAAATGTGAGCTGTGAAGGAAGATTGACTATTCTTAACTGATCTAATGTCAAAAAATGCCTAACTAAAACAACTATGGAAAGAAGCTGGGTTAAAAGAGTCTCAGGTTTCTAAATTAAAACACTTCCTACTTGAAGAGCAGAAGGCTGCTGAACTAGTGGACTCATCTGTACAAGGAGTGAAATAAGGCTGTATCATGTGACTTTACCTGAAATGACTGCAATTTGGATCATAAAACTTACATTTTTAGAATCCCAGAAGAAAATAAGGAAGTGGGTTTTTTGAATTTGCATGGTTGCTTACTAAGCAAGCTGCAACTGCAGTAGACATAGGGAGTCTGGATATATTTCATCTCAGCTCTGATAAAATGAGTAAAAAAGCAATTCTCTCTTGCTAAAAGGCACACTGATACATTGAAAGTTCTAGAACAAACCATTAGACTGTGAAAACTCATTTTCAGCATTCAGTAGAACCAGTAGTAAAGTTAAAGGTGTCCTTACCTTGATCTTTGCTACCATATTCTTTCTGTCAGCATGAACAGAAGAAAATACTGGAGACCTTCGAGTACATTGGTTATCAAACAGTTTTGAATTGGAGTCAGATTCCTTGCAAAAAAAAAAAGTAATTTTCCTTTAAAAACTTTTTTTTTAGATTGTGCGTATTTTCTATATCAAAATATCTATACTTAAAGTAAATTTTCAGCAATTCTAAGAACCTACATAAAATCCTTAGTATATTTTCAGCAAGAAACATTAGCCTGAGACACAAGTTCTTTCAGAGGACATCTTCATGGGCTTAAAAAGCAGAGAACAAAAGTAGCCTACAACTGCAGTGTCACAACTCATTGTGGTAACAGCAAACAATAGACAAAAAAAATAGATTTGATTTAAGCCAGAAAGTCAATTTATATTACACAACTACAACAAACACCAACAAGTTTTGTGAGTAGAAGCTATATAATCAATAGGGTATAAATCACAGGAAGAGAACCTCACAACCTATTTTCTATCTTAATAAAATAAACATAAGCAAAGGTTGAAAACCTAGTTTTCTTACTTTTGCATCTGAATAGTTGTTAGATACCTGTAAAATTTTTGAAGACCCTAAACTGCTTTCTGGTGGCTCAAAAGGTTTTTGAGACTGGAGGAAACATTGTGGTTCTATTAAGGGAGAGGATTCTTCATCTGATTCACCACACACAGCTCCACTCTCAGCCTGTACCCCATTAATGTCGTCTGCCTGGGATGCCATGCATTTGCTTCTCTGTTCATGAAACTGCTGTGAAAATACAGTACAAGATGGACCAGGATTTCCTGAATGATTTCCAAGGATGCTAAGCCACCGGAAGCAACTTCTCTGTATTTCTCCAGGAAGTGATGAGACAGTCTTTGTTTTTTCAGATTCTAAGAGTGGAGAATCATCTTCAGCTACATGTTCTACTTCCAACTGCTTGCATTCCTCCTCAACATCTTCAGTTATATCACTATCATCCTTTGCTTTAAAATCAAGCGTATCTGCATCACTGCAGAAAAACCTAAAAAACAAAACCTAAGTTTACTAAAGATGAAAACAACAGAAAAGAAAGTAACAGCAAGAGAGCATTCCATCTTTAAAGTCCTACCCACCAAATTGATTTCTGAATTGCATTTGAAAACAGATTGTTTTGATCACAGGGAAATCACCACCATTTTAATTCTCTAGTCTATCATGAAGGTATTTAAAAGACAACAGTAAAATTATCTTGTTTCAATAGGAAAAAAGCATCTGTAAACACATCCCTCATTCACCAGATAATAATAGGCCTTCCCGAGAGAGAAACCACAAAACCTACACTACAAAAATTCATATAGTACAAACTTCATAAAAATTTAAGAAAATTATAATAGCTGTACAATAATGAAACTCTTTCACACTTATTGAGAAATCTAGAGCTTATCCAGCTCTTTCCATGCTATTGCAGCAGCTCTTAAAAGTGAATACTAGTCAAATTGTTCCCCACTCACTGAGCATTTATTTGGAGGAAAGTCTGCCATCTCTGACAACTCATAGATTTTGATTAAAACAAACCTTTGTATTAAGGAAGTATTGATGTTCTTTAACTCATACCTAAGATCGTGATATAAAATTATACCTCTCACACAATAATCATTAGATTATTCCACGTAAAAAAAAACACATCAGATCCATGACACTCATTTGTAAAAACCAGTTCAAATAGCTGTAGTCAAATGAAAACAGCAAAAAAATAATTAAAAACCTGAGAAACGCAAAGTCCCTCTTCTCAAACTGTTGGGGGAGATGGAAGGAACATTATCTGAATGGAATTGGCTAAGAAGAGGCATGTCATGTGGACAACCAGGTACAGCTTCATTCAAAAAAAATCTTTACTGAGTTCTTGCTTATAAGTCAATATACAAGTAATTGCTTATTTATTCAGCAAGGGTAGCTATATTCTATTTTCCAGGTTTATAAATATTTTTAAATGAGCTGTCATGAAAATGAAGTATGATCAACACCTGAATAATCCATATGCAGAGACTAGACTGTATTGGTCTGTCTCCCAGCCTTCATTTCTGCAGTTAAGAAAAGAATTTTTATTTTATCTACCTTTGCATCTCATACTGCATGTTTAGCACAAGAAGTCCATCCCCACTAAAACAAGTGCGTTGATACAGCTGCATAAGAAAGCCGAGATCATCATTTCTTATTTTCTTTTTCAGTATTCACATTATTTCAGCAACCACGATGCCAAACAGTATCATGCTTCTCACTGAAACACATGACACAATTGTACCTGCTTCTTGTTCCTGGAACAATCACAGCATCCATCTGTTTGTTTTTCCTCTGCAGAAAGGAAGCAAATTTATTTCTAACGCTGGGCAGAGAGTTAGAGCTTTCTTTAATGGCAGAATTCCCTGAAGAATCAATGCTTTGTATTGCAGAAATGCTCTTTTGTGATTGATCGTCTTCACCACTCTCTTTGAATTTTTTTGCTTTCGAAAATGAATATTGATTCAACAAATCTCCATCTGAGAGTTCTTCTAAATCTGAAGACAATTTAAGAGTCATTGTAGAAGCTTGTTCTAGAACTAACCAGTTACCAGAGAAATGAACATTACAATATTTATCCTTACTGCCTTAAAAAGTGTTCTTGACATCATGGTTCAGAAGTTGTTTTTACTGTTACTTTGTATTACAAAAGCTTAAAGTAACTTGCTTTGGAAAGGTAGATGAAGTCAGGGCCAAACAACTGAGATTAAAGAGCACACACCTTGAAATCAAATTAAGTCAAAAGGCATCTGTCTAGTAAACTAATTAAAAATATCAATGAACTAAAGGGTTAGAAGACTGTCAAGAGCAACAAAGGTGAAAACGAAATCCTAGTAGCATAAACAGAAAGGAGGACGCAAAAGAGGAAGAATATAGAGGAAAAACGTACCAGGTGAATCACAGTGGGAACAGAGCTCCCTCTGTTGAAAGCCCACGGACTATTTCAGCCCAGATAGCTACAGCGACATATAAGACACTACAGCATAGATCTAAAGCAGGGAGAAAACATACCAAGGCATACCAAGGCAAGAGAACTGCGCAGCACAGTGTTAGCAGGATACAGAAAACTTGTAAGTTTCTACACAGCCAAGTCTCAGATCTCTAATAGACTATTTTCATTTCTTCACATGCTACAACCAAGACAAAAGTTAAAACAAAATACCCAGTGCAGTTTTCTCCATTTTAAAAGATTACGTCACAAAACTGAGAAGGACAACATTTTATAATAAGGTAAAATCCTTCCTTTCATACAATCTTCTTCTGATAGTTAACTAAAAACATACCATTTATTCGCCTTTTTGCTAAGAGCCCTTTGCCTGGAAGTTTTAACCCTTTGATACTGATTATCTTCTCAATGCCTTTGGTTGTTGATTTCTCTGGTAAGTGAGTTGTATGAGGAACATCATCATCTGTACTCGGGCCAAGCTTGTAGTCTTTGCTCCAAATGCTATTTGCAGCATTAGCATGTTTGTCATTCCAGCCACGGCTTCTTTGCTGCAGAGGCTACAAAAAAAATTTAAAATGAGAAACAGGCTCATAAATTAACCTTCTAAATAAAATATCCTCATTTAGTAAAAGAGTGTTTTGACATACACCCATTGTTGACGTGGTTACTCTACAGAAACGTTTCCTTTTTTATTCCCATATTTATGTTTTCCTGATAATTTCTTCTTTTTCTGTGCTACCATAATTTCTTTATTCCAATATGGGATAAGTGGCTAATTGCTCTTCTCAAAATTAGAGACTTAATCATTACTTCTATTAAATAGAATAATTAAATAGAATAATTTTGGAAAATATTTTCTTCACAGTTGAATTTACTTGGAAGAAATACAGTCTCCAAATCACTTTAAGAAAAAAAATAATCTTAATTAGCTATTTCAGTAAATAAGATTAAGGTCTTACCAAAAAAGTCTGGGCGTAAAACAGTCAAATGACAGTCAACAAACAATGACAGTAAAATGCTCTAAAGAATAAAATGTTACTTGCTAGTCTGCAAACTATTGTAAAGTCTTTGAAAACCTCACAATAGTGATTACTGAAAACAATTAAACCAGTAGTTACTGTTGTGACTTTACAACTCATCTAGTCTTTGTCAATACGAAGGCATAGTTTTAAGAGTTATTGCTTTCTGACTGACTAGTTCTGATGATCTATGCCTTCTAATTGCTTATCTGACCGTAGTCCTTTGTTCTAACTTGTTAGTCTTTTGAGTTTCTGTGATTATTTTGACGGTGACAAAACAGTCTGTGGTCACCTTCTTATCCTAGTGTTGTGTGGCTCTCCACTTTGCCTCAAATTCTCTGCATTTTCTGAGAAAGTAAGCAGAAAAATGTTCGTAACCTAGATGGCCCTTGAACACATTAAACATCAACTAAAGTGATGGAAAGGAATGAATGATTTAGTTACGCTTGGAATAATCCTGATTGGATTCTTCCATCATGGCTACTTGCTTCTGGTATAAAATTATGAAATAACTTATGTAAGTAAATAGTTTTGCAGCCAAGCCTGTGCGTTTGCAGATTTAAATCTTCAGTGTTTACTGGGGTTTTGGTGTGCTCCCAGTTTTGATTTGTTTTGTGGTTTTTTTTTCCTTATTTCTGTAATGGGCATGTTAGTAAACATAAGTATGGATAGACATAGGAATAAAGTCTTTTTTAGTGATTTAAAAATTTTTAATGGAGATCCTGATGTGATATGTGAAGTTTAGGGGTTTTTCTTTCCTTTCCTGACTATTCTTTCAGTTTACAGTAGGGACTTGAACTAAGTTATGTTAGCCAAATGTTGGAATCAGGGTATCCAGAGATGACCCTAAATCAGGTGACTTGCAGAATACCAATCCTTAGTTGTCATTCTCTGCAATGTCACCTCCACCTCAAAGAAATATTAATACTCTCCTCATGGTCAGAATCTATAGTGAGAGTTTTCTATTGGACTGCTTTTTGTATCATACTTCATATGCTTCCAGTACAATTTTTGTTCTAGCAGAACAGCTTGCACTGTCAAGTCAATTACAGATAACAATCAGTTGTATTTTTCCATCAGCGTCCAAACCCGTGCTATTATCTCAGTATGTAATTTTAGAACAAAGGTGTTACCTGCGCAGTATTGGGGTTATAGTCATCAATTTGTTCCATCGTATCAATATCAATGTTCCCAAGGGCAATTTGAAAAGCAGTACTATCTCCAAAGTGTCTGCACCCATCATGTTAAAGGAAAATATATCTGAACCGTGCAACAAATGAACTGTAGCATTAAAGTTAGTTTGTGATATAGCATTAATCATGTATATTGACACTAATAGTTATGGCTCAATATGATGTGAAAAGTTACAATATAACTGCAGTGCTTGGCACACTAAGCAAGCTTAAAGGTAAGCATTTAATCACTGAAGTCACTGGAAAAATCACCATCTTTCCCCTCCCTAGTATCTGGAAATGACAGAGATTAGCTAGCCTGGAGAACGTACACAGACAGCGACTACTTAAACAGGCCTCTCCCTTTTTTCTCTTTGTTTTCCATGCTGAAATTTATGACAAGTATCAAAATAATACTTGTTTCATAGGGAAACATATCTGGTAAAACAGGGAATTTTTAGATTATATACTCACAGGAAGACTTAAAGTGACAGATGACAATACATAACACAGGCACAAACTAACAAGTCATGGAACAACTCAAACAGTCAAAGAACAACCTGTACTTAGGAGTTACTGTATGTGTGTATATATATATAAATAAAACAGCTACATAAAATGAAATGTCATTCTTTAATACTCAGTTATCCACTGCACTTAAAAAATAAGCAAACCTTTATATACCCCCATAATCTGTAATACTGCTGAAAGAGAAGGATTTAGCCAATAGTAGAGGTGCAGTAAAAGACAGTGTAAGACACCACAACTGTTTGCTTCAGTTTCCCTCCCAGTTCCAATACCAAAAGGATACCGTCCTGCATAAATTAGTGTTTCTGGATCAATATCGTCAGCATAATCATTCAGAGGAACTAATTTTCTCTTGATGGGATCAAAAACCAATTGATAAAGGAACGTATTATTGGCTCGTGTGAAACCCTGTATGTATTCTTCTGAGACAGTTACATTCATCTTCAAGTAGTGTCCCATCTTCTTAATAACCTGTCAAAAAAAAACAAAAAAAACAAGCTTGCATTTGAGCAAATAATGGAATTCCATGTTTGCCTTCACAAGTATTATTCCAAGCCCTTCAATTTTTAATCAGAATTTCTATTCCTGCACATAACAGAAACACTATGCGAAGAGAACAGTTTCTTCAAAATAAAACTCAAATAATTAAAGTTAATTACATTTCAATTACTAGGTACTTTTGTTTATCATTAAATGTAGAATGCATTCTGTCATGATCATCAATCAGGAGAGATGAGGCAGGAAAAACAGCCTTGTGCAACGCTTTCTCAATTCCAGCTGTTTATGGTCATAACTATCACAACTAACACCTCAAGAAGTCTTCTCATCCAACAAATAAATATCTCCAGCACAGGCCAAAATACTTCAGAACATTCTCCTCAAAACAGAGAAAGCTAAGAACCACTCACATTTTCAATTCAGTGCCTTCTATACAGAGACATAAGCTCCCAAATAGCCAACACAACGGTAAATCAAGATTACCTTTATAATATCTGGATTGTTAGCTAATTTTAGTAACTTGCACGCTTTAGCTAACCCAATCCCATGAATTGATGCGAGGTAGTCACAACCAGACAGAATACACATGTAACGGAACTTCTCTTCAGTGAATATATTTCCGAGCTGCTTACAGTTCCCGAGTCGACTCTGATCTATCTCCAGTCCATTTCCAAATTTGTCAATTTTCAAGAACACCTGGAAATTAAAGTAAGAGAAAAAATAACAGAGGTGAGTGCTATTCTTACCCCTTCAATTTGCCCAATTTATTGTAATGGAGTAAGTCAAACACACCTAGCCACTTCCAACTTCGCTTTCCAGGTATCACTGAAAATTAAGGGCTATTAGTATTTTCTTCCATACCTTTTTACATCCAAAAGCTAAAAGGTCAGAATCTTCTGTAATTATGGCCTGAACCATGCCAGTCTTATTAAGATAAGCCAACTGAGCATCAGCTTCATAGGGAGCAACAATACAGTCAACTCCTCGGGCTCGTGCAGCCTGTACACAAACAGGAAACATATAAGCATTTAGAAACCATTTTCTTTATTTATCTATATCCCCCACCTGCCCCTCTTTTTCCCTCCCTCCCCTCCCTCTCTTAAGGTCCTATCTTTCACATTTAAAACCCAAGTTCCAAGGAATTTAAGGTTGATTTATAAAACAGCCTCTCCAGTGTTGGCATATAACATTATACACACTGATCAGGACTGCATGCTTCATGCTCCTGCACAGTACATTCTGGACAAAGAAAAAAGCAGTAGGACAAATGTAATACTATTCTTTTTAAAGAAAAATCCCATGACTGCAGTGGAAGGATGGCAAAGAAATCTGGAAAGGTTTTCAAGAAGCCAGAACTCTTTTCAGGATCTTAGCTGAGGTGGGTATCTAAAACATTTTGACAATTCAAGATGCTACTGAAGTCAGTTTATGGATTGAAAAAATAGCTGTATTTAAATTGACAAATCACTACTATTTATACAACTGGGTATAATAAATCTGAAGTAAATTTAACCACTTCTAACACAATCCAGTGTACTCTGTAGTCTAAGAAGAGGTATAGGGAACATTTCTTTCCTACATAGATGAGGTAGCACTGTAGTCATACAAAAGCATAGTAAGACATGCTACTTAATGCATTGATTTTTGGTTTGATATTGTTCATCACAGCAGCTGTCATGGTTTTATGATTTTAGCTATGGGTATTCCACATCATACCATCATGTAAGGCAGTGGGAGTTAAAGCATTAATGCTCCAGTCCTGTGGACTGCCAAATTTCCAGGTACCTGGCTCTCAGAAGAGAAGAACTACATAGCCCCAGATGTCTTTGCATCCCCATTTTCCACACAGATGGAAAGATAAAACTGCACACAGATCCTGAGACTGCCCCTTTTTTGCTGTGGGTCTGCAATGTGCACTTTGTAGTTGTCTCACCTTCAGCTTTAGAGTAAGACCGTTGGTTTCAGACATACTCTTCCTCATTTCATTACTTATTAGCTCCAATTCCAATTGTATTGTATTATTTTGCATTCTGGTATCTTATTTAGCCAATCAGTTCTACTCCTTAGATTGCTGCTGCTGTTTTGTTTTTAGGCCCATCTCCCTACCCTTTCTCTTTTTCCCCCCGTTCCCCTTCCCCAAGGGTGGGTCTGTGGGTCCCCCTGCCCCATAAGTTACAGAACTGGGCCAAAGCAGCCCATAAACCATTGGCAGCAGCACTGCCAACTTACTTTGATTACTTCATGAGCCATAGCATGTGTAACATTTATACTGCGAGCAAAACAATCCCTTGCTTCTGAAAATTTCCCTTCCCGAAACAACTGCTTTCCTTTCAGAAGATTGGCTTGACGCTTCCTAGAAGAAAAATATCCGTCAACCTCTGACTATACTTTTTATTTAAAGGAACAGGTATTAGAAAGTATCAGAAGACAGTGATAGAAAAGGCAGAAAAATTGTTTTGCAGTTGAATGTACACCATATCCATTCTACTGTGTAAAGCTCCAAATATCAGAATAACTGCAAGCCACAAGAGACACTGAGATTGGCACAGTGAAATACACAGTGAAAAAACAGCAACTACGCCAACTGAAATCAGCAGTGAAAAAGTCACACTCATAATCATGATGAAGTAAAATAAGCATAATGGATTTTGGGAGCACCTGATGTCAAATGCTCACTGGTTTAGAGAAGGGAAGGAAGGCATCATTTACTTCATTTCAAACATGGGAAATTGTTTGCACTGCTCTCAAGGAAACAGATGTTCCATAGTAACTGATGAACAGCAACATTTTAAAGAAAAACTCCCAGAGTTTCAGTAAAATGTACAGTTACATAGGAATAGAATCCAAAGATGAAATAGTTTTACCTGGTTATTTGGAGAGAATGATAAGGAAGGTGGTATTAATCTTACATGAAGTTACATTACGTAAGAATATGTTTTCCAGAGAGATCAATCAACTGAATCAATGAGCTGAAAGGCTTCAACACATTACAGGAAACAGCACTCAGTAGTTTATTTCCTTCCTCTCTAAAAATGCTTTCATTTATGAAACGCATTTCTATTTTTGGAATTAAATCTCTAAGAAGATGTCTGTACAATTTTAAATGTAAACTTAGTGAAGTTAAACAACATTGCGGGAAAGATCACTGCCTAGTAAGTTTGAAGTCTTTTCAAATTTGAAAATGGACAGTGGTGTTAAACATACTGCTGTGCTGGCTAATCAATACTTACTCTCTTCGGGCCTTCTCCACTTCTTTCTTAGAAGGCAGGGTGCATCCATCAAACACCAAAATTGGTTTAATTCCAAATGAGAGAAGCATATCAACAAGCTTCATGCAGAAAGCTACATAACTGTGTCAACAACAGGAGGAAAAAAAAAAACAAACTACTTCACTGATCGAGGATCTTAACAGGCCTTACATTTTTCCTGTATCACAGAAAGATTAAGAACAGACAATTGCCCTTTTCAATAAATAAAGCATCATCTTTCAGCTTAGCACTGAGACAACCACTATTTTCACACAAAACACAGTAAGAATTCAAGCAGCATTCAGCTGACTTTACTACAATAGATTGCAAGAACTCCACATAATCTTTCCCTGAAGCCTTTTAAAAGTTACTTTGAGCGTACATTTGTAGAGCAATGGGGAATAAAGCCTCTAACCATGGAACTGGTTTAACTTCTCAGATGGTGGGTATGTGCTACAGACAGACATGTAAATATATCCTCCTTCCCTAAAAATACAGGCATGCTACTGAAAGCATTCAGAGATGGGACAGTTTCCCAAACTGCACTAAAAGTAGAGCACAGACCAGGAGGCAATCCTCCACTGCCTGCAGAGACCACCCTAGTAAAGATATCTGCAGGTGATTTTAGACTTCACATACTTCCTCAGACCTCTTGCTTCCTCAACTGTTAGCTCTATAGACTTGTATAACAGGATCATTTCATCAGCAGCACACAACTAAAACCCTAACAGCAACTATAAAATAATCCAGATGCATTTTAAAGCATGGAGGGGATCACTGTGCTATTGTTAAAGTGCTCATCTAAGATTAAAGATCATGCATCCATGAGGATATATTTTTCTCTCCCTCATTAAATAGATATAGTCAAGAAGTCCAACCACCCTACAGCTCCCCGACAGTTCATGTTTTCCTGCCTGTCTCTTTTTAAGTGAAGTATATCTTTTCTCAGAATTCCAAAGGATTTCCACTATTTTCAAAGACAAGCAGCAGAGCTGAGTGAAGCTCCGCAGTGTTTCTTACCAATAGAAGGAGGAATTAAAGGTTTGAATCAATTTGTAATCAATGTTTTCTTGTCTCCAGGCAAATACTTAATCAAAATCTCATGAATGAGGTTTAGTCCAGACTAAGCTAGCATTTTTATTTCTACAGAGAATAGAGAAAAAATGTTTTAGAAGAAAAAGTGAAAACAAGAGGCCAACTTGTTTTAGTTTGAGAGTTTTCTAAAGCAAGGACAAGAATTCACAGCAGCCTGACCTACGCTCCAAAGCTGGACTTGAAGCATGGCCACAGCTTGTGTTTTCGCTTAGAAATGGGGCTATGCACTGGAGAAACCTATGTTGCAGACAAAGAGCTACTGTTACAAAAAAATGTAACGCACCTAGCAAAAAATAAATAAATAAAATAACCCGTGCAAGATACATTGCTCGAAGCATGAGGCACGTGCCTGATAACTGAACTGAGCTGTTTTAACTTTACTGTTAGCTCAAGAACTCCCAGGTCGCCGACTTACTGTTCCGTGGGCTCCCCCCTGGCCAGCTTCTCGGCGCACGCGTAGGAGCCTTTGTGCAGCCAGCAGTACGCGTCCACGGCCACCGCCTGCCCGCGGTACTTCTTGACGTGGGCGGGCTCCGCGGCCTCCTTGATGAACTGCAGCAGCCCCTGAATCCCCATGCTGCGACTACGGGAGGCAAAACGCGCGGCGTCAGCTCAGCACCCGAGCACGGAGGAGACGGCGCCGGGCAGCTCCGCCATCGCGCCAGGCCGAAACCCCCCCCAGCCCGCCCAGCTCGATGGGGAGCCCTCGAACGCCCGCCTAAGGACAATGAGGCCCGAGGCGGCGCCCAGCCGCAGGCACTCCCGCCGCCGCCGCCCCTACCTCGGCCCGCGCTGCCGCCTGAGAGAGGGACAACGGTCCCAACTGCCACGAGCCGCCCCGCGCGCCGCTACCGCGCCGGGGGGAGGGGAGGAGGAGAAGAAGCCGAGCGCTGCTCCGCTCCGCTCCGCTGCCCCACGCGTCACTCAGCCGTGCCGCACTACCCCCGCTTCAGGGTTTCAAGCAGCGCGCGCTCTGCGCTGAGGCCCCGCCCCCATAGCGGACTACATATCCCAGCGTGCTCCGCGCGAGGGAAGCCGCACCTCGCCCCGCCATTAGACGATCTAATTTCTGTGTGGTGTGTGTTAGTGAGACCCTGCTCTCCTAGAAAGACCCGCGTGAGCTAGTCAGAGCACACGTTTCCCAATGTTTTTGTTGCGGTGTAACATAAACCATCTTGCAATGTTAGTGCTGAGGTTCTACTGCAGCAATTTCAAGGGAGAAGTGAGAAGTAGAACGTCTGAAGTAAAGCAGTCAGCAACCAGATAGTTTAAAGTCTGTGATAAACATTGTTTTCTTTATCAAGTTAACAGGAAGATGTGCTTGCTTGAACTGAAATGAGCTTTGCAGTGATAAATACGTCTAGGCTGATACCTCTTTTAACTTCATTTTACTGAATGCTATTTTGAAGTCTGTAGAGCTCTTTCATAATTTTGACTGTGTTTTATGAATGACTCTGTCCGCAGGGCAGAAAAGCAGTGTTTCCTGACAGTACAGGGCTGAAATTCAATACAGTAAAAAGAAACAAACAAAAAAAGTGCGCTGGAATTAAAACTTCATAAGTATATTATGTGCAGTTTGAGAAATGCTTAGAAATACTTTGTCCATAATGACAACATAAGATCTTTTAAACTGAACATACCAATCAAGTTCCTCTTTACTGACTGTTCTTTTATTAATTTTCACCCCATGATTCTGCCTATATTTGGCATGCTCCAGTAGTTTTCAATTTAATTGAAATTTGGTTTATGATCACTAATCTTAAGAGTATGTTCTTACATCAGTTCTAATGTTTCTGTTTTCCTTAAGCTGTTCTGCTCGTGGGATGAAGGATAACCCGGGTAGACAACATAATCTGTGCATACAAATTAAAATGCCAAGAGTAATTCAATTAAATCTCCTGACTATTTTCTGACCTCAGAGTCAGAAACACTGGAGCCAAGGAGTGTTTGTTGAAGAAAACCACAACCACAGAATTCTTGACTGAAAATTTCCTCTTTGCTTCCTTGACCTGAAAGGGTGGATACCTTCAAGCTGAAGAGTTAACACTATTACATCAAATGTCTGAAAGCTGCAAACAGATTTAAAGATTTGGAAGGCATCAGGGGTCAGTGTCATCACCCAAAGCAACCTTTTTGTGTTAGTTCCTCTAGAAATGAATCCTGAAAGGACCTCACAAAAGTTTGTCTGTAGGAATATGTGGGTGATATGCATTAGCATTTGGTTTGTTAAAACTATCTTCAATCAGATCATATCAAGAGCATGGGCCATATTTCTCATTTCTCATCAGCCGACTAACTTAAATTTCTAATGCCATGTTCAGACCTCAGCCACTGAGCACATACAGAGGAGAACAGAAAAGAAACCATATCAGTTTCCTGCATCAGAGTCAGATTTACATCATTTTCAGGTTTGGCACCTGGGCTGGTCATGATGTGCTCACTGCTGGGTGCACGCAGATTATGCAATCATTTCTCATTGGAAAGATGAGTGAGTGTGATTCTGACATTCTATTCCCGTGCAAATCTCACTGTTGTTTGCTGAAGTCTGCTGAGGTAAGGCCCATGCCCATCAACTTCATAAGAATATGATTGTGGAGTAAACACTGTTCTGCTAAGTAATACCTCATGAAGCTCATTGATCTCAAAAAGAAAACAACCCCAGCTTAGAAGTATTTGAAATTGATGTTTTATCAGTGCCAAGAACATCTGACCTTCTCCCTGTGTCCTGTATTTTTCTAGCCAAGACAAAAGAACATGAACCTGTATGTTGCCAGTGAGTAGCAGAAGCAAGCTGCTCATGAGTAATCCCACAGAAATGAGCAGTGACCTATAATTTGTGTGATCCCTGCTGCCAGTGGAAACCTGCTACCAGCCATCCCGATGTGTTGCCAACATTTTGATTTGATCATCTGCCTCACTGCTGTGAGTTCTGCAGGTTCACTTTGAATACTGGAGCAGTAATTCTTGGTTGTAAGTATCTCTCCCCCTGGATACCCAGATGCAAAGTTATTTTTTGTTTTGTTTTTGTGCTGTTGTTTTTTAAGGTGGAATCATTGTCACAAACAGATTCCAAGTGAAATAATAGCATTGTGGCTAATTATGCTTTACGTGATGATTTTTTCTGGGAGGAAAGAAAGATATAAGTGGCGGCAAAAAGAGGTTGTGGAATAACCACTTACTTTTACTGTATCAGCTATTCCAAGTTCTGGTGGTGCTGGTGATGAGTTGGTTTTGATCTTTAAAAATGGATGTCACTATAGAGAACAGAAGTATGCTAACTTGTAGTATACCAGCATGTATCTATAATTTTCCCTTTTGTGATCTCTGTGTTGTGAAATGATGCATCCGGGTGCAGGTGATGTCAGTGGCTGTGGCAGCAGTTGCAGGACTCGGCCTGCCCTCTAGTGACCTGCTGGTTCAGAGTCCAGAGTGAAACCCAGCGCAGTGGTCAGTTCAGTTTTGCTTTTGAAGGCACCAAATCGGTACTGGCTCACTCTCCCTTTCTTTGTAGGTAAATCTTCAAACTATTCCTGCAGTGATTACTACCAGTTTAAAATACTGAGGATTTTTTAAACCTCACAGCAATATATGTTTACCTACAATAAACAGAAAACGTGGAGCCTGTTACAGAGTTCAATTATTTCTTCTTCACATGGACGTCCTTGTAGAGAAGACAACAAACAGGTAAATTCTCCAGCATATTCCTCCCTACTTGAAGGTGTTCCTCTGTTGGGGGATAAGAACAGATGTTCAAATCCCTTGGGAAGATGTGTGTTTTGCTATGAGGCCCAAAATACCCTTCTAGTCTGTATTACTAACATTTTTCTGCTGCAGTACCTACGCCTTATCCAGAAAACTACAAACCAGTCTGAGGTCACTGGTTTCCTCTGCTCTGTCTGAGCCTGCTGAGGGCCTGAGCTGTACCTGGGATATTTTCTCCCAGTTAGGGAATCTTACAGAGATATGTATCCAGATTTTTTAAAACAGGATCTAATAGTGTTAACAGTGTGATTCAATCATTAACAGGAAATTGCAGAGATGCAAACAAACTGGTTTGGCAGGTGATGGGAAAGGAACAGCTGTGTCATCACACTTGAGCTGAAATTCTGAGGTGAAGGAAGCCTGACTCGACCCCTAAAGTAGTTGAGCAGTATCTATGTGGTGTTGCTGTTAATTTTATTAACTTGGTGCTGATCCCCACTGTACCTGAGGTAAGCTATACCTAGACTTACACAGATGGCTTGTGTTGCTTTCCAGAGGTAGTCTGTTTCCCTGATAAAGAGGGATTCTGAATAATACTTAAAAATATTTTTTTCCACAGTTCTGGTAATGCAGATGGTGAACTAATAGATAGTCTTGGGGAAACCTAGGGAAGCATGAATAACATGCTGATGTGGATAAAAATTTATTTTAAGCTGAAAACCCTAGTATAACAACTGAAGATCCTGTAAGACAAGCAAACAAACTTTATGGCAGCATGTCAAATGTAGGGTGCAGAATATCTTCTTTGCTGATTACTGCTCATTCAGATTTGAGGACAAACATCACACAGTAGTGGAAGGAAGCCTTATACAGGTAAGTGGGTGCACACTGCTTGTTGTGGGTTCTTCAGTACTTTCCAGTATTACTAGGTGCTGTAATACTCTCAGGCCAAACCTGATAGACAGATTCCTGAAGTTCTTCAGGTTTTTTATTCTCCTCTTTGGCTGTCCCTCTTATCCTCTGTGTTTCTGCAGGTGATGTGGTGATAATGACAGGACAGACAACAGCACAGACTGTTAATGTACCCACTTACAAGCCCTTCAACTGGCCTTGTGAAGCTTTTTTTAATTCATGAAAGCATCCTTTTCTTGTTCTTCTCACTGACTTTATTAATTCATTTTACATGGTTTACATGGTATCTTGCTGAATTGCAGCTTTCCAAAAAATGTCATATTTACTGACGGCTTAAAAGTATCTTAGCTCTCTTGAAGGGAAAGGAAACCTGAAAACTAAAGAGACTCACACCGTAATGAACTCATATCTATTTGTGACGATTTCACAGTGACTTAGCCTGGAGAACAGCTATGGAGCTTAGTAGCGCTCAATTTTCATCTCATATATTTTCATCTGTAAATAATCTAAAATCTGTCTTTTGCTTTTATGCAGGTACTGCCATATTCCTTTTTGTTGAATTTCTAGAGGGAAATGAAAGCTATGTATCTGTTCCTCCTTTCCATTCTATGTTTGCTTCTGAAACCCACTAGCAGCAGAGAAGTTATATTTGGCTATAATCATTTTACTGAATATCAAGTGGGCAACATGAACCTGATCCTCTCAGTCCCGCATGGTGGGTCAATGGAACCTGATGACATCCCTGATCGAGAGGCTGGCTGTTGGGATGCAGAGACATCTTCTTGTATTTTCTCTCGTGAGTGTCCTATTGGAAGCATTCAAAATTATGAGAAGTGTAAAGTATCTACCAAACAAGACAGATATA
Organism: Odontophorus gujanensis; assembly: GCA_013399175.1. NCBI lineage: Eukaryota > Metazoa > Chordata > Aves > Galliformes > Odontophoridae > Odontophorus > Odontophorus gujanensis. Next base: position 436,202 of record VXAB01006850.1, on the reverse strand, counting down.
CCATAGAAGTGGCTCAGGCTCTTGCTGAGGAAATCAACAAAATAACTGATGGTTTCTTTCCACATATTGTTATAAACCACCTACAGAGGTTCAAGATGGATGCCAACAGGGAAAAGGAAGAAGCTGCCTTTGGAGATCCCCAAGCAGAACAGGCCTGGGAGGATTACATGGAATTTTTGAACACTTCAAAATCACAGATGACAGGGGGACTGATTCTGGATATCCATGGACAAGCACATCCTGAACACTGGATAGAATTAGGTTATACACTTTCAAAAACTTCTCTTAACTCAGGTGTCCTTTCTGCATCAAATTCCTCCATCAGTTATCTGGCCAGTCAGCTAGTCGGTGTGTCTTTTGAGACTCTGCTTGCAGGGAACAGAAGTTTGGGTAATTATATCGAAGAACAAAATAACAATTATGTTTGTGTGCCTTCTGTATCCAATCCTAGTCCAAATAATGGGAACTATTATACTGGTGGATACATAACAAAGACATTTGGCTCCCGTATTTCTGGTGTTGTCGATGCCATTCAGATTGAACTACCACAGTGGGTGAGGGCACCTGAAGAACGTCCTAAATTCTGTAAAGCGCTAGCAAAGGCTGTCATGAAATTCTGGCAAACTAACTACTGCAGCCAGTTCAAGCACAAGTTTCTGCCATGCTAAAAAAAGTTACTTTAATTAAGATACTTTTTCATAATATAGTAACAATCTGAAACAACCGAACAACTGATAACACCTGAAATGCTTAAGCCTGAAATATAAATGTGGATGCTAGAGGAAAGATAGCCTCCAAAGGAATACAGAGACATCAACAGAGAAAATTCACAGCTAATGCTCATCAAGCCTATTAACAAACAATGCTAGATCCAGCATTGAAAAGACTGTCTGAAAGATATATTTGGAACAATCAATAACCTGATAAGCTTTCCTGTTCTTAATTTCTTTCCTCTAGCATCCTCTGTTCTCTAGGATACAATCAGTGTCTATTCTTCTAATTAATTCTGCAGTGCTATAGTAGATTGTCTATTCAGCGAAACTGAGTGTCTCTGCTTTTCTTCTGACACTTAAAAAAAGCAAAAGAATGAATTCATTATTCACTACTTCCCAGAAGCAAGCCAATATTTCGCCACTACCTGGGAAGCAGGGCCACAGCACGCATAGTGATTACTGAAGACAACATAATCATCTCACCTTTCTCCTCCTTTTCACAATCTTTTATTGTTGAGCAGGATGTTGTATGGTGTGGGATACTTCTGCTCAGTTCTTGTCAGCAATACCAGATGTGGTCTTTCCCGTCTTTTTGTGTACCTCCATCCTACACATTAGGGAGTGGGAAAAAAACACCTTGATGATGCAGGCAACTCTCAGCTATAACCACAACACTGTTCTGTTATCACACTTTTTTAATCACAAATCAAAACAGTAGCATATGGAGTGCTATGAAGAAAACTATCATAATCCTAGCCAGAGTTACTACATTTCTTACTCTCAAGAGACATCTGCATGGCAGCAATAAAAGTATTTTTGCAGATTTATTTTTATATAGATTTATATAGATTTTATTGTGACCCTCAGTCTTTAAAGCACAGTAAGGTGCTTTTCATTCTTAATCATCAAGTAGAGTGAGATAATCATATAATAATTACAATCATGCTTGGATTTTTTCTCTGCTTGAAGAACTGGGATGGATGTAAAGATTATATTTCTAAATGCTCAAGGAACCTGCTAAACTGCTTGCCTTAAGGTGAACATAATGTTTATTTGTCTTGATTCTGTTCTCCATTGAGCTCTGTCTCCATTGTCAATCCAGTTAGAGTGGACATCTCAGGTGTATTCCACTGAGGATCTGTAGAAATAAATTGCAAAATTTGAAGATCTAATAAATATATACATACAATCAGACTTCTTTATATTATTTTGTAATGGCACAGACCAAAAAAGTTGTCAGGCATGTAGCTTACAAAAGTATCTGATCACATTTTATGTAAATCTGTCGTGGTGCCATTGGCTTCAATTTATTTGCTCCTAACTTGTCAAGAAAATAAAACATAGATTTGCAAGGCACATTAATGGTTAGAAAAACAGCATGCATGCCATCTATTTGAACAATATGTACCAGCTCCTGTGTTCATTAGGTTGGTATGGATGAGGTACACATATGTAATGCTGCTTTTAAAAACCATAAGTCATATATATTTGAATGCTCTATTCATCTCACCTAATGAGCCATCTAAATGTTTGGAGTCTTGTCCAGACTAGTTCACTAGGCTCTCTCTATAGAGGGAAATCAGCACTACCTCAAGGCGTCATTCTTTCCATCCTGTAATAGGTGTAATTGATAAGGCTGTGGAAGTTCTGGTCTTGCTCCAAAGAAGGAACAACCTAGGAGGCCTTGTTAAGCTCATAATAAATCAATAGTACCCACAGAAAGGTGTTAACTTACAGCCAAAGGTTTGTGCAGAATCAAGAGTCTTTGTGCTGGCTAAAAGAAAAGACTCTGGAACAAAAGCTTAATTAGATGAGGCTGAACAGGAGAAATAAATGGTTGGACTACTCACTTTGAAGGATGCTCTCTTCAGCTGTCATCTCAAGCTTCCACCAAATGGAGAACAGAGTTGGGTTGGTAGTAAGGCAGACCATGTGAGGAAATTAAATTGAGAAACAGTTAACAGCAGAGTGAGCAAGTACATGACGTCAGTCATTTACTAGCGCTAAGGACTTCTGCTTGAACACCACAGTAAAAGGTGGGAAGCACTTGTACTTACCTCATATGTAGGAAGATGCCCAAATACTGCACCCATCACTCTGTTTCTTGACTCAGCTCTTTCCAGAGGTTGTCTAGGAAGCTGATCAAGAGGAACCAAAGTGAGTGCATTACTAGCTCAAGACAAAAGCTTATGAAGAAATCCTATTACTTTTACTGAATAGCATGGGTGGAATTCATTATATCTGAAGAAGTTAATATCTTTACTGTGTGGTGAATTTGTAGTTTACGCACAGGCTTTGAATGTTTTTAGATTAGAAGGGGATTCTTCTGCTACAGAAAAGAGATAGCAGGTGAGATTCCAGCCTCCTGAGGGACAAAATTTCAGCACAGTTATTAGCAACTTTTTTTTTCTAAATTGCCTAAATTAAATCAAGTTTTAAATACTTAGCTATATCACCTATTAACATTCTGTTAAGTTCTATACAGGAATCATTTTCAAGTTATTTGTCATGTTTGGCGGATGCATGCTATTAGAGGACAGTGGAAAGCTAGCTGAAGGGTAATTTAGTAAGAACTCCTTCCCACATGATAGTTCCATCCTAGGACTGTTGGTCTGGCTCACTCTTTCAGGCTATGCAAATCACAAACACTTCTGCAACCAGTTTGGAATGATGTAAGTGAACAAAAGGACATTGCTGTTGTAAACTGTAGGAAACTTCAAATTAGTGAAAATACCTTAAGTACCTCAGTAGTTATCCGCATTCACATGATTCTTTAGACTTACCTACGTATTATACATACAGGCAGGGCAGCATATATAACAGTTCTTACACAATATAACGGTCATTTCACCCTAGGACAGCAATTTATGGTCCTCTAACATGGAAAAATAATGTACTTAAAACTTGAAGTAGTGCAAATAACTCGTATCCACCGAATCTGAAAGTGAATTTAGTTTGAAATGGTTTAATGCACAGAGACTTTCTACAAATATTTTTTTCACACAACTGAGTGTGCTGCAGTAATGAAAGTATAAGATATCGCACAGCAATGAAAAACATTCCTCAAGGAATCCATTCCAGACAGATATTGCTTATGTACATTAATTAACAGGCATTACTTTTTTCAGAATGATTGGACATCTGGATTACAATAAATTTATTGTATACCCTAGATATTTGCACGGCCACTGAACAGCAGACCTCTAGTCTGAAGCGCAAACTGTGCTCCTCAGAATATTTTTCTCCAAGGCTAATGAAAAGAAATAAAACCTTTTTCTTAGCAAAAGCCCAATCACAAGGAGACTCCAGTGCCAGCTTGTGTGAACAGGCGATTATTTTCCACTGTGAGTCCTCTTCTCGAATGACTAAGTAAAAGCCAAATTGGCATTTCACCCAAGGTACAAAGAGAGAGTAATAACTTCTACTGACTACTGTTTGGATCTTAGTTGGTCACATTAGTATTAGGATAACGGATTGTGGTACATAGGAGATCCACTGTACCACAAATTCTAGGAAAGGATGTGAAGAGTTCATAGCCCTTGCTAGATGTGGGGGGAAGAATAGTCAAAAAGGTGTTAACAGAAGCTTTTCTTTTTTTCACAAGTGCCCACAGAGTTTGTATTGTTTTACTTTTCTACTCCAATTCCAAAAGGAGAAGTTTCATTTGTTCCCATGACTTTTGAAGGCTATGCCATGTAAAGATGGAGGAGTTGCACCATGATTCAGTTAGAACAGTAGAAAGAACTATTGTATACAAGCAGGTGCTCACCATTGTTCTAATATTTTCACACATCCTTCAAGTAAACCTTGGATACTACTTGGACTTCTGTCGAACCATGTGAGAATGCTGGGATTTAAGGTTTTTGTTGTTCTTGATTGTAAGTTTTTTTAATGCTATCAAGCCAAACAAGTGAATCAGAATGTTCTTTCTTCCACACTGGAATGTAGAAGTGTAAAAACAAAAACAAACAAACAAACAAAAAAACCCACAGAATTTTCATTGATCTCTCTGTTAATATATTTTCTAGCTTGTCTACTGAATGAGAATATACAGAGCTATTTATGGCTGTTTTCTAAATGAGAAATTCAGTTGCATTTCCTACTATGTTGCACAGAACTGAAACAAATCAGTAAATACATTAGATACCTTTGGAGAAGCCAGAGCTTTGAAAAACTTCAAGTCCTGAATTATGCCCACCTTTATCCTTTTTTAAGATTGAATGTGATTTGGTCAGTGATTTCCACCTATGCACATAAAACAGAAAAGGACAAAGAATTAGAAGCTTCTATCTAAACAGCAAATTTAAATTCAACACTCTTAATTGCCACCAAATAAAATCATTTTGAAGTATAAATTACTACATATGTCTTCAAAATATAATTTATATTGGAAGCTTCAAATATGTTATGAAGCGTTTTATCAGCACTTCTTCAATCCAGATACTGGCTTGACATCTTTAAGAGGCTGGATAAGTTAATACATAAAACAGTCTTTACTGCAACTCAGCGCAAATTCACTGTCTGATAATGGTTTTTTTTTCAGTTCTGACTATACTTCTATGCCTCTGTAATAACAAAGAAGGTTCCATCTGGTCCGCCTCATGAGGTGTACATGTACAAGTCTATGGGACCAGATGATATGCATCCCAGGGTTCTGATGGAACTGGCTGATGTGGTTGCCAAGCCACTCTGTCATGTTTGAAAAAGTGTGACTGTCAGCTGAAAGCAGGTCCAGAGGAGGGCCACAAAGATCAAAGGGATGGTGCAGTTCTCCTGTGAAGAAACACTGAGGGAGCTGGTCTTCTTCAGTATGGAGAAGAGAAGGCTCCAAGGAGACCACTTTGCAGTATTTGAAGGGAGCTTACAAGCAGGAGGGGAACCGACTTCTTACACAATCTGATAGTGATAGGACAAAGGGAGATGGCTTTAAATTAAAAGAGGAGAGATTTAGGTTAGATGTTGGAAAGAAATTTTTTACTCAGAGAGTGGTGAGGTTCTGGAACAGGTTGCCCAGAGAGGTTGTGGATGCCCCATTTCTGGAGGTATTCAAGGCCAGGTTGGATGGGATCCTGGGCAGCTGGATCTAGTGGTTGGCAACCCTGCTCATGGCATGGGGGTTGTAGCCAGATGATCTTTAAGGTCCCCTCCAACCTAAGCCACTCTATGATTTTATGATATATCTGGTTTCCAAAAATAATAACAAGAATGAAATGATCTAGATTACTGCAGATTCACAGAGGTTCATTTGTAATCAGAAAAATAAAATAGGTCATACAAGCTAAGGAATTGTAAACAACAGAGAGAAACAAGTAAAATTTTTCTGTATGGTTCTATGCACAGGCAGACATTTTTCAGTAGATCACCTGTGCCATTCATTTAAAGTATGAGCACCTATGCTATTCAGTTTGCACTTTTTTATGCATGTAGTTATTTGAAAATCTAAACTATTATATTAGTTAATCATCAAACAGCTATCCAATAGGAGATTAGAAGTAGTATCATGAAGATAAATAGACTTGAACCAGGAGATGCTTCTATACCCCGAAGAGGAGACACTCAGATACATAACTGACACAGCCTTCTGCCTAGAAGGAAAGTGGTCCCACACTGCTATTGAGCATACAATTATGTCAGTGTCAGAACAACAGGATCGGAGGTATGTGAATGAATCTACGGTATCCCAGCAAACTTAATTAAATTGTTTTTAAAATGGAACAATTGTTTTTAGGTTCAGACTGTTCACGGTAAGCTTTTCTAATAAAGTTTTGGGTATCCCAAAATTCTAACAGCCTGCATAACTGAAAAAAATAGGCTACTGACCTGAACAGTAGAGATAACATGCAAACTCTAATTAGACTAAAATTGGAGACAATTATCTAGTCATTATGATTATTTGATTCAAACATTGATTATCAACTAATTGTGACAGTCACGTAGTTATAATAATAGTTATATTTATCCATGGTTTGTAAAACCTTTTTTTCTTTCCTAAAAAAATAAAGGCTTACGCTAGTTCCTCATGGGAAACATTTTTGTTTTTATGACCTTCAAATAAAGGGTGCTCTATAAGTATAATATTTCAGAATTATTCCCCTATTCACACATGTATTTAAGTATTTGAGATCTTACTTGTCTCTCTCTGGCATGCTCTTCTTTTCCATATGCTTACTTTCCTCTTTAATCATCATAGGAACATCTTTAACATCACAAGGGAAAATGGTTCAACTGATATCTGATAATTGCAATTTCCTGGGCTGTCCAAAGTAACCAAGATAGCATCCATTCATGGCATGCCAGAGTCTACAGATATAGTAAAAGCAGTGCCAAGGGACAGAAAGGAAAATTAATGCCTTTAGACGAGCAGGAGTGAAAATACATTATCAGGTTCTGCAGCATTGCTCTAAAGTGCAGTATGAGAGTTAAAAAAAAAAAATCAGTGAGAATGAAGTTCAGTGTTTATCATGCAAGTAACTTGAGAGTAGAAAGAAATCTCAGAAGGATGTTGTAAACATCAGAAAACAATTAAACAGTTAATCATTATAATTAAACTGAGGAACAAAGGCACCAATATCCTGAACTGCTCCAACAGTAAGGTGCTGCCACCACAGGTCTGTACAAAGCTTCCTCACTGACTTCTTTAAAAAAAAATAAATAAATAAGAAAAAGAAATCCCTTCAAATGTACATCTTAGCCAAGAAGGAATCACAAAGTTTTCTACAATGTAGCTTGAGATTACAATGGCTTAATTTGCAACACTCATTGTTGAGGACTGATGTTATCTTAACAAGTACTGAAAGCTAAAATGGAATTAGAACAGGAGAACATTTCTAAAATTGTTTTCTATGCAGTCAAGGTCACCTTGTAGAAAGAAAATTACAGTCTTGTAAAAGGACTGACTTAATGGGAAAAGTAGAAGTGTTTGCATCAAAAACTTAGTTCTTGCGAGTGCAGAACAGAAACTGCGTCCTTTATTATCCTAAATGCTGTACTTTATTCAAGTCCAAGCCTATATGTGAGTCCATCAAGAAGAGGATCTCTGTAGGCAGTTCAACTAATTGGCCATAGAAGTAAGAAGTAAGAAGTATAAGTCATTTTGTACCTGACTGAACCATCAATAGATGCTGTTACTACCACACTTTTCTGCTCTTCATGAAATAAGTCAATGACTTCAGCAGAGTGTGCCATCCAACAGAGCTTCTCCTTTATTTGCTGAGGGGAAAAAGCAACATAACTACATTTTAGGCGGTTCTGTATGTCACCATGGTTACTGGCTTAGTGGTTTTACCAGCAAGGCTTTCTGAATATTAACTGATTATTTATCATTCTCTTCACCAAACAGGCTGCAAATAGTATGTGGTAGAAATTCCGCTTAGGAGACAAGGATAAATTCATTCTAGTGTAACCTCTTTTAACACAATGGAATAATGCTACCAGCATTTTACTTATGGCTTTTTTTCTGTTTGTTTTTCATGGCATCAAAATATTATTTGATGATCTTTATGTGCAGGAAACCATTTTGGTCCCTGTAGAAGTCTGAGTTCATTTTTTTTCACAGTTTGCTTTACCTTAGTACATTGCTCGGGTTAAGAAAATCTCAGATTTTTCCCTTACATTCTTACTGTTTTGTGGATCTTCTAGGAATGAAACAATGCTCCAGCACATAATATGTCCTTCTGTTTAAAAATTGAAAAAGCAAAATGTCAATAGATTCCATTATTGCTACACAGTTCTTGTCGGTAAACGCTCCTGGTAAACACCCGGAAGAATGACAAAAAATCACAGTTCAGTGGAAATTATTTTAGTGGAAAAGTCACTATCTCCCTGTCAAGCACACAGTATAAAATAATACACCATTTATTAATATGCAAAGAAGTACACATACCATTTTGAATAATGTTTCTTTGAATAGATTTGAAATGGAAAGAATGCAGTTTTTTCCTTGAGTGACATGAGATAATAACAAGAGTAATCTTTTCTAGACTATTGTCTATTACACAAGCTAGATATGAGTTTCCAAGAGATGAAAAATTATTTTTCAATCTTGGTAAAATGGACAAAGATTATGATTAATTGCATACATAATGAAGGTTTAATGTTTTACAACCTTCTAGAGCACTCAGGTGGAACTAGAATCAAAAAAACATTTTTCCTATGACCTGCGACTACTCCATTTCCCAATTAGGCTCCCTCTTCCCTGCTGATGTTGCCTCTTACATCCCTGATTTCTACTACCAGGCAGAGGAATCTTTTGTGTTATTCTAGCCTTCTTACTGGACGCATCTGATGTTTAGGACTGCATTATCAAGCAAGCAGAGTGTCTGACAGAGCGTTTGATCTGAAAAGGAAAATCAGTAAGGGTAACAAGACTTTGACATAAACTCTGCAGATAGAAGACTGCAGAAGGCATGAGAAGCACATACACTCAGTAGGACAAACACAAAAGGACAAAGGGAGAGTGTCAGATGAATAGGCAATAGTGTGGATGCTTTTCCACAGTTCATTAAAATCATGTTGAGTGCGCACTACCTTATTGATTTGAATCAATGAAGAGTGAAAACTCCTCTTAATTTTCAGCACTTCAATCTCTTGTTCAGTTTTGAATCAGATGAATGAAAAAGAATAAATTCACAAACAACAACAATGACAACAAAAACACCTCAATCCATCCCAGTGTTGATAGCATAACCAGTAGGAAACAGTTCTAATAGATATTTTAGAAGAAAAGGGGCACATTACAGGACAAAAATATCCTACGACAGATGCAGAAGAGGAAGATTTCTAGGGTAAGTAGAGAGGCATGAAGGAAAGTCAGGCAGTGGATAAACTCTTAGACTTTCTCACAAATTAAAGCTAGATTTGATGTGAAATTAAATTTAACAATGAACTGCTAGCACAGTCCACAAGTGCTTTCCTTCCTTATGTAGCCGTGTACCAATGAGACCATTACTACATGTACTGTATCAGTGTCTGAATCACAGCTCTTGGTACAGCCAAAGCATCATGTTTAACATTAACAGCATGATCTTCTGTAGTTCTACAAACTGTCCTAGCAGGATGACCAGCACATTCACTTGCCCTTACTGCCTGCCAGAAGCATTTCTGAAGAGATGTCTGTACATAAGGCTGTCAGGGGAACTGGGTGATATTTTGAAAATGGCAAAATTTCTTTCAGTAATTTCCCCTGAAATAGAATAATTAAAATCACATTTATCTTTATAACACCTACATGAACATAAATTAATTAAATAAATGCATCAGAAGTTGAGTGCTATTTATTTGATGTGTTCAGCTTCATCAGCTTATACCCATTGGGAAAGCTACTGAAAAAGTACTTTCCTAATCTAAAGAATGACCAATATAGCTGAGGTGTATTCTTCTGGTTTGTCATCTCTTTTGCATCAAAAGCACAACATTTCACTCTTCAGGCAATTCACAACTCAACTGTACTTATCCCTACCTCAACACATACCTCTCATTTGCTGTGAAATATCACTATGCATTTCATTTTCTACTGGCCTGTCATTTCTTGCTGCAAATAGACACGTCTTCATCACCAACCTGCTTTGTTTTCAAGCAAGTACCAATAGCCTTTCTTCCCAGAGTCCCTTCAGATCTGGGAGGTGAGGGAAACAGTCACGCAGATTAGGGGAACCTTGGCAGTGTAATGATGATGGTGGTCATGTCAGGGATGACATCACCATCATGTGAACTTGGAAATTCCTACAGGAATCTGAGCACACAAAGCCTGTATCTACTTTATTTGTGAACATTTACCACTGTATTATATATATACTTTTTAATAAAACACCAGAAATAGCTACTTCATCTTTCTGAAGAATTCTCCCTAGAATTTGCATTTGCTGTTTTACAGGAAGCTAGGGCTTCCTGTTAGGCTCCTCCTTCAATCTGTATTTAATTTTCATCTCTCGTTTAGGATAACATGCCTTCTGGAATAGAGTCTTATTGATTTGATGTGATACAACAAGTAAGCCACTGGCATTCTGTTGCATGACTGGCTTTACACGATTGTAGCTACAGATCAGATGTGCTCAGATACTATTCTCTCCTAATTTGTAACCATACTAGTGCTAACTGGCTTCTAAAATGCTCTGGTCATATTTGTCCTAATCTGAGCTGAGGATACTCCGCTTTATGTATTATGCTTTCTTAGATGGTACATGAAGTGGGTGAAAAATCAGCTTCTACACTTTCACATAACTTTACAGCCAATTTTCTTTATAAATAATGTTTCTTCATTTTCCTGGACATTACTCTCTGCTATTGTTATTAAAGCAGAACTAATTTTTGTCTGTGGAAGAAACTATTAACCAAAATAAAACAATGAAATATCTGCTGTTGCAAGTGCTACACAAAAAGCATATTTCCAAAGATTAGTACAATTAACTTTTTAACATCCCATCCCAAAGGCATCCAAAAAGCTACCTGAATACTCCATAGGTAGATACAGTCATTTTCATGAGCAGAAGCCAGTACTGGTGAATATCTTCCTACATCCCTGTGTAATTGTACATTCATCTTTGAGTACTGGATACATTTATACTTAAGTGTGTCTTCTGCTTTGGAACACAAATGATTACACATTTTCTAAACAGTTTTTAGTACTGCTTTTAAATGTACAGAAATTACATAACAATAGAAAATACTAAATTTGAAAATAAACTCCATCATCAACATAGAATTACCATAAAAAGGCTACAGATATGGATAGAAGACAATTGACAAGAAACGAAAACAATCTTAATGGCCTCATCTAAACTGGACAGCATTATTACTCCGTGATCTCATGGAACCTTATTCAGAGCAATAGCAACAGATTTTACAGAAACTGCACATGCTTTCGAGATTGAAGGATATCATCAGGACAGCTGAGGAGCAGTTCTGAAGTTTCTGCATGAGTGTTAATATAGAGACTAATATACATTTAGCTATTAAATGAAGTTTAATAACTAAATGACACTTACTGACTCTAAAATCATAGATTTTTATGCTCATTTATCAAATTCAAAACTTTTGATAAATTCAATGTAATGGTCACAGCCTTTTCTGATTTCCTGCTGTGACTTGACTTCCCCAAAGCTAGAGATGCTTAGCATTCTTTGCAGACCCTCAGCAAAATGTACATTCACCAGGGGAAAGACGTACCATGAGTGTCCATTTCATTGAGCAGTTACAAGGCTTAGGGATATGCTGTTTTCAGGGTATGCTTTCTTTGCTGAAAATATTTAGCCTAAATCCAGATTTCAAGTGATCACATTTCTTGTTACTGGGGAAAATCTACTTTCCAGCAGAGGATGTTTAAGGGTCTCAGTAGAATCTAGAGGATCTACATTTTGCAAATGGACCAACTCCCTTTGCGCAGCTTTAACTCTTAAGCACTTTTTATTATTATTATTAAGGATACATAAAAGAGCTGCTCCAAAAATAATTGCTCCTGTTTTATTATGCTGGCATATGACATCAGAGGCAGATGTTGGTGGTATGGTAGAAGAGGTTGAATCTTCCCACCAGTATTCCACTTCATGTTGTTGCCATGTGACAGATAGCAGCAGAAGGGCAGTCTGACAAAATGGTGTCTGACATGGAAGTGTGTAAGAAGCAAAGATGTGTCACTGAATTCCTCTATGAGGAAAAAATAGCAGCCCATGACATTTATCAGCACAGTAACTTGGTGGGTGGTGCATTTCAGCTGTGGTGACAGGGACACTGAGACGAGCCATGCTCCAGGGAGCCATGAAGATTTTTGTTAGTGTGGCATGCAGGCTATTGTTCACCACTAGCAAAAATGAATAGCTAATGATGGTGGATATGCTGAAAATTAGTGTTTTGTAGCTGAGAATTTTTGCTACCAAATAGTATTATCCTGCTCTTTGAATATATTGTAATTTCCATGGAAATAAGTATGAAGCATTACTTTTGGAGCAACCTATGTACTATAAGAAAGACTTTTCCCACTAAAATTCGACTAGATTGTGAAGATTTTCCCTATGAGGCCATTTATTCATACCTGAATCAACTTGGCTCTTGCTATAACATTTAATAATTAATTGCTTGAAAACTTATGTGGGAAATTAATTTTTATAACCAACAATCCCAAATTCTGCAAAGTTATCAAATCATGTCTATTTAGAAAAAACAGCAATTGAGCCTTTCAGAACCTGGCCTAGCTTTCAGGAAATAACTGCAAAGTAGGGGTGAGCAAAACTGAAGTGTATGTCATCTAGAAAACCAGTAGTATCTCAAATATTCTAAACTCAATTTGCCAGATGAACTGACAGTCACTATGGTACTCTGGGCAGAATTCAGGGATCAACAACAAAGATAATGAAAACCAACAGTTTTCCATACCTGCTGTTATCTGAGTATTATTTTCATCACTTTTTACTTTTTCCTAGAAGCAAGGAATAAAATGTAACAGAATTATAAAATGGAACTTCAGATGGAACAATTCTCTAGTAGAAATTACTTTAATAATTTATATTTTAAATGTTGGATTCAAAATTTCCCCCAATTTTTATTCATCCCCTAGCATTTAATGTGAAGGAAATAAAAATCAGAAATAAAAAAAAAAATCAGAAATTAGATTAATTTGAATAGGCTTGAAGCACACTAAAGGTAAAATTGGCTGAAGGGTATTTATTTCTTAGGAAAAACAAAATTCATAATTTATAGTCATTTGAATGTGCCTTAGATCTCTTGGTGAATGTAACTCAAAATATTCTTATTGTCATTGTCATCTTGAGAAAGATTAAAACAATGCATGAATAGCCACTATATTTGTCCATGGCTAGATCTTCAGTGTAAAAATCGTTGCATTTGTCTCCCATTATATTGGCTTCTGAGGAGCCCTAAGACTGACAGTAACCAACACTGGCTTCAAAAATTGCTAAGCCAAATAAATTGTCTCCAACTGTTTGAGGTTTCTTAGAATACCTTTTCAACCATATCCTAGGAATATGCAAGAGTTGATATTCTGGGCTTCTGGGGATCTTTTCAAGAGCTGCAAATGACCATCCATTGTGTTATTCAAATAGCTACACAGAACAGACTATTGCATGTTTTAATTAGGCTTGTGTCTAGTTAGGAATCTATGAAAGTGCTCCACTGAAACAAAACACTGGAAAAAATCTGAGAGGATTTTTTTCCTTTCACGTAGTTGCTACTTATTGCTCTTCAAACATGTCATATTCTTCAAGCAAAAAAGTACCAAAACTATCACAAAACTCATAATGAAGAAATGCTTTGATTGAGATACAGGCATACTGATGGTAAATTTAGAAACATTATCTTCTCAGTAATTTGAAAATGCCCTTGAAATTGCATCCAAGCAGATGTTGTTGCAATATGGATACAATCCTTTCTTTATTCAAGTACTTGGTCTGTTTTACCTTCCCATACTAATTCTTCACACTCCTGTTTGAAATTCAGAACTGCTAGTGACTAGTATTTGAGAAACACTTTAATAGTCAGATATTCCATGTAGCAGAGAGCTAGCTGCCTAATAAAATGTATTCTTAATTCCTCACCTCATTCCCACTGCAAGTTTAGATAAAGAAAATTCATTTTTTTCTGTAATTCTTGATCTTAAGTTTTGTGCATGACTTTGTGGGGAGACTTTAGTAAGCTATATGATTTTGAAATCAAAATAGAAATTTGTTTTCAGTGCTACTGAATTCCTGAAACTGCTATACCTACCTTATTTTGGTTCAAATAACTGTTCTTGTACTCTGGGAGATCACTGATATCATTATCAATATCAATATCACTATTCACAACAGTAGAGGATAGAGAGTTTATTTTCCTGTATGAAAAAAGAGTAACTGGATCAAGAGGGCTGAAAATGTGAAGATCACTGACAGTCTTGAAGATGCTGTTTGTTATCTGGAAATCAACATAATCCAGTACAATAAAGCACAAAATATTCCCTGAAATGATTGGATTAGACTAAGAATTGTTGGTGTTTTAAAAGTGTATGCAAATAACTTGTTCTTTTTCATATTATTACACAGCCAAATTCTCCTGTCAGGACTTTCGAACAAGTGAAATGTGTAATAACTCAAAATTAACACTGATATTTGTCCTCCAAAAGTGAAGAGAGAGCATTCTCTGCATGCCAGTGAATTTTCCCTTTCATTTTACACAGTGTTTTTGTCTGCAAGGTTTTCAGCTATTTACAAAAAATGATTATCAGTTTGTTAAAATAATGCTCAGAAATAGGATTGTGTGGAAGGAAAAGAAGTTGGATACAGTGTTCCATGTCTGTTTCTGAGTCAAGAAAAGTTTTGACTGTGCTAGTGAGAAGTTCTGGAAACATAACTTACAGCAATGTCACAACTATTCTGCTTTTGACAAGAGTATCTGAATAACTGGGGTGATGTAAAACCCATACAGGAAATGTGTGGCCGGGATAGCCCACTTAAATTTTTACAGGTGGCTGTGACTTTGTAACTTTTCAGTGTACAGCAGGCTACCCAGGACCATGTCCAGGTGGCTTCTGAAGAACTCCAAGGAAGGAGACTCCGTAACTTCTCTGGGTACCCTCTGCCAGAACTTCTTCACTTGCAGAGTATGTAAGTGCTTCCTGATGTTTAGATAGAACTGCTTATGTCCCAGTGAGCGCCCACTGCCTCCTGTCCTGGAACTGGACACCAGTGAAAAGTGCCGTGAGGGACTGATATCAACACAAAAATACAAAACAATTCCCAGTTGAAATACAGTTTCTTGGAAAAAAGATTACAACAGAATTCCAAATGATTATACTTGTCATGATGGAAGTCACAGTTACCTGGAAGAGGAAGCATTATGTGGAAGGAATAACACAGCATTGACTCCAGATGCTTGAGGAACTGAAGCCTGGCTGTTCTCATTAATTTTATACCTGAAAAATAAAGATGTTTGTACTGAATATATCAGCCATTGTGTATTGTTTTCAGAAAAAAAAAAAGTTGCAGAGTTTATTCACAATCTAAAAGTTTAAACTTTTCATTTCCTAAAATCATTCCTAAAAGGTTTCAGACAGTTTTTCATAAGTAGTTAAATTGTGATGGATTAATGACATGAAAAAGTAGGTACAAAATGCACCTGTGCAAAAAAAAAAAAAAAAAGCAGCAGCCAAATGGAATAATGTAATTTCATTCAGCCAAGTATTTTCTTGAGATTATTTTACAGAAAATTGAAGTAACATGTCAAAATTAACAAATTAGATTAATGTTAGAAAAATACCTTGTTCCTGGTATTCAAGCCATTCATATGTATGAATTCTGGGTAAAATACTTTCTTTACAAAGCGGCGACTCCCCCTCATATATGCGGAGGCAAAAATGAGGAGACAAAGCTGGAACTGCAGGTTTTATTATTTTTCGTGGTTCAAGAAAGACTCAGCTCACTTTTTCACAAATGTGCCAATTCTTTACATAACAGATGATGTGAAACTACTGGGGTGGATAGATAAGTCTTGAGTTTGTGTGGTGTTAAAAAGTCATAGATTCCATTTCCAGCACAGAAACATGGATGTGCCACCCCACTCAATTTAACCAGACATGTTTCACTGTTCACCTTTCTGATGTAGCACCTCATCCAATGCAACAGTTTTTGGATTATCCTGCCCCTCCGTTCTGTTACTTTCAGTGAAAGTTTTATTCCTGAACATCCAAAATCACTTCAGATTTATCCTTGTTAAATATGACTTCTAGTTTTCTACGTTTGGAGGATTTTGACCTCAAAGTAACCACTGAAAAACTCTCAGTAATGACACTACAACTTCCACCTCCCGAAGAGGTATCCAATTAGCATATAACCTGATAAAGTAAAGATAGGTTTTCTACCTCTCCTGTTTCCACTGTGAATGAATGTTCCACTGTGACTAGTCATGGATCATTCTTGTCTTGCAAACTGGAATTGCTCCCAAATAAATAAATGGATTTCCTTTGCCTTATGTGCTGCAAAATATCTTGCAGCATAATAGTTAAAGAACTATTGTGA
This sequence comes from Odontophorus gujanensis, assembly GCA_013399175.1. NCBI lineage: Eukaryota > Metazoa > Chordata > Aves > Galliformes > Odontophoridae > Odontophorus > Odontophorus gujanensis. The sequence goes on along the minus strand of VXAB01006850.1, from coordinate 419,491 downwards.
GAGCTGTGGGTTCAAAACCATCCAGATAGAAATAGGAACTGAGACCATATCTCCATAGTACTAAGGAGTACCTTAGCCAGGAGATTATTGTGCGTGAAACAAGTTTTGTATTTCCTCTTTCCCACAAATATCTGACCTAGGCATTTCAAGTTGATGTGAGCATTTTCCCCTGATCAATTTTTGTACTCTTTGAGTTGAAGAAAATGAAACAAGTTTTCAGCTCATGCCAATTCATAACACACCTTCTCCCTCTCAGACTGCCAAATACTTGCACTAATTAACCAAGAATTTTTAAATTAATGTTAGTGATCTATATAAAGTATTTGCTAAAACTATGGAAAATTGATTAGTGACACTCAAAAACACTTGATACGGCATCTCATCTGGGCAGCCAGCCAGCTGGAATCACAAAGACCTTCCAATAAAATGCTGCTACTCTCTAGTGATTTGGCAAAGAAAAAAAGCTTTCTATAAAATGTCTAAAAGTAAGAATAGATATTTCTAAATGAGATTAAGGAGAGGGCTTTAATCAGACTTAAAGGTAAGACTAAGAAGATACTTGAAACTAAAAAGAACAATACCACTAATATAGACCAAGGGGAAAAATGCTTGGAAGTAAATTGGAAGTAGGTAGATATTACAGTTGTGAAATGGTTAAAAAAGACCAGAGGATAATACAGAAAACTGAAACAATAAAAGTTATAGGTTTAGCCAAAATAGTTCTTCAACAATCCTCTCCGAATGAGTTTATTTCACTTGAAATAAAAATAATTATATAACTTTCACTGGTTGTGTCTCTTTTCTTGTTACTTACTGAATGACTCAATTTTCTCTGTTGACACTTTTCCCCCGTTCAAGGAAGCAGAAATATCTGTCCATCATCTTTAGCTTTTTGAATGGAATACCTTTTCCACTGTTCTACCTTTCTCATTTTCAAGATCATCAAGATCACTGCTTAATCCCTCAATCTCAGCTCAATGGATTGTGACACACTTGTTTCTGTCTGTCTCATTTTTTATGATTAGTTTGGTAATGCCAAATCGTCCTCCAAAAACAAACCTAAAGAGTCTTTTTACTGAAGGACAGCTGCATTTCCCTTTTGAAAGTACATCATAATAAAACTAAGTCCCAATCCGAAGTACAGAAACATTGTCTATTGGACATTTCTATTTCCCTTTTCAATGAATGGATGGAACTCAGGTACACATCTGTGAATGTCACCTCCTTGCTAATGAGAAAAATGTTTTGACTAATCACCTGTCCAACCAAACAAGAACAGTGGAATGATTCAACAGCCTGTCTACTTCAACATTTTTACTCCAGAAACACCATAAGATAAAAAGAAATTATGCAACGTCTTTTGAAAGGAATGTATAAGAGCCTTCCCCAAGGCTACTTGTGCATTTCTACCTTGTGTGAGAAATTTTCATATGAAAATGAAAATGCATCTCAAAAATTGTTTGTCAAAGTAAGAGAATGACTTTTTTTTTTCTGAGATGCATTTCTTTCCAAAATAAAAATGAAGAAATAAGTTAAAATAAAGAGTCAAACTACTATCACATTAGTCAGCGAGAATGTAACACATCTGTGACTATTAGCTGAAATCCACCCAAACACAAAACTTCAAAAATAAGGAAATTCTACAGCTCATTGACAGCCACTAAGCAATGACAGTGACTTGCTTAGTAAGCTTCCTTCAGTGGCAGTGCTGACATTTGAAAACACTATTCTTGATTAAATCATTCCTTCCACAAGTGACTCCTTTAATTATTTCTGCTAATTGCAACATGGGAACTAGATAGCAAAGTAATTTGAAGTGGGAGGGAGAGGAGCTCATACAAACTTCTGCTTTAACAACTGCTTGATGATCATCCTTTATAGTTGAGTATCTTAGAAGTTCCAATACACTGTTTGGAAGGCTTTTATGAAATATCAGAGAAGAAAATTCCTCTATACAAGCAAGACTTACATGTATCTGACAGAGGCAGATCCAAAACATCACAAAATTATTGCACCATTTTTACTTCCTGTAGTTATCAAGCTATGTCCTTCTCCTTTTAAAACATCAAAGCACTTCATTTTCACAGAAGGTACAAAGATCTGCAGAGAACATTAAAAATAATTTTAGTAGGAAAAATATGGATGCTAAAGAATGACCTTTTAACAGCTAACTTAATAAGATTAGTAAATCAACAGTGAATACAACAACTGCATAATCAATATTATTCTAATGCTACTGTACTTGAGCTAGACAGAAGCACCAGAAGGAAGCAGAGAGTGATAGTAATGGAAAACTCCCTGCTGCAGAGGATGAGAACCTTCATTTACCAACCTGGCCTGCTATCCAGGGAGGTTTTCTGCTTGATGGAACCTCAGATTTGGAATATTATGAGGAGGCTGCTGAGTCTTGTCTGACTTTCAGACTACTTAGTAAACCCTGCTGCTCCCCTGGTACCAATGATCCTGTCAGGAGGCATGTGGGTTGTGTCAAAATTGACTGCATAGCTCTGGGTGTGATAGTCAAGGGCATAGCAGTTCAGGTGGTTTTCTCCATTGTCTTGTTTATGGAGAAGGAATTGAGGTGCAGTGGACAGATACTGTGGGTCAAAAACTGGATGTGCAGCTTATATCAACAAAGACTTGTTTTTATGACTAGGGGATTGCCGTTAAACTTTGAAGAAGAAATGGGATGCACCTGACAAACTGAAGCAAAAACATCTTCGCCAATATGTTGACAAATTTAGTGAAGAGAAGTTTAAATTAGGATCAGCAAGGGAGGGAAAGGATGATAAAAAATTAAGTGAGAAGATGGTGTACCAGGTTGGCAAACAAGATATGTGGTGATGAAGATGTGCAAGACCTCATATCAACCGAATGGAACCAAAGGAATGAATGAGCCTACTCTAAGTACATGAATGTAAATAAAAACCTGTCCACAGGACAACACAGTGGAGAAAGCTCTCACACCTTAACAAGGAAGTCACCACAATAAGATGCCTCTCTGAAGTGCCTGTACACCAGTGCACGCAGCAAGGGGAACAAGTAGGAGAAATCAGAGATGTGTTTGCAGCTGCAGGGCTTGTTAAACATGAGGATAGATATCACTTTAACACTCAGCTTGGCTTTTATGTGCCGCTATTGCTGAAGGTCAGGCTATCTATAGTATTGAAGGAAATTTCATTCTAGAAGATTCCTAATACAAGGACTTCAACTTCTGTTTTTGTACAGAAGTGTGAAGTATATATTCGGAGCTCTTTAACCATGGCAACAACTATGCAATGTTATTAAGATCCATCTCATAGGAACAATAACCCTCTTACATGATTTATTTAGACCTTCAGTGAACTGGAAAGTTTCAAATACTTGGTTCTTATCCCGTTGAACCTTGAGATCCTCAAGGGCACAGTAAACCTTTTACTTCCTAATCTTCTGCAAATGATGTGGAACCTTAAAGTGTTTCTCACCTCTGCATTATTGCTTAGAGAACTGGTGTCAGATGGTAGCTGATATCTGGAAAAAATTCATGTTTTTTAAAGTGTCTGGCTTCAGGGACAGCAATTGAACTGGATTTCTTTGTAGAAACAACACTGCCTCAGGAAGCACCCAAGTAACCTTTAGATATCTTTGATTTTCATTACCCTGTTAAAATATTTAGCTTAATGAAAGAAGGGGAAAAATATTTTGTTACTCATAAGAAAATGATCAGCAAGTGCGCATCAAAAGCTTTTCTGTGCCTAATTAGAAAAACCATTACAAACTTTATCTGACGTATGCATTTTAATTTCTCATTTAAACTGAGAAACTTGAGTTACAGCTACTTATTTTATTAACATTGACAGTCTCCAGCTCATTCATATCTAGAATATTAGCAGAGCTGATGGTTATCTCAATTGTGTGAGAAGAACAAACCATAGTTAAGCCATTGCTTTGAGTTATCAGTCCCTCCCCATTTTGCCTAGAATTCCTGAAAGTTACCGTGACAGTTTTTCCAACTATTTCAAATTCTCTTCAGCATCCAGTTTCTGTTTTAACCTTAATAATTGTCTGTTTTGGGAACTGGTACTAAAATCAGCTTCCTATGTTTTCTTGGGTTTTCACAGTTGTCTCAAGCTCCAAAACAGAGCAATGATTAAGATTTTACTAAATTCTACAATATTAATTGTATCAAAGAAGAAAAGACAAGAAAAAATTGGGGAAGGACTAAAAACTGTGAGAGAGTATGGTAGACTCTTCTAAAAATCAGCAGTTTCTGGAGTGCTACTCATGTTTAACTTGCTATCATGTTTAGAACCTCTTTAAACTCAAATAATAACAGCTTCTACTTCTCATTATTACTAAAACACATGTAATAGAAAAAAGTAGTTCTGCAGCTACATACAAAAGTATTAATTAATTAGAATCACACAGACCTTCAAGAGATTAACTCTAACCTGTTAGTCAAGGGGCATGTTTACACTGCATGAGTGATTCAGCAATTCAAGTACTAACACTGGAGAGTAATTGGTGCACAGTAGTATTTCAGATATAACTTAGTATCAAAAGCAAACTCTGAATAAAACAGCTTTTTAATAACAGGAAGATCAAAAGTAATACATCACTTACCAGCATAGGAGTTCATATATTTTTTGCTCTAATATATGACCTGTATAATAAAACTTAATACTTCTCCCTACAAACCTTTGTTCCCTTGCACATACTGGATTTAAAGTTTCATGATATAAATGTGTAGGCCTGAGGCTTTTGAGGCTTCTGAAACTGAATTCTGAGTCATGGAAATTTCTTATTAGTAAATATTCAATGGTGTCTGTATGGCTGGAGGGGGATGGCAGTATCTGAGTCTCAGGGCTCAGCTGCTGAAATGGGACAATAATCTCTACATAAGACCCAAGATATTGATGCTGCAGTATTCCACTGCTTAGGGACCACAAGAAGGCAGAAAAACAATTGTGTTGGAACAAAAATGTACAGCTGCCTCATGAGAACATCACAAGGCTCCAGGTAGCGTTAAAGAACAGGGCTCTGAGAAGTACAGTGGGGCTAAATTCATAAGCAGGATTTACAGAAACAGTTCTAAACAGTGTCAGCTGGTAGTGAACTAGATACTGTTTGAATAAGGTTAATACCACCTATAATAACAACAGTAACGCTTCAGAGCTTTTAACGTACAGCATCTGTAAGTACTGAAAGTTTTAGAAATACCTTCCTTGTGACTAACAAAGGGTTGGCTAAACATATGCTTCCCTTGGCATAGTGAGCCTAGCAACTTTCTGAAAGAGTGAATTGAATGACCAAACTTGGAAGGGATCTGAAGCTCTGTTTTAGCAGATGAGGAGTGTTGGCTGCCCTTGATTGTTGTCCTAGGAATAAAGTCTAAATAAGTCTGAGAATAGCATTGCCTAATGGATGCTTCTCTTTGAAAAGAGAAGGTATATTGCCCAGATGAGTATCAGTTCATTTTAATAGCTTCCTCTCTCACTTGTGTACATTCTGTCATCTTCCCTTGCAGTTGAACTAACTAACCTTACAAATGCATACTAGTTCTTTCTGAAAGACATTACTGTGTATGCTAATGCATATGCATATATCATCCACATGTGTCTCCTTTGGAGTTGATCCAGAGGAGGGCCACAAGGATGATCGGAGTGTTGAAGTACCTTTCCTATGAAGAAAGGCTGAGGTAGCTGAGCTTGTTTAGCTTGGAGAAGAGAAGGCTCTGAGGAGACCTTACTGAGTTCTTCCAGCACTTGAAGGGAGCTTATGAACAGCATGGAGACTGACTACAATCTGTAGTAAATAAAGCACAAAGGGTATCATTATAGCAACTAGATCTGGAGCTTTGCAAGTGAACACTGGTTGTGAAAATTCCAGAGCAGACAGTGTGAACTTACACAACCTTCTTATTGCATCAGCCCTAAGGAATGCAATCAGGGCACTAGGCAGCTTCTTCCCAACACAAACGTTATCTTTGAGAGTAAAGTGNGTGAACTAGATACTGTTTGAATAAGGTTAATACCACCTATAATAACAACAGTAACGCTTCAGAGCTTTTAACGTACAGCATCTGTAAGTACTGAAAGTTTTAGAAATACCTTCCTTGTGACTAACAAAGGGTTGGCTAAACATATACTTCCCTTGGCATAGTGAGCCTAGCAACTTTCTGAAAGAGTGAATTGAATGACCAAACTTGGAAGGGATCTGAAGCTCTGTTTTAGCAGATGAGGAGTGTTGGCTGCCCTTGATTGTTGTCCTAGGAATAAAGTCTAAATAAGTCTGAGAATAGCATTGCCTAATGGATGCTTCTCTTTGAAAAGAGAAGGTATATTGCCCAGATGAGTATCAGTTCATTTTAATAGCTTCCTCTCTCACTTGTGTACATTCTGTCATCTTCCCTTGCAGTTGAACTAACTAACCTTACAAATGCATACTAGTTCTTTCTGAAAGACATTACTGTGTATGCTAATGCATATGCATATATCATCCACATGTGTCTCCTTTGGAGTTGATCCAGAGGAGGGCCACAAGGATGATCGGAGTGTTGAAGTACCTTTCCTATGAAGAAAGGCTGAGGTAGCTGAGCTTGTTTAGCTTGGAGAAGAGAAGGCTCTGAGGAGACCTTACTGAGTTCTTCCAGCACTTGAAGGGAGCTTATGAACAGCATGGAGACTGACTACAATCTGTAGTAAATAAAGCACAAAGGGTATCATTATAGCAACTAGATCTGGAGCTTTGCAAGTGAACACTGGTTGTGAAAATTCCAGAGCAGACAGTGTGAACTTACACAACCTTCTTATTGCATCAGCCCTAAGGAATGCAATCAGGGCACTAGGCAGCTTCTTCCCAACACAAACGTTATCTTTGAGAGTAAAGTGGTGCTTCCTGTCCCTTTGTGAACTGCCAGCTCATACATATCAGATGCATCAGGAGGAGAGCATTTATCTATACAAGCCATGAAGAATAAATGGCTCCAAGGTGTTCTGCACATAGTCATGACTCAGTCTGTTCCAGTTTTACTAACTGTGAGGCTCCTGGTTTCCACCCATGCATATAAGTCCCAACTTTTAGTTGCTTCATATATGCTAGCTAAACTATATGCAGATACCCAAGGCTGCAAAACATTTATTCTGGATTCTCCTTTTTAAAAACTAATGGTTAACAAAACTGAGAGTTATAGAATTTCAGCACATGATAGAGTCTCAGTATTACCCTGCAAACTTTGTCAGTGTTTCATGTCATTGTAGTCCCTTTGCACCAGTGAGCCAGAGGGCATCTCAGTCTCAGATGTTAACTTATGAAGATGAAGAACAGAAATGAAACACTTTTCAGTCGCAGAACCAGATTCAACAACTACAAATAACTTCACTTATTTGAGTATTCCCATTGACGTTAATGAGTAACGTTGGCTGTATACACAAATAAAAAAGATCAGATCCTTCTCCAGCAAACACAGATTAGTTTGATAACTGTGACAGTCTATTAGGAAATCAAATCAAAAGGTCTCAACGACAAAGAGAAAATACTCATTTTCCATTATAGTTAGTACATGAAAAGAAATAACCTGAATGCTGAAAACAGCAATGGACTAATAAATTGAGAAAGAAAGCAAACTTGATGACTTACAGAAAGAGGAATGCTTCTTGATAATTTCTAAAAGTTTATCTCCTGATTAATGAGAAAGTCTTATTTTACCTTGAAAATTTATAGCTAATGAACAAAATTCTTGAAAATTTGTAGCTAATGAACAAAATAATAATAATAATAAAGTATTCATAAGTATACATATACAAACATATATAAGTATGTTAAAAAACCTGAATGATTTTCATCTTCCCACTCTGTTCCAAAACAAGAAGTACATGTTGACTCTCATTAGCCTTCAGATAGACTAACTTCAGCAGACAACGCTCGTCTTTGCTGTGCTGGGTAAAAGGCAAGGCTTTCACTTCCTGCCCACTTTCAAAATCCCAAGTTTTCACTGTTCCTAGACATGAATGAGAAACATACACAAAAGGGAATGAACTTTCAACAATAGCGTGTGATTCAAAGACAGGAACTTGAATTAGGACACGGAAAGGAGAAGTAAGNAGGCTCCTGGTTTCCACCCATGCATATAAGTCCCAACTTTTAGTTGCTTCATATATGCTAGCTAAACTATATGCAGATACCCAAGGCTGCAAAACATTTATTCTGGATTCTCCTTTTTAAAAACTAATGGTTAACAAAACTGAGAGTTATAGAATTTCAGCACATGATAGAGTCTCAGTATTACCCTGCAAACTTTGTCAGTGTTTCATGTCATTGTAGTCCCTTTGCACCAGTGAGCCAGAGGGCATCTCAGTCTCAGATGTTAACTTATGAAGATGAAGAACAGAAATGAAACACTTTTCAGTCGCAGAACCAGATTCAACAACTACAAATAACTTCACTTATTTGAGTATTCCCATTGACGTTAATGAGTAACGTTGGCTGTATACACAAATAAAAAAGATCAGATCCTTCTCCAGCAAACACAGATTAGTTTGATAACTGTGACAGTCTATTAGGAAATCAAATCAAAAGGTCTCAACGACAAAGAGAAAATACTCATTTTCCATTATAGTTAGTACATGAAAAGAAATAACCTGAATGCTGAAAACAGCAATGGACTAATAAATTGAGAAAGAAAGCAAACTTGATGACTTACAGAAAGAGGAATGCTTCTTGATAATTTCTAAAAGTTTATCTCCTGATTAATGAGAAAGTCTTATTTTACCTTGAAAATTTATAGCTAATGAACAAAATTCTTGAAAATTTGTAGCTAATGAACAAAATAATAATAATAATAAAGTATTCATAAGTATACATATACAAACATATATAAGTATGTTAAAAAACCTGAATGATTTTCATCTTCCCACTCTGTTCCAAAACAAGAAGTACATGTTGACTCTCATTAGCCTTCAGATAGACTAACTTCAGCAGACAACGCTCGTCTTTGCTGTGCTGGGTAAAAGGCAAGGCTTTCACTTCCTGCCCACTTTCAAAATCCCAAGTTTTCACTGTTCCTAGACATGAATGAGAAACATACACAAAAGGGAATGAACTTTCAACAATAGCGTGTGATTCAAAGACAGGAACTTGAATTAGGACACGGAAAGGAGAAGTAAGGAGAAAATCCAATTCAAGGTGCAGAGCTAAGTCAACTGTCTCTAAGAATCTGTTTCTATGTATATGTTTATTGAGAAAGCAAGCTTAGGGAGAAAAAATATACCAATGAACACTTTCACCACTAACCCCACTATTATTTCTTCACTTTCTGTGCCCATTTTAGGCTGCAGCCCAGGATGAAAGACCACTGTCTAGTTCACTTCTATTTCTGGATTAGTGTCATTGGAGAGCAAGCAGAGTGGTGCAGTCAGGAAGATAACTTCAGGTTCTGATATACATATACAGTAAGGTGCAGAGCAACACAGATGCTGGACTTGTCTCACAGGGCTAGTGGGGAAAAGAGGCTAGAGCATTATTTTAAGTGAAGGAGTGTTGTGGTTTCATGGCTTTTCATTGGTATTCCATGTCATAACATCATGACCTGTCATGGAAACCAGGCCAAACTATGACAATCAGCTATTACTTATTACTACAGTTTTGTAGGACTTGACAACATTCACCTACTGTCACGCTTATAAGATCCATAAAGAGGTGAATCTCTGTTGCAAAGTATAAAATTCTAAACACTATTCAGTATTCTATGTGGAAAACAGGCATTTTCTTTTTATGTGAGGCAGCTTTCATATATTTCATATATTTTAATAATTCAGGTGTATACTTGAACATGTGAACATGAGAAGAATTTTCTTCACTGTTTATAGATTACAAAATTAATAAAGTTGCTGCAGAATTTGGTGTAGCACCAAAGATGTGAATATACTGGAGTGATCCTGCCACATTCTGTTTAAATGATACAACCTAAAAAACACAGGAAAAAGTCAGGAAACATGTATATGCTGGTGTTCACTACAAAATTGAGTTGAGACATCATACAATCAGACAAAAAAACTACTATTCTCCATCTGGAGCCATTTACTCCAGTTCCATATTGATCTAGGTCCTGAGATGAGGAGACATCTTTTCAGACCAAGAGCTTTGCAAGCAGTCTTCCACAAAGTAATAGGCAAGCAAAGTAACAGAGCCCCAGCAGTCAAAAATCACCTTTCTATGAATCACATGTCAAATAAAACCTAACCAGGAAAAAAATAGCCCTGTACTTCTTGTGAGCATACTTTCCCCTACCTCAGATGAAAGCCGAAATTCATTCTGACACTGAGATGGAGTGGTTCAAGGCAAAGAGTTCTGATTGCTTATATGTCATTTCACATAAACATAATAAAAAGATGGTAATCATTTAGTTGGTTTACCATCACAAGCCCCAGTAGCAAGATAAAAACCATTTGTTTCAATCACTGCACAGGTCACTTCAATATTCAGCCCATGTGCATCTTCAATCTGGTATATTTGATATCCCGTTTCTAGGTCCCAGACCTTAAAAAAAAAAAAAAAAGCAAAACAGTTAATCATTTGTAGTATATCCTCTAAAATTCTCCATACATGTTTTTTTTTCTAGTGTAATTGGTTAAAAATGCTTCCGAAAGCATATTTTCACTTCCCATGAAATATGTTCTCTGTTATTTCAGCACTCAGTAGCACACTACTATGTTCTTTTACTGAGGTCCTACTGTAATTTCTCCACATTCAACAGGATCTGTGAACTGGCCCTCGTGTCTTAAGCACTGTCTGGATCTGATGTTCTTCAGCAACAGATGCTGAAAACTATCTTGTAATGTGTTTGTAGACATCATGATCTAAAGAAGTTGGAGGTTTACAACGAGAAATAACATCTTATTGAGAGTACAGTATAGACAATTTATACAAAAAGCCTTCTTTTGAAGAAATGGTATGCATCACCAACTGGCTCAATAAGAAAAGCTACTTCACTCTACAAATCTTGCCACTTAACTCCACTAGTAATTAATGAAAACCGTAAGTCCTTAGTCCTTTTGGCAATCAGGATCACACTGTTAATTACATCTGTAATGATTCATTATATTTGTCTATGGGTTTTCTGATATTTGCTTAGTGACTACTTTTAGTGGTTCAAATGCTAATGGTAACATCAATACACATATTTAATATTTAAAATTGTGTTTCAACACAAAGTGTTGATAAAAGCTAACAATCGAGAGATATATCCATCACTTTATTTTTCTTGTTAACTGGCTGTTCTGTTCAACACTTCTCTCTCACTGAATGACTAAAATCCTAAAGGTTCAGAGCAACATGTTCTAAGAAACTGAAAGATAAAAAGATCTGCAGAAGGTCAGCAAATTGGTTCCAGATCTGCTAGTTAAACAGAAACAGATTCAGAAAAAAATATAATAACAGGAGGATAAAAAATCGGGTTCTGTGATTTGGTCACACAGAATGTACCATAAAAACTTTCAGTTTTAGTTAAAGAATCTCTTCTATCTCAGAGCAACATCATTTACAGAGTCCTGTTTTTACAAAGTGATGTTCTTCATGTTTTATGCCAATCCATAAAGCATCTGAAGTATGCTTTTATATCCCACTATGCTGTCTGAGACTCAAGCATTTACTATACTTAAAGAGGTGTTCATGAGATATGCCTTCTGAATCAAAGAATAGCGTGCAATTAGGCTTACATAAATTATTTTTTGGATGCATATTTGACATAATGGCATTTAAAATTTTCCTTTGCAGCTCCTAAATAGTCAATAGACATTCACTATTATTGCTATGCTTTCCATTCCTGAATGGGTGAAATGTACCAAAATAAGGCCAAAGGAAATAAAAGCACAACAAAACCTGGTGCTTCTGAAGCCTTGCTTAATTTGCCTGGTGCTTGCAGTACAAGTCAGGGAGGTAGTTTTCAGATAAAATTAATGCTGTTGAATCCAATATAGCTGATTTATCATGGCTACCACTTCCCTGAAGAATTTGAGCACAAAATAGCCACAAAGCAAGCACTTTAAATAATAAACACTAATTGCTTAACTAACTGCCCAATAACTAATTTGTAATTACAAAAAAAAAAAAAATCTGAGACTTTCAGCTTAAAGCATGACAACTCACACTCACCTTCAGTACTGACTCAGAGCAGACAGTGAGGATTTGGTGAAAAGCCCTGTTATAAGCCAGAACATTTATGCTTTCCTCATGGGTCTTTGGTACCAGTTTTGTATCTTGCATCATGTGAGTTAGGGGATAAGTATCAATGACAGTTGAACCTGCACGTAGTGAGACAAGAGGGAGCATATTTTACAGAAAGGTTTACATAATATGTAGTGTTCATTTGAGTTTTTCTGAAGAGCATAAGGAATTTTGTCCCTTTTTTAGACTATCTGTAATCAGAAAGAGAAAACTCAGTTAAGTGGCTAAGTATTTCCCTGCCTCAATCTAATTCCTTACACATAAGACAATTAAATCTACAGGCAGCAAGATCTCTCCTGTACCTTCCTTTATATAGCACAGAAGGTCTGAATGGAGTTTGACCTTCCAGTTCTCTCTCAATAGAAGGATTGCAAAGACAGAAAGGCAGATGGGGAATACAAGACAAAGGAAAGGAGAAGGTTTTTACAAGGCACGCTTGCAATCCAGACTATTTCAGTTCCAGTAGAGCTACATTCTAACGGCAGAGGAAGGGCAGTGAGCAGTGAATATGCAGCAAAGGACAGAATTGCATAATTCTTGGCATGAGCCCAGGCACACAGGACAGCAGTTATGAAAAAGACACAGAAGGAAAGCTGTGGCAGTATTCAAATGAAGTGTGAAGGTGAAGCGTACTTTAAGGATGTTAGTGAGCTAATAACTGAAAATCTCCTCCGTAAAATGAGGTACATAGCCATAAGAATTAAAGTACCCACATATAGTCTCAAGTCTCTTGTCCAGGAGCATGGGGACATTCACTTAACCTTTTTATGACACCATTAACAGAGTCCAGGACTAGGTTTTTACAGATATTTAGGTACTACACCAATCATTGTTTATAAGGACAAAGCTATCTCATTTTCATGAGGACTTAGCTATGTAAATCCCCTATGATACCATGCCTTGAAAATCTCACTAAGTGAAATTTTAACATAAGATTCTTTCCATATCTTTCAGTGATAAAGCATTTAAAAACTAGTCTGAAGTATTCTGATTTGTGGATTGTATGTATATATTCAGGCTTCCAAGACAGATCTATTAGCATGGATATTCAGCAGAAGATGACAGGTCATTGAAAACAAAAGATTTCATGTCAATCTTCTCAGATTTGACAAGCTTTTTGTCTTAGTCTTGGTGCAAATACAGAAAAAGACATCTTCGAATACAAAACAATGACCTTATTTCTCTGATAAGCCTTGGGCCTCTATAGCCTGAGGTTCAAAGCTAAGGAATCCAGGATTTCAGTAACCAGATCTTTTGGCCAGATAAAGCCTGCTGGTTTCCAGATTATCTTCCTTAGATATAGAGGGCTAAAACACTTAGTGGCCCTCAGAGGCCTCTAGGCCCTCAAAGATACCATACTCCTTGCTGTGAAGTTAAGAAGCAGAGCCAAGAAACACCATCATGAGTTCCCACAATTTTAAATTCCTGATCAACTGGACAGTGGAGCCCCACATAAGGAGTTTGAAATATAGTTGTGAGGGCTCCAGAGAAACTATACTTTGCTGCTTCGATTTCCAAATGGAAAGAGGGTGCCAGAGAAAGGGGGAGTCCAGGAATATCAGCAACCATGTAGCTTTTAACAAAGCACAAGGTTAAAGAGTAGAACATGCAGCTTATTTTCTCAGAAAGGTTTGCTTTGCCTTCATGGAAGCCTCTATCATTTACTCTGTTTCCTGTTGATAATTCTCATTCCACATATTTTCATATGTTTCCACACTGGAAACTAGCAAAACATATAACAGGACTCACTTTAAAGTGGTCTTAATGTGAAAATACCTTCACCTCTCATATTCTGTACATCTCATATACATTATTCCTGCATTCATGGAGATTAAACAGTGGATGTGAGCACACTGAGGCTGTGGGTAGTGAGTTTCTGTGATGTGAAAGACAAGTCAGGCTCCAGATGGACATGCACAGCTGTCACACCACAAAATGAAGAGTGCCTCAATCAGCTCATCTGAGCAAATTGTTGGATTACAGAGAACTTCGTATGGAGCTGAATATCAGCTTCAGTGCACTGAAAGTGAAGGCGGCAATGCTAAAATATCGCAAAGTTTGCACCATGTGAGTCCCAAAAATGCTCACATAGAAACAGAAAAAACACTATATGCAAATTTATCAGGACCTATTGAATCAATAAGAGGTTGAAGGTGACAGATTCCTGGGTTGCATCATTACTAGTGATGAGGCGCAGTGTCACACTACAAGCCAAAAGTCAAAACAACAGTCTGTGGAGTGATGTGACTTCTCCATCAAAGAAAAAGTTCAAGATGCAGCCACCAGTGGGCAAAGTGATGTGTACTGTCTTTCTGGATAGGAAAGGATTTTCTAGATTTCCTCGAATCTAGAAAAACCATTAGCTCAGATTACTATATCGTGACAGTTATTAAGTTGGAGGCTCAAATTTCTAGAGTGAGGCTGGAGAAGAAAACAACTCTTCTCTTGCAACATAACACCAGGCTGTACCAGTTTGAAGACCAGAGAACACATTGCCAATACTGGCTGGACTGTCCTACCATACCCACTGTATAGTTCAGATTTAGCATCTTCTGATTTCATCTGTTTGGTTTGATGAAAGATGGACTGCATAAGCAACATTTTCCTAGCAATGATGGTGTCTTAGCAGCTGTGAAACTGTGGGTCACCTGTGCTGCTGCAGAGTTTTATGAAAGGGGCACACAGACTGTATCATTGGTCATTGTTGGCAAAAATCCACAACTAATGATGGTCACTACGTTGAAAAATTGTTTTGTAGCTGAGAATTTGCTCTATCCAATAGTTTCATTTTGCAGTTTGTAGTTGTTGTGGTTTCCATGGAAGTGAATAGGAGACATTACTTTTGAAGCGGTCTATACAGACAGGGGAAGATCTCACACATTACTTACAGTAACGTACCTGCAATAAGTATACCACAAGCATTGTCAAATACCATGGCAAGGGTCTCAAACCTTTTAGGACTTCCTCGATCGTGGAAGTCCTGCAGCATTGAAAGGGTCTGTAGATCCCACACTTTAAAAATCTAGGGAGAGTGGTGGGGTAAGAAAATTTAATACTGTAATATTATTGGATTTTCAAATACTTTTCATTTGTGTGAGAAAAAAATAATACACCATCCAAAGAAAGTCACATTGTTCTAATCTAAAATCAACATAGAAATCTTCACAGGAAGAACTCTGAGAAAGAAATATGAACACATCTGTCAACCTCATAACAAAAACGGTTACAGACAAATTCATTTCCAACAATTTAGAAAATTCAGTTCTCTGATTTTATTCCCTCTTTATTAGAGGTATCTTTGAAAGTAAAATTTCACTATGAGAAACACTTTCCTTGCAAATTGGGGACTACATAAATATTAGAGATTTCTGCAGAGTCTTATATCTGTTTGCTCATGTACAAGTTTAAACATATCTGTTCAGGAACAAAAAAATCACCTTACACTTATAAACAGAGGAAGTAAATGCTTTCCCCAAAGACACCCAGAAAGTTGCAGTCTGAAACGTAACAAAAGTTTTGACTTTTTCACTTTTCCTCACTATATCCTATTCCTTTCTTCATTTGGAATTCTATTTATTTTTCTCCTGAGCTTAGTTTGTGCCCATTATAATCCACAGGAAGTATACTCAGTCCTTAAACATGTTTTTGATAATTAAGAAAACTTCATTTATGCATTTGTTAGTGTTTGAAAAGTTCAGTACAATTACCAGGAACTATTTAATGACTTCTTCAGAAGACATATGTGACATAACTAAGAATTTACATTTCTTACTCTGTGTGCAATAAAGTGTTGAAGTATAAATCTTTTCGCTTAAAATGCGATCTCAGCATAGAAAAAATATTCTTAGAAGAAACAGAATATCATTCACTGCTCGCAAAGTGAAAACAAGAGAGTATAAAATACTAAAAGCAAGAGTAATGAATGAAAATTATTCAGGGTTATACAGTACCAAGAAGGAAGGTAGATACACAAATTTAGAGATTATTGGAATTTCCATCCATTATCTGATTTTAAAGGAATTCACAGTGATGAAAGTTGAGAAAGTTACGGCAACGTTGAAGGTAAATCCCCAAGCTGATTTCTGGCACAATCACAATTAGAAGGCATAAAAACAGCTTTAAGAACAGAAGATTAATCAGAAGTATCAGTGGAGATACTACAGGTGAAAAGAATAAGAGACCTTTCTGGAAATGTCATCCAGATCTGTTAAAAATTAGAATAAAACTGAAGGCACACAGTTTTAATGGTATGGTTTTTTCAAGTAAAATTAGTCAACAATCAAGACATGTGTTCAATATGTTATCACAGCAATAAATCACAGAAAAAATGATTTTACAGCACAAATGAATATAAGTAAGAACCTCTCTTACTGTTTCTTGCTCATTTTCAGCCACTTATGCCAATACATTAAGAATACGTAGCCACTTGAAGTGGCAACAAAAACCTGGTCGTTAATAAATCTCTTCCTTTCGCTCAGCATTTCTTCCTTTTCCAGCCTGGGGGCATGAGATGGGGAGTTTACATAAACCACTATTTCATGTGTGTGACTTCAACACAAGGCATCACCAGCACAACTGTGATACAACGTCACTGCAGCTCATCTGCACCAGCACATATGACTGTACATGAATTCATAAGGTAAGACTAGAAACAAAAGATATGCTTAATTTGAAACTAAGAGGTGACTGGGGGACTTGCCTGAGGAACATTTTGTTACAACTGCTCTATTTATTTATTAAAGAACTTCCTGTTCCTGTTAAGTGCTGGGAATCACTGAAGCCCTGTGAAAACATACTCCTTATGGTAAAATGCTTTTTGACTGTGTCTTGTGAAATCACACACAGACTAGTTTTTGAGAAAACAAAAACAGAGCGGAGGTAGAGTGCAAAATGAATCTTCAATTGCTTTTGAAAATTACTTTTTTCCTTCTTCCCACTGTTCCCACCTGACAGGAAAACCTAAGCTACGATTACAGTGATACTGTCTGTAGCGCTGACTTACATCAGTTAAAAATACTTGGCTCAGTTCTAGCAGTAACAGAATTAGCATCGATCCATAGACATTACTTTTGCATATGGATGTTGTATAATACAGTGGTGCAGGTACTCTTGGCATGGCCAGCCTCCTCTGCACAGTAGGTGTCAGTCACACAGAGGCACTCCAGGAATGTTTGCTGCCCTTCTATCTTCACAGCAACAGCTTTAGCAAACCAGTTTGTCAGCACTTCCAATACTGAAGCCTGGATCACACCCCTCTGTTCTAGGCTGCTCTCCTTGTATCTTCCATCTTTCAGCCTGATGGCAAAACTACACACTTACAGATGGATTTTCCACAGACACTGACCAACTTTGGGAACAAACTCTCTCAATTGGAGGTCCTGCCAAAGCTTTCTGAGATTCCTTAAAAAAAATCAAATGTATATTTTGCACATAGATATTTTTATCTAAATTACCACTTCCTCCAGTCCCTAAATCTCAGAACACAATAAAAGTCCTAAACTATTTCTGACTTTGGGAGGAGGGAATCCTCTTCTGCCCCTTTTTCTCTGCACTCAACTGAAATAGAAAATGATAAAATAAATCTGGAATTTGCTGACAATTAAATCATTTCACCCTAAAATCAGATTTATCTGCCCCTATTTGCTACACAACTTACCAAATTCAGTGTGCCATTGAAGGTTCCATGTGAAGTGAAAAAGTTACAAATTCATACAGAAAGTCTTAGCCTTCAAAGACAAAAATCACCAGGCACAAAGCAGGGGTTGAACTGCAGTTCTGCTTGCCATGTTATTTAACAGAGTAAGTTACCTGCAGAGTTCAGTTTTGCAACCTGTGACCTCTGAAGGTGATCCTGCCAAGTACTACAACTCCCTGTAGTTATTACAAGGCTTAAGAATTAATTGATGTCAATGGGATTACTTTAGAGGCTAAGGCAAGGAGGATTTATCTCTAAGCATATTATTGCAATGTGATGCAGCAGCTAGTACTATACTTATTGCCTTACTGAGACAGTAATTCAGTGAAGTTTCAAGTTGTATATATTTTAAATCACTTCCTTAAATAGTACAACTAATCCAGTAATATATAAGGTTACCTTCTTTTTCCCAGTCATGGAGAAATACAGAAAAAAATTGAACTGGGTAACAAGCAACAGAGAGCCTGGTTCTAAATTAATGGATCTGCAGGCTATTTACTGGGTGCTATATAATGATAGAGATTTTGTAAAGGTCCTGTATATCTGTCAGTACTGTCTGCCAAATATGCTGGCAATAGTACTACCTGACTCCTAATGCAAAGAAAATGACCCTCAACTCTAGCTCTAGACAACAGTTTAAATGGATATTTAGATGGTGTGTGGGTCAGAAGTGAGAAGTCTGAGGTTTAAGACAGAGATATTTGGCCATGAACACCTGGGTTGGATGAGCTCAAAAGAACAATCATGCTCTTCCTCCCTGTGTTCAGCTAATCTTAGAATAATGACACCGCTCTCACCTTAGGTGTAGCATCAAAGTAATCTTCAGGTAAACACTTCATTTACATTCTAAGATCCAGTATTTCTTTCTTGATCCATAGAAAAAAAAAAGGAACTAGAAAACAACAAGTCTGCAAATTTATTTTTAATGTAGCTTGTTCTTTAGATCTCAGATTTTGGTGAGAAAATCTATAGAAATTAACACAGGCTGAATATGGATCTTGCTCTTATTTCTTCTTCAGCAAATACAGATTATTTAATGCTTTAATAATCACAGATTTGCCCAGAAAATCTACTGGATCATTTCCTTCACGTACTCCTAGAATATATGGTGGCAATTCAACTATGAAGAAAATTCATGCATGCTCATATAAACAGAAATAACATTTTGGAAAATACCACCATAACTAGAACAGAGATTTTCTTCAAACAGTACAACTGCATGCTGGTTTTAAGCATGGTTATATATGTCATATAAATTTAGGTGCTAGAAAAGGAAAATATAGGATTAAGCCCAAAAAGTGCATTTAAAATTAGTTCTAAATCCTTTAACAGAATCACAGCATTGCTAAGGTTGGCAGGAACCTCTGGATCCATCTGCTCAAACAGGCTCAAGCAGGGCCACCCAGATCAGGTTGCACTGGACCATGTCCAAGTAGCTTTTGAAGGTTTTCAAGAGCAAGAGTATACAACCTCTCTGGGGAATCTGTGTCAATGCTCAGCCAACCCCAGAGTAAAGAAGTGCTTCCTGATGTGCAGATCCTTTTTCCTCTGTTTCAGTTTGTGCCCACTGCCTCTTATCCTGTCACTGGGCACCAATGAAAAGAGTCTTGCTCTTCTTTGATGAGAATCTCCCTGAGCCCACTCTTTTCTATGCTAATTACTTGCAGACTATCCAAAAGAAAAAGTAATTTGCATTGAAAATACCACAAAGTTAAGTAAGTTGCAAGAAAATTCAAATAACATCATTAAATCTTGGTTTGCGCCATATAAGGAGAATGTGATATCTGGGAGGGGTAAATAAACAAAAGGTAAATTACTATTATAAAAGCACAACAGGAAGGACAGAATTAACTTTGACTTTCAAAGCAGTATATAAAAAAAATACATCTGATATAGATACAGTCAAACAATTTCTGTGCAGATCGTCTGGAACAGATTTCCCAAATGCCTTTTTTCTAATTTTCTAGATTAAATTTGATATTGTTGATGTACAGTACATTTTAGAAATGGTCCTGATTAGCAATGGTTTGACATAAATTAAACAGTGTACTTCCAGCTCAGCTCTTGGAATTTTTCAGGAAGACAAATAATTGTGTTATAAATAATCCTTTAGGCAACACCATGTGATTTCAAAATAGGTTAGAGAAACCTGGATGGTAAACTACAAAGGCACTGATACAATGACATTCTTGATTCCAGGCAGGCAAAAGACATTTATGACTCCCCACTGGAACATCACACTGCAAGTTTGCCATTCAGAAGACCTGGAGAGGCAAGGCTGAAAACTAATGACATTAAGATTCCAGTAAATTTGCCAAGTCACAAAATATACAGATCAATGACATCTCACTCTTTTTACCCTCTGTCTTAGTTTCGGCTGGGATGGAATTGTTTTCTTTAAAGTGTCTAGTATGATGCTATATTTTGGTTCTAGGAGAAAAAAATGATGTTGATAACACACCAGTGCTAATTGTGTCAGCTAAGCAGTGTACAGTCATTTACTTTATAAGTTAAAAACCCACAAAGTAGAACTTACGGTTGAAATAAAACTATTTACTAATATAGGGAAAGAGAAAAGGATAATAATTAGGACAAATATACACATGTAACAAGTGATGCACAAGGAATTGCTCACCACACCTACTCAGCTAGCCCCCAAGTAACGGAAGAGCTAACTCCCACCCAATTCAAAACTCTTTCTGCATGATGCCATATGGTGTGGAATATCTCTTTGGCCCATTTAAGTTAGCAGTCCTAATTGTTTCCTCAAAGCAACTTGGGCCCTTTGCTGAGAACAGCCTTGGTTCTTCACAAAACTCCTGAGTGGCAGCTATAAACACCAGTATGTTAACATTGTTTTTTTCTCCTAGAACCAAAACAGCATCATAGTGGACAAAAGAAAACAACAAGCTTTGTTTTTTCTTCTGTGAAGAAAACAACAAGCTGAAACTTCTCTGGATTCTGCCAGAATAAAAACAACGTATTTATAATGGAGTCAATTTATACAGGTATATTTCAACAAGGAATTGTTTATGTGCTTGCATCAGAACAGCCCCATTTGATTTGGAAAAAGTCATGAATGAAATTTTACCATGCCAAGAATGGAAACTCAAGAAATGAACCTGCTTTTTGCAATTGGAATGCTTTCCCACTGTGTGTAACTATGTACATCACTAAGTATTAGCTGTCAAAAAATGAAACTACTTTTAAAGAGAAAAAGGACAAAGAAAATTTCTTCTACTGATTTGAACACAAAAGTTTTGTGTTGTTTACACAGGATATTGTAGAGTGTTATAAAGCCTGGGAATGTACTCTGTAGCCTAGTCCCATTGATCAACAATGAAAGTGAGACTGTTCTTACGCATTTGTGCTTGTAGTGTCAAATCTTACTCATCTGATTCATTTAAGCAGTCTAATTCAACCAGACTCACCAAAGGAGTAGTTCTACTAAAATTAGTGGAACAGTTCTATCTTGCTGACTTCCATCAATAATTCAGCAGGCAAGACAAGATACTTTAGCCTCTACGGTTCTAGTTCTCAACTCCCATTCCACACAAAGTGAGAGATAGGGGTTTTCACTGCTACACAGTTTCAGTGCAAGCACTGTACCACTGTCCTTAATCTTGTTCTCTTTGGTCATCATGAGGGAAAGATCACAAAAACCTGCTTCCTACCACATCTTCCAGTTTAATAGCCCCTACACCCATGACTGTCCTTTTCCCCTCAGTGGTTTCTGCAAGTATTTAAAGGGTTCTGTAGCACAAAAAAATAAAATAACTACTTCCAGCTGCCGAAGAGTAGAATAACTAGATAGAGAATGGGACAGGGATGAGTGATCTACCTCACTCTGCCAGTGAGAATTCATAGTTTCTGGCTGTTCTTAGAAAGATGAGAGGATTGAGTTGCAGTAGCCAGTGAATATACAGCAGATAGAAGCATTGCCATGTAAGGTGATGTAATTATTTGCTGCTAGGCATACCTATGGTAGGCTAATAGGAGACTCTTAGGTGCTTGTAAAAATCTGAACAATTTCTGCTCACGAGCAATACTTGTAATTACTAAGTTTCATAAATAACACCATTCAGAAAGAGGTTGAGAGTTCATCATGGTGTAAAGAGCAGCCAGTGTAAGAAAAAAATCCACGTACAGATTTAGTATGTTGACAAGCAGAGAGAAGGGAAATGAAGAAGCAGAAAGTTGCTGTAGATGATTACTGCTGTTCAGCAGATACCAGTTATGTAATAAATCTGGCAGCTGACAAAGTAACACAATCTATCAGAATGTTAGTATCCACTGTTGTATTTTTATTTTTTTTTTTGCACATAGAGGAAGAAAAACAGTCAAATATGTCAATTCTAGTCTTGCTTGTCAATACAAAATAACATGGAAATGTTAAGCTAAAACCCTACGTTTTAATTGAAATAAGCTAACATAAGCAATAATATCAGGATTAGATGCTAACAGTAGGTAATTACCCCAAAAGACACCACTATTTGGATTTTAAGTACTGATTTCCAAAGTTAAGAAAAATGTTTTACCTTTGCAAAAGAAAGGCTAATGACATGCTGATCTTTTTCATTTGTCACAATTTCCACAATTCCATGTTGATGCCCTGACAGCTTTCCAGTAGGCCTGGTATTAACATTGGGATGCCACAAACGAAGGAGTTTGTCATGACCTGACAGAAAAAACATTCATATTCAAAGAGACTGAATAGTCACTAATACAACAAGTAAGCCTCTTAATTAAGGTATTGGTGTTCATAAGTTTCAGCTTTCAACATGTAGCCAACTCACATAAGAATGCTAACTTCTCATTCTAAAGGCTAGATTCCAACTTACATTTTAACATGTTTTCATTGCTTGTTCCCATACTCACATTAAAACCACATAACTAATCCGCATTTCAAAGTCTATTAATATTTTTAGGGGAATGTCAGAGGCACTGGCTGTGATTACATGTGCAAGTAATTTTTTTTCCTTCAAAGATCTAATTTAGGAAGTGATCAAAATAATACGTTCACTTAATGAAGGGATGACCACTGCTGTGGAAGGGGATGATCATACATAATGGGAAGGGAAGCAGACATGAAAGTTGAGGGCAGGTGAATAATATTAACTACTGAGGGGTGATTTTGCATCTTAATGCAAATGAGAATTAGGTCTATTCCTTTTATTTGGCATGTTCAAACATTCAAATTACTTTCAACAACAGAATCACTAATACTTGTTATTTACTTGAGATATTGAAAGAATAAGTCTCATGAAGAAAGAAAACCCTTCCCTACATTAAAAAATAAAAAAAAGTGCTTTCTACATGAAATAGTAGATTTTTTACTGATGCTGAAATCAGGGTGGAATGGCTGCAGTAGATGCATTCTCTTCCTTATTTCTGGATTAATGCCAGACTGGCCGTTACTGTAAAGCTGTGAGCTCATTCTGCCCTAAAAACTGTTAAGGCAAACATCCATTGCTTCACTGAAACATTTGCTGGAATGCTCATTCTCTCTGTTCCAAATGTGTTCTTAGGATTCAGAATCCTGATGCATAAGGCATAGATACGAAGCACGTTTAAGAAAACTTGAGTAGGATAAATTACATCTAAGTATTCTTATCTAGAGCAAAAAAATTGTAAGATTATTTGAAATGATGATTTTAATCACAATAGAATCGGTTGAGTGTTCTCACTTCTAAGATAAACAAGTGACAAAAAAAAAGTGTCATGTGTTTTTAGTCAGACCATCTAGATGTTACAGACTAAGAAATAGTATTGCCAGTAGGAACAGGAAGGTGATCATTCCCCTGCACTCAGCTCTAGTTAGGTTGCGCTCTACTTTTCCCCTTAAGAAAGGCATACCAGCCCTCTGATAATTTCTGTGGCTCTCCTCTGGATCCACTCCCAACAGCTCTGTGTCTTCATTGTGCAAGGGCTCCCCAGACAGGGACACAATACTCCAGATGAGGGCTCGTAAGGGCAGAATAGAGGGGTACAACCACCTTCCTCTCCTTGCTGGATACGCTCCTTTTCATGCAGCCCAGGATACAGTTGGCCTTCTGGGTTGCAAGTACACTGTGTTGACTCATGTCAAGCATTTTATCCACTAGGACATCCAAGTCTTCCTCTGTAAGACTACTCTCAGTGAGTTCTTCCTCTAGTGTGTACACATCTGAGACTGCTCCAAACTAATTGGAACACCTTGCACTTATCCTTGCTAAATCTCTTTAGGTTCTTGTGAACAAACTTTAAAAGTGGCCCACATGCCTTTTGATGGTACCCCTTTCTTCTATCAACTGCACCACTCAGCTTGGTGTCACCAGCAACATTTCTTAAGAGTGCACTATATTCCACTCTCTATGTTAATGATAAAGAGGTAGAACCCCAGACCCAAGAAAAACCCCTGCAAGACATTACTCATCACTGGCCTCCACCTAGACACAGAGCTGTTGATCACAATTCTCTGGACCATTCACTGAATGAGCAATTGAATCAATTCTCTGAATTGATTGAATGGTCACAGCCAAACTTCAAATCTGTTTCTTCCCAATTAAGATAAGGATGTGATGTAGGACCATACCTGGAATTCTGAAAGAACACTGATAAGTGACATCAGTTGCCCTTCTTTTGTCTACTCATGGCATCACTTCATCACAGAAGGCCACCAGTAGTTATCACCAGTTGCTTCATTTGTGCCAGGAATACAAAAAGGCTATAGAGCAAGCACAGAAGACTATTTTTATCAGTCTTAAAATGCTACTTTTAGACTAAGAAAGCACTAATACACTGGATTTTACTTTATTACTCACAGGAGGACAATAACTGGATTAAAAGTGGAGTTAGAAGATGACATATATAATTTAAAAACAATAATGTCCAGTTTTTGTATACATACATAATTTGATTTTAACTGTAACTGTTCTCTGATGCAGTGACTACGACAGTTAGAACTGAAATAAATACAGAGTAAGAGGAAAACTATATGACTTTAACATTAAGCATAATCATGCAAAATGTTACACAAAAAAGTTAAACTACCACGGACTCCGTATTTTAGGCAACTAATGGGATTATAAAATTTCATTCATTAAAGAAATATAGCTTTTAGTATGAAAAGTTAACTCTGTCAGTTTTGCTTTTATCTCTCATTCACTACCATAAATGAGAAACATCTGGAAAACAAAATTAGTTTGTATCACAGTACTGGGAAAACTGATTAGAGTATTCAAATACAACTAAATAGACAATTGAAGAGTAGAGGTGTTGAAACACAAAATATTCTCTTCCCAATGTAAAATGCATTGTAGGATTCAGTACTTTGCATGCTATTTGTGCTATAAATATATCACTAAAGAATAGATTGAGGCTCAGCCAAGTTACTAGCAAATTATCCTCCTTCGATTACACAAGAAACTATTGTGCAATCAAAGGCTGGATTTTCTCTTAAATTGCTGAACATTACATATAAACAATTTTTACAAATGCTTGTACATCCCTAAGAAATCCTTATATAAGATTCCTAGATTATTTAGCTGCTGTGGCCATAGAATTCTAGGATATATTACAGATAAAATTGCAGGCTTGCTAGTCAGCAAGACTTTACTAACTTAGGTGCCTAAAATTCTCCAGTTCTACCTGCAGGAAATACTAATCATTCTGCATTAGAGAGCTTCCTTACTTTATGTCACCGGTAAATTTCTGCAGACTCTTTTTTTGGTGACAAATAATCAGTGTAAATATGATCTCCTCAAAGGCTGTACTACAGGATTTTCCACTAATAGCCCTATTGCTTTCCCTTTTAATTCTGTCTAAAAAAATTAAATAGAATTTAAGAAAAATAAGACATATTTCAATCTCAGTTTTCCCTATAGTATTTTTCACTGCAACCTAAATTGCATTATTTTCTTGTCTAGGTGTTGTGTTTTTCTTTCCCTTCCTTCAAATTTATTCTACTGCCTCTTTAATTATAAAGGCTGGGCAGCTGAGGCTTAGCCATTTTTCTCTTATTGAATATTAAGAAGAATTGCAATGTGATGTGTACATTTGAAATGATTTTTAACGAAGTTCTAGGCAGAATTGTAGTCCTGAAGACTCAGCAATAGACAGTAACACCGTAGGCCCTCCAAAGCACTACTATATCAAAGAGAATATAGTGAAACTACTGTGATACTCCACTGTTTTGTGTTTCAGCCTACAAATGATGGAATGTAGTTTGAGATAGAGTTTATGAAAAGTCAGCAGAGAGATGGGAAACAATATTCACCCAGCTACAGCAGTATTTTTCTTCCTTCTTCAGTAGAATTCTTTTCACATATATAGAAGAAAGATTCACATCTTAAAAGTTGTACTAAATTTGTCTTGAATAATTCAAGAGAAATTGCTTAAATTACACCAAAGACCCAGAGATATAAAGGTCTGCAGGGATCACTGGATTTGCCTTACTTTATAGCATGCTCCAGAGAACATCCAGTGGGAAATTTAGAATTTAACAGAAATGCAGAAATTGTTCAACACGGGCAACACTTTATTCCAGGCTAGTTCTATGCTCAAGGATGTTAGCCCATGGAATAAACAGGCTGTGTAAATAGTAGAGCACAGTGATGTATCCTTAAGATCCATTAAGGAAAGTTCTTGCCACAAGAGACTCCCCAGTGGGACTTGAGACTTATCAGAAACAAATAGAATGAAGCCCCAAAGAAAGCAATATGCAGATTAACAGATTGATTTGACTCACTGAGAAGCTGCTGATACAAGAGTCTGACAGAGTCTATAAGCAAAACATCCAGCCTAAATACAGCTTAAAAGTGAAAGATTTATACACTTCTCCTCTTAACACTGCAGTACTTGACAGACAACCCAGACAAGCTGCACCAGTATTCACTATTTCTTCCTTCCCTCCTTTCACTCCAAGAGTGTCTTCACTCCTTCATGTCCAAAACAATTTTTGATTTCATTTTGTCTGAGTCTAGCTTCCATCCACTGGGTCTGTCTATGCTATTCCACATTATCTGTCTCTTAAGACATTTCTCTTCCATCCTTCAAAAGAAACAGCTTACTCACTGTCAATACTTCCACTCAACAATGTTTCCATGCTGACTACTATTTTTGGTACCTGGCAATTGGACTGTCTGTAATCCATTTAATGTGCACTTTAGAATTTTTTTTTGCAGTGACCATATTTTAAAACAGAAAGCATGTGGTATTAAGTAAAATACAGTACAGTTTTAGGTTTTATATTTATGCCTCTGTTCTTTCCACTCAGCTACTTAATCTCATCAAGGAATTAAATCAGGTTTGATTGAAGTGACCTGTTCCCCATGAAATATCTGTAACAAAATCGTAACTGATTGATGTAGTATAGTCATAGTTAAATTTCTATTTATACTGTCATAATACTGGAAAAGTTCCTGTGGCTGCAACTGACTTGATTTTATTCCTAGAACTACTGTATTTCACAGCCTTTCTACTTCACAGTATCTTCAGGGCCAAGACCTCTGTCACTCTAAGTCTCTGTTTTGTAACATTTTAAGAGAATACTGAATGAAAGAAGGCAGAGAAACCTAAAAATTGTCCTGAAACCCATTAGTCACTTTCTACACACATCATTGTTAAACAATAAAGGAAAACTTTGGATTCTAGTAATTTACCTATAAACTCAGTACCTTATTTGATTTGCACAAGGAAGCATAGAAGCACACATTTTAATCAAATAGTTAATGCTAGTTCTGAATCTGATACTAAAACAAATGTAAACCACATAACAATTACAGTGAGAAAATAGAATGCTTTTTCTGCAGATGCAGGAGAAATGCAAAGTCTGAAAAGCAAAAGCAGATTTCTCTCTAGCTAATTAGAAATTGAGGTATTACTCACAGTTATACATTATAAGACCACCATAGGTCTTCAACAAGTATAGTTCACTTTTTTTTTAATCAAGTCCACAGTTAGCAATGACCTATGCTCATGTTAGATATAGGTGTTTGATTTTTAATAACTATTTAGGTAAAAGCTATGGAAATGAGAACCTTCAGTTTTAACAAGCTTGTTGCAAAGTAATTAAAGAAAACAAACAAACTCAATACAGTTCCAGAGATATACCTCTCAAATGAAAAACAAGATGACCCAGTTAATAGCACCATATTGGAATGCTGTAAGACAATGGGAAGCACAGCAACAGCAGCATAATAGCAAAGCCCAAGGCTGCAGCAAGTGAGAATATGCTCAAATCACAGATATACAGAATTGTAGGGGTTGGAAGGTGCCTCTAGAGATCATGTAGTTCAACTGCCCTGCCAAAGCAGCTCCCTAGCCCAGGTTGCACAGGCAGGCATGAACATCTCCAGAGAAGGAGACTCCACACCTTCTCAGGGCAGCCTGTTCCAGCGCTCCATCACCTTTACTGTGAAGAAGTAGATAACATATATGGGGTAGCTACAGACACAGAAATAAAGAATCTGCTTACCTTCAGAAGGCCTCAAATACACAGAGAACTCCATGGAGACTCTTTGCCTCCACTGCCAACCCTTAAATGAGGTCTGGGAAAGGGTGGATCCTGGCTCCACCCCTTCTGGTCACTCAGGTACACTGCATGCACCTGAGCTCCCCTGGGTTGGCCATGCTTTCCTACCAGGTGCTCAATCACTGGTTCAAGCTGTGACTTTGCATTTCCACTAAACATACATTTCTACTGCATGGGAAGTAAGTGGAATTTATTCTCTCAACACATTTTATTTCACAGCAATTGGGGATAAGGATATATCATTGCAGCTTGAAAAATAATAGCTTAAAACATTATGTTCTGCAAAGATCTCAGTCCTTTAAAAACCATCAAAAAGTCCCAGCCAAAAATAGCCAGTTTAATTCTGTTTTCAGTGCAGTAATTAAAGGAAGGATGAGAGGAATCTGTATGAGCTAAGGAGAAGACTTTTCAGTGCAAGCATTTAAATAGGAATTTAAGGTTGTTCATTTCCTAAAACAAGGCAGAGCAGAAAGCAGAAGAGGGACATTTTTAACAAAAATTGTGAAAATTTCACAATTCTAATACCAGAAAAGGGAATATAGTAACTGCTAATCTCCAAGACAGGGCTAGAAGGATCTTACAGCATTGTATGCAACAATGATCTCTGGTGATTCAGTGATACCCAGCAGCAATGATAGTCCATCCCAAAGGGAAGGAATCTAAACTATTTCTATCTTCCCTCCTTCTTTCCCTAGGGAAGCATGCAAAAGTGGGTGCATCTCAGCTGGAAAAGCATCACAAAGCTGCACATAACAAAAGAGGCAGCAGATGGTGCGGAGCTGAATGGCTGTCCACACTCACAGATAATGTAAAATGTACCAGTTCTGGTACTCCATTCATTTGAAATCACAGTTCTAACAACTATTATACTACAATGTTGAGATGTACCATCATACTAAACCCTCCTCCTTTCTCACTTCTTATGGTAGAAGTCTCCTTGAACAGTGCCTAATTCTGCCACAGCTGCCAAATATTTTCCTGCTGCCACAGTAAAACACCATCCATATCTACTGATGATTAATTATAAAATTAGTGTCTATTGTCAAGATGAAAAAGATGACCATACAGCCACATACTGCTCACTGCAACATCAAGCTGGCATCCCAGCTTCTTCCCCTCAGTGTCTCTGGAGACAGGTACTGAACATTGTTCTGATCTAATTCTACCTTTGCATATTTGGACTGGAAAAATGGTTCTTAGGAAAAAATGCAGGAGCAAATCATTAAAATTCACTCCTGAAACAGAATGATAAGAGAAGCTCTAAGTTGATCCTAGTCTGCTTCCAAAAGTCAACATGTCTCAATGTTCCTTATAGTTTCCACTCTCCACACTGGTTCCACAGATCAGATCAGCCTTGCAACAAATTAAATGCAATCCAGGCCAAGATTCGCTAAGTTCGAATAGTAGAACCACTGACCTGGAGTATTTCTATTTCATTTTAGAACATTCAGGATACATGAAAGAATCAACAAAGTGTGCTGTCCCCTGGTATAAGACACCAGCAGAGACTTTAAGGTCAAGGGATCACATTGCTTTGTTAGGTCTGATGGCAGTGCTCTTATCTGCAGGTTAACTAAAGGAAACTACCTAAAATGTGCCTACCAATCCAACTAGCAAGATGTAGAACTGTTTTCCCTATTAAACTTATATTTTTTTCATTTAAATTTTACACAAACAGAGGAAGTGTTTGGGCTTATAGGAAAATGTCTTGGAAAGGTAACAAGTAGAAAGTCTACCAATAGACAATTTGAAAGAAAAAAAATTCTCATGTCTTTTTATCAGAAAAAAAGAATCAGATTACCTAAACTTCTGTATAATTGAAAAGAAAAAACTGAGGGTGTTCACCCAATGCCATCCCATGTCAGATTATGCCGAAGTCTCAGGGTCAGAAGACATGTTAGAAAAATGCTCAGTTTCTAATTATTTCTCCATAATACTTACTGAATTTTAATTCAAATGATTTATATGAAGTAGGAAAATGAACTTACTTTAATGTTGGTAGTTGCCAGAACTTTCATCTGAAAAATAAAATAACACATTAGCAATTAAAGTCTATAAAGAGTTTTGATGTACCTTGGACAGAACAGAGCAATAGTAGCCAATAGAAAGAGTTTGCAGTTAACATCTGAGAAAGATATTTAATCCTACTGGCTGATCCTCTATAAAGTGAGGAACTTAAATTCTCTTTTTCAATCACAGCTGCTTAACTGTTTTTAATGTTTATGAAGTTTGATAGAAGAAAATAAGCAATAAAAAAAACAAGCTTTTTTTTTTTTATAGAACTACTAGATCTACTGTTCTTCTAATGAAATTGTACTTTGAATTGTCTTTCACAGCTAGAACAGAAACACAAGCTGATTCTGGCTCAGATTATGTGAATTAGTGCGAGCAGGTAGAGATAGCACCTCACATTGCAAATAGGAATAACCATATTGGTACAGTACCTTTCAGCAAAGGTAATTACTGGCATAGTACACATCTTGAAAACTAACATGTTGAAAGTCACAGGAAGGTAGGCATGTCTGGCATCATTATACAGCAGAGACAGTCACCTTTGTCCTCTAGCCAAGATTCAGTTCAGTATTCAAAAGTAATTTCTTCCCTCCTGAAACACCTGTAGATGCTCTTTCACTCTCTCTTACCCGTGCTCATCATCCATAATAAACCTGTAGCACCTCATTCCCATCCCCACAATTCCACATTTCACAAAACAAGTAACAGTAATCATGGTATTTCTTCTTGTAAAGATGAGGTATACAGTTATCAAGGATGGTCTTTGAGTAGAGCTTAACAGTACTGTGAAGTTTCACACTGAAATTTACTACGTACACATGCAGTGCAGTGGTTTAAAATATCTTTGTTCTTTTTTCTTATTTTTAAATCAGTTATTTTGCATTTTTAAGCTATTCCCAGGTTTCACATCATATCAAACACTAGTTATACGTGCTTTTCAAAGAGCAGATAGAACAATATAAAATTGATCATGTAGAAAGTTTATTTGCACTGGACATCAGTTTGCCTCATTGTGCATGAGTAGAATAGGGCCCTATCCATATATGTTTCTTAACAATCAAATGTCTCATATAGCAAAGTTGTACCAGATTCCCTGATTATATCAGACAAAATATTATTCATCATTCACACACATGGAACACACTGACTTACATGGGATATGTGTGCATCCAAGAAGACCATATGTTTAACGTCTGTACTTTAAAAGTGCAAGAAATATATAAAAATAAGTTTCACTGTCTGATTGTGAATACATTGCTCATGAGCTCATATTTTGAGCAGAAGTCTTACTGAGCAGCAGCTCCAGGGCAAGTATATTCATAGTCCTTTATCAGCTTGCTAAAAAGACAGATTAGACAAAGCAACTCACTAGCTGAGACTTAAGGAAAAGAACACTTTATAGTCTTTGACAGAAGAAAATGATGTAAAAGGTGTTAATTCTTTATTTGGCTTTATAGTATGAAGTCAAATTCTAGTAACAAGATTCAGGTGACTGCAGTGCTAAAGAGCTAGACTTTTCTCTGGCTTGCATCAGAATGTATCAGAACAATTTTAATTAAGTCAAAGGTCATTTGATCAGATCAACTGATATCAGAGATGATATCATGACTAAACGACTGTTGTCAAAATGCCTTAATCATTTTCAGAATGCACAGTTTTGTAAATGGGATTTGAGGTCATCTCTAATTCACTGTGTTAGGCAGTTGGGTATAATATCAGTTATACTGCAGTCACTGATGTCAAAGTGACTTCAGTTCAGACTATGAGAAAGCAGCAGTTCAGAACTTGAAAGCAGTCAGAGGGCTGGAGGAGGTGGGAGAGGGGGAACTATTTTTAACAATACAGTTTGTGAAATTATTTCTTGTAGGCACGTAAGAGGTATAATGCTCTGGAGGACAAAGAACTAGGCTTTCAAATAAATTACTTCAGTATTTACCAAAACTGCAGTAACTGCTTTGTTGTTTAGTCATCCACAGAAAAACATTGTTGCTTTGCAAGCCAATGGTAGAAGCATTACACACTAATTAGCTGTCCCCCAAGAAAATATCATCACAGCTTTAAAGTGTTACTGCATCGATAAGTCTTTTAATAAACTACTT
This sequence comes from Odontophorus gujanensis, assembly GCA_013399175.1. Taxonomy (NCBI): domain Eukaryota; kingdom Metazoa; phylum Chordata; class Aves; order Galliformes; family Odontophoridae; genus Odontophorus; species Odontophorus gujanensis. The sequence goes on along the minus strand of VXAB01006850.1, from coordinate 386,970 downwards.
GTATTAAAATTGTGCAAATGTAAAGTGCCAATGAACATAGGAGTGTGAAGTACCTTACAGCATCTAGAATTGCATGTTTGAAGTAGTACTATCATCCAAGAGACTTGTATACAAAAACTACTTTAAAAAAAACCATGAACTTCTACATAAAATGGTACAGATCTCAGATCTCCCTACAGTTTGCTGTCAAGGGGAGTGCCTGTGAAGCAGACTCATGAAGACTGCCAGAAAATTCAAGACTTTAAGAGCTTACTGTATTGAATAACTCTTTCTTGCAAACAACCAAAAAAATCTTCGTCCATTCTAAATATTCCCAGTAGCTGTAGAAAATAGTTAATTCTCTGACTTCACAATTAATCACAATTCACTCAATGTATATACTACCTCTGGAATAACGAGAAGTTTGAGTCAGGATTACCTTGTTGTTAAAAATAGTTAGCAGTCCTTTCTGAGAAGATGTTTATTGTGAAATCCAGATGGGGCACCTTCACTACACTTGTAAACATATCACATTTCTTGACAACTGTGAAAGACACAATGTTACTTGTCCACACAGACAGAAAAGTCCATGAATAAAAAGATAATACTAAACAAATATAACAATATGACAAGAACATTTTATCTTCCTGAAATACATATTAGTACTAACTCTAATGCAGTAAAACACTGTCACATATCTTCTCCTTGATTTAAAAAAGATCTCAAAATCTTGTTGCATTTTAAAATAACATTAACACATTATCCCTGTGCTAGTTCTTTCTAAAATATATATATAATTTTAAATACAAAAAGGCAAATAAGTGCACTGAGTCAGACAACTTAGTTATTTCAAAACAATTCAGGCAGACATGGGATTTTTATCACTAAAACTTCAATAAGACATGCAACAGGGAGCATTAAAAAAACACATTTGGTGAGTTTTCATTTTAAACACAAGATAAAATATTTCACCTGGATAAGTAATCTGCTGTTTTTCAGATGCAAGGAAAACTCTGTTTTCTTCTTGCAAATGGGAAGACATGGTACCATTTCCTCCTATGAAATAGCCAAAAATCTAAACAAAACAAAATAGAACAAAAATAGCAGTTTAAAACAATACTACATCTGGAACATATTTATATACATAAAGTCAATTGTTTATCTGTCATTTTCCTACCATTTTCCTGAATAAGAAATTTCCCCTCAATTATTTCTCTCAACCATCAGCCGTCAATATGACTTCAGATTGCAGAAATCTGCTAGTCAGGCACAACTTATCATGAACGTTTGGCTAGAAGCCAGAATAAATGGAGTTCTGGAAATAAAAACAGTCTAATTGATAAAGTTATTAGTACCGATTTGGTTTGTCTGTAAACAATCATTTTCTATTTCTTTTTCCATTTTTACTGACTTGTGCTTCCTGAGCTAGACTTCAGATGAAACAGAATTCTGTAAGGGGCAGACACAACAAACATCACTGTATTTGTAAACTAATTCAAAGTAGCATAGTGGTTAGTCTACATAGTAGAGATTTTCCATGAAGATCCTAGATTCCTGTTTGCCTGGGGAGGGGGAGGTGAGAAAGCATACAGTCCAATTTTAAAAAACTTTTTTCAACAATTTCCCTCAGCCTAGCAATGTTTGTACTTTTTCCTAGTGGCAGTGAAGATTCCCAAAGGGGTAATTCAGGTGGGTAGCTAATTTCTCCAAGGGTAGCAAAATATTTCAGCTGCAGTGCTCTCAGTTCCTCAGTCCCTGCACCCAAGTGTAGGTTAAGTCACCTCCTCAGGAAATGAGGTCAGTCCCTTATAGCTGTACAGATAGATACTTTTTTTTTTTTTTATCTCTTTCATCATATTATGGACATCATATAGTCACTTTCGTAAACATGTTCTGAAAGCAAAGCCCACTTGTATGCAAGATAAAACTTGACATCTCTTTATGGTTCAGTATTTTTCATATACCAGAACTTCCTATTTTCTTCTGAGCAATTCACATGCTCATCTTTCAAAAAAAGAACTCTGCATATTCTTACACAACAATACTAGTCTCTATCTCTCATTTCACAGCACCCTCCCTATCATGTACACAATTACTACCTGTCAGAAAATACCAGTCAATACATCATCCATTACAGCCGCTTACATTCTTCTGTTTAATTTCTTGTAACATCCATCCTATTTCCAAACATGTATCTGAACTACAGATTCATGTTTGACTGCAGCTCTGCAAACAAGTGCACACCTGGAATTCCTATCATCCAGGATAGGAATTAAGATATTAAATAGCATTAGCCCCAGTATTTACCCCATCATATACATCAATATTGACTTGCCTTCAACAGGATTTTGTGCTGAGAAATTCAGCTAGTATCTTTTTCTGTCTCACTGCCCACTAACCCATACTTGGTCAGCTTGTCTAAGAGTATGTATTAGGACACAATGTTAAAAGCCTTACTAAAGCCAAGATAAATATCATCTCATCCTCGTCTTCCTCAAAAATAAGAATGATGTTTTGTACTTTTAGAGAATGTTCCTTTTTTTTTTCCCAGACAAAGGAGTCTAGATTCTTTACCTTTCTCAGGACTAAGGTTTTGGTAGGAGAATTATTTTCCCTAAATAGTAAACTGATCAGGTATGAGGTCACTCCTGAGTCTTGATGGTATGGTTAGGCTAGCATAGTAGCTGACTTAAGGTCAGCAGAGGCAGAAGCTCTTTAAGTGAGAAGCCCAGGTATGCCCTGTCATACCTCCTGCAGATATGAGACAGTGACACATCTGATCTTTCATTTATGCTTAGCAGGTAAAATGCTGCTCAAAGAGGGCATATCTCCTTAGCAGGGTCTGTGGAGACATAACAAGGGGAAATAGCTATAAGCTTAAAGAAGGTAGATTTAGGTTAGATATAAAGAAAAAGTATTCTACAATGAGGGTAGTGAGGCACTGGAACTGATTGCCTAGAGATGTAGGTGCCCCTGTCCCTGGAGTCTTTTGAGGTGAGACTGGATCAGGCCCTGGACAACCTGATCTAGTTCTGCATGTCCTTGTTTATTGCAGGGGTGCTAGACTAGATGGCCTTTAAAGAGCCATTCCAACATTAAGAATTCTGTGAGCTTAGAAATCCCTCAGAGCAGCATAAATGGCTTCTGGCAACTCCAGTATAGAGATAGAACTTCACCTAATGCACAGCCCATAGCAGAAACTGACAAAGAGCATACAACATGAGGCAAAAATCATCTTACACTTTGTAAGGTGGAAGATTAACAGAATTAATAATACAAAACTATATTAAAATTAAAATATTTTACAGGTAACACAGTTATACAGATTATTGCAATGGAAAAAGAGATAATCAAAGTAAAGATGAAAAACACTCACCAGAATCCTAGGCTCACAACAAGAATCTACAAAGGAGCAACCTCCGAAAAGAAAACCTTCCCCAGGGGGGGTCAGCCCTTAAATGGGGTCATATGAGAGTTGGAGTCAGACTCCACCCCCTTCTGGTCACGCAGGTGAATTGTCTTCACCTGTGCTCCCACAGCTGACTCAGTGCTCGCCTCAGGTGATCAATCACTGGTTCAGGCCATGATTCAACAGTTCCCATACACGTGTCATTCATGTTTGCCACTAAAAATAGAGCTTTCAAAGAGTCAACCACCTTCAGCAAACAAATGCAGAGGATTCTCAAGTTCTTGATAAATGATAGCTGTTAGACTAGGATAGATCTTCTATATTTTGGAACCACTGATTGATTAAGAGTAGACTCTAGTAAGACTAAATAGAAGATTTAAGTATATATATTGTATGGGAACCACAGCATGAACCACTGATTGATCACCTGAGGTGAGCACTGAGTCAGCCGCAGGAGCACAGGTGAAGGCAATTCATCTGTGTGACCAGAAGGGGTGGAGTCTGACTCCAACTCTCATATGACCCCATTTAAGGGCTGACCACCACTATGGAAGGTTCTCTTGTTGGGGATCCCTCTCTTGTGGAGTCCTGGGTGAGCCTTTCCTTATTTACTGGTTGTCTATATACCATCTGGATAAGCTGTACTAAATATGCTACCTGTCTCTGTTATTTTGTGTGGGTACTAGTGTTTTTGGGTATTCACCCTACTTACATTATGTTTTCTTTATCATAGAAAAGCACAATTTGAATACGGGCATTTTGTTGTGGAGAGCGCTAGAACCTTAGGAAACTCTTGAAAATGGAGATTCTTGAAAAAGAGAAACAGCAAAAAGAGAAAGGAATGAAAGGTTCATATAAGGCTATGATCTTTTAGGTCACGGAAATAAACCCTGCAGATTTTGTCAAGCTAAAATGATGCCAGTTACAGAGAGATATTTGAAAGATTTATGTCTGTGAGAGCAAACAGAGAGGAAAATGGTCAGAGTTAAGAGTTCTAGGAAGGGAGAGAGACAGAGATGATGAAAGAGGAATGTTAAAGGAACAAAGTGACATGTATGCTTCTTCCTTGGCTTTCATGATAAATGAAATGCTCAAAAGTGTCAAAAAGCAGCAGGGGAATTCAGGAGAACAGGGATAGAATATAGACCTTGTAGAATAAAATTTGAAAACTAGAGCATAGATGGTAGAAGATGTGATGGATATTCAGTATGTTGCAGAAAGTAATCATAATTGACGATACGTTTGAAAAAATAAGTAAAAAAGGAAGCTAGGGCAAGATTGAGGCTACTTCCATTTTTCACATGGGGTAATTAAAGGTATGTTTAAGCTGCAGGTTAGAAATGCAACTTGTTCAATTTAATTAGTAGTATAATGATCATTATATGAAAGAATGCATCAATTAGAGGAGACATTTACTTCTTTCATCATCTCTCTCAAATAACTGGTTTCAAGCAGAATACCCAGAAGAGTTTCCAGTCTCTTAAGGCGACAGTTATCTTTCTGATAGAGTTTGCAATTGGGCAAGACAGAAAACTTGTTCCTTTAAACAGAGATTTCACTTAAAAGCAATGGAAAACCTAAGGAGGATGAGAAAAACATATGAGACTTAAACTTGTCAAGTGTTAAATAAAGTCAACTTCAAAAAAGTGCAATAGAAGAAAGGAGTGGCTAAAAATAAGTATACAAAAAAAGTAAATCTGTCATTCTTACCAGTGCATAAATGCACACACAGTTATATGTCATGAATTGAAAAAGAGTTAGGGAGACATTGGAGCTGCAGGGCAGCTACAGTCATAAGCCCTCAGCATAGTTAGGAAAAAGAAATCAACCTGACAATTTCTGATATTTTTGACTTTTTGTGATTAAATGGACTGATCTGGAACTGTAGATTGACAGAGAAAAAAGAATAGAAAAAAAGACTCAGCACCAGACATACCAGTGCCATTTTTATTTAATCAGAACCCATTCAAATAAGTCTGGAAATATCCTGGTCCCAAATATCCTGGTCCATTCATGTCAGAAAGGAGGTTACCACAATTGCAGTAGATCAGAAGCCAACATTCAAGTTACAATTGATGTAAATTAGGCCCACTTGACTATCAGGTGTTCAATGCAATGATCATATAGTTTTGGTGTAAGCTAAATCTACAGAATTCCAGAAGCAGTTTTCTTAATTCAGTTTTCTTTTATGTCTCTGTATCCACACTACCTGTAAGCAAATCTTACCCTTTTGTCATGAACAGAGCTTAGATTTATAATATGTTCCATAATACATATATAGCTGGTGATATATATCACCAACAAATTTGCTACTAAACAGGAATAAAAAAATAAAAAAATTTCCTGCAGATTTTCAGTGCAGTAGTATTGTATTTTAAAATTTCCTGGATAAGGCCACAATAAGTTAAAGAACTCAGAGTCAGACTTAGAATAATGCAAACAGTCAGATCTTTGTACACTTAATAATAGAACTGCAACTTCTCTTACAGATAAACTTCCAGTAATCTTGTGTCAAATATTTCTCCTTAAAAGATAAAATAAATAAAAAACAAACCGATAAACAAAATGCAGGAAAAATAGACCACCATGTTTAAAAGAAGCAAAGCAAAGTACTTTGTCACAAAATTAAAAAAAAAAATGTGGATAATATAGAAGTAATTTATAAACAGATAAGTCAGTTGAAGGATACTAAGCACAGACTGCAGCTGCAACTCGGGCACAGAAAATCCTTAAGCTTTATATTGTCAGAAGGTGGGAGGGGGTAAACCAGATTCTCTTTCATATTTCATTATTGCTTCTTCCTTTTTTTCTTTTTGGCCAAAATTTGCTATTTACTATTATAGACAGAATTCAGTAAGGAAAAATATTCTTGTTACAAAACTCTACTAAAATGGTAGTTTAGATCTTAATGTTTCCCATTTAAAGTAAGGTGCAGATTCCTCTCTGAGAAAAGAGGAATGAGAAGAGGGAGAGAGAGGAGAGGAAGAATTTATGAAGGTCTAGCTAAAATTAGACCTATGCCTAGGGCACGAATTGCATACTGTAGTGATAATATTTCTTGCATTTTATCACAATGCCTGAGGCATGTATCAGTAAAGTAGTTCATGAGTGGTCATACTGATTTCTAGCCTCAGGTCCATGCTCCAGATCCAGCTGCCTTGTAAGGAATCTAGAATATCAAACATTGCTTGAGGAGCTCTGGTTAACAACTCAGTGCTCTTTCACAAAACAAGCAGGAAAAATGTTTTTATTCAGTTAGGTTATTCTTCAACATGCGTTCATGTGCATCAACTTAACAGGTTAAAGGATCTTAGAACAGAGGACAACTTCCTTAAACTCACATAAACAGTGTCACATACTTAATGTTTAAGAATTCTGATTTGTAAGCTCAGCTGATATGAGGATTACTCAAAAATTAATGCCTCCTATTTTATTATGTTGGCTGACAATGTCAGAGGTGAATTTTGATGGTATGGCAGTAGAATTTGCTTATATTAAACAAAATATTAAAAATCCGTACGTCACACCATTCTGTCCTTGTATCAGGATTGCTGCTTGTCTTCTTGAAAAAGGTCTTAACATTATGCTCCTTGACTTTTGGACCAAAAAGTGTCTGTGTAGTTGTGTAGAACTTATCATAATCTATCTCATCTGTATTGGAGGAACAACACCTAGAGTTAAAAAGTGACAAGCTACATCTTCTGACCTTATTTTCCATAGCTCCTGTTTTATTTCTCTTTCAATGTCAGTAACGTGCAAATTTCAGCTCCTCACACTGTATCCATTAAAGCATTTTGCCAAAAAGATGTTCAGCCTTACTCTTCAAAACCACCTGCATTACTAAACAGGAGAGGAAACAAACAGATAAAAATATCTCAAAAATTCTTAGTTATTCTTCTCTTCCCTTAGCTCCATAATACAATCCTGTTATGTTGAAATGAACCTGAAAAGTGATTTAGGATAAAGTTTATCCTTTCAGGTAATAAATTGTCACTTGCATTGAAAAAAACAAAACTTAGTCCTAAATGTTTACAATCAAGACATTGGATTTACGTAATACAATGTGTATGTACTTTTACAGATCAGTGGAATTACCAAAGAAGTGCTAATATGTGTATGTGGCAACTCGGTAAATTATATTTCATGAGCAATTACTATGGCATTATAATTTACCGCAAGCCATAAAAGGAGATGAAGAAGGACAGGGCAAGTCAAAAAGCCATAGTTTGAATTCAGTTTGATATTTTTCCTACAGTCTTATTTCTATGACACTTATTCTCAATGTGAAAATTATTACATGTTCAGTGAGAAAGCATATTGCTTACCATCATCTTTAACATACAAGCCTAATCTTTCCTTTGTCTTCTAGGTTACAGTCTTCTCAATTAGTTGCTGGAACTGCTTCAAAGCAGTCTTGAAATCTGGCTCTTCAAGAGGAGAGCAACTCTCATTATCACAGTCATTTGGTTCAGACATCCTTTAATAAGAGAGGACAAAAAGGTAGGAGGGTGAGCTCTTCTTACAGTGTGGTCTAAGCCTTGTTTTGCTCCTTAAATCTTAGACTCCCACAGGAGTTCATATGAGATGCAGTTGTATGACAGGTATACCAAACAGTATACAATAAAAGTTGACCCTATTCAGCATCTCAAGTTGGCAAACTTGCTGGTGAACAGCTGATGTCACACCCTCCACACACGTCACAGAATTCTACATACTGAAGAGCTCTAGGTCACAGACCAGTACCATAGAATCATAGCATAGCTTGTGTTCAGGGGATCTCAGAGATTATCTAGTTCCAACCTGGCTGGCATGGGCAGGGGGTTGCCACCCACTAGATCACTAATAAACTGGGAAGTAAGATTAGCTCTTGGAATCTGGTGAAATTGCTGGTTGAACTTGCATGAGCTTTCTCCTTTCAGATTCAGACATAGACTTCATCAGGTTTCAATTCTGCTACAGCTGGTACTGCTTTAGTGATATAAGATAGCATTCTCTGGTAAGAGTATATCTATTACAAGTTTGTCCTATCTTTCTGACCTCTTTACTGAAGGAGGAGGGAGAAAGATTACGCCAGTTATCTCTAAGATTCATATTGTTTTCTTACACTTTGGATTCTCTTCAAGTTTTCTGCCAAGAGCTGCCTACCAACTAATGCACTTAGGAACAGTTACAATTGTGGAGTCCCTTGAATCCACATAGTATTTGGTGAAGAGCTATAGAGCCAGTTCTCCTTTTACATTTGCTGGTGATAGAACAGTCTGATGATATTCTGGCATTCACGACTGTTGTAAGGCCAGGTCAGAGATCACAGGTAGGTGAGGATGCCTGCTTTTACAGTAAGAAGAGCAGAACAAACCAAAGGTGAGCAAAAGTGTTCATGGCATTTGCCAAGCTCAAGCAAATTTCACATTTATTCATTGATCTTCCTGTTAGTGAAGTCGTTAATTCATTAATGCAAACATGTATTTCTGTGATCATTAAATTCCAAAGTAGTTCAGAAAAGTACATTAGAGACAATGAATAGAGGCTGGTATTTTCTGTCATCCAAGAAATAATGAAATAACTAAATAATACATCTTACAACGATGTTGTGAGAAAAGTTGTCCTTCTCATTCTACTCATCCAGGTAACTTACACAACGTGAGATTTATTTATTTTAAAATCCAGTGCAGACACTGATGCTTTATTAAGCAGATGATTGATCAAGTTTTGGATATGAAAATCTGAGTAAAACAGGCAGGTTGAAATATCCTGTCACCCAAACTAGAATTCCCACTCCACTGTTTTAGAGAAGCACCATGAATTCATAATATTTAAATACAAACAAACCATTAGACTTCCACATCCTCTGAATATCAGATCTTTAAATATCAGCAATTTACTATTGTCAACAGTGTTCTTCTAGAGCATAACTTCCAGAAAGGTATCCAGTTTTCACATGCAGAAGTCAAGAGATGGAGAATCCATCATGTTTCTTCTGGAAGTTAATAGTTCATGTAGTTTAAGTTTAAACCTCTCATCCTGTGTGGAGTCCCAAGTGAGCCTCAACAGGTGAGCCCATCCTAATTTATTTGGTGTCTTTATACCATCTGTATAATCTGTCCAAAAATATACAGTTCAACTTTGTTATATTGTGTAGGTACTATTCAGGGTATTCACCCTACACAACTCTTCGTAAGTGCAAATATTATAATTCTTAAAATTTCAATTTCTTCCATAAAACGGTGATGAACATGTGCTATAAAGTTCACATTTACGTTGTTTTTTTCTACTGACTCCATTTTTCACCATGCCTTAGTCATACAGAACCATGCTCCCTGCTATAAAATACATTTGCTCTCCTTTGTCACAAACAACAGCTTAAAAAGACAATTTAAAAAGACATACTTCCTATGTGATTTTAGCAACTTCTATGTTGGACTCTGCAAACTTACTGGCCACTTATAATTTATCAATCACTTTCACTTCCTGTTTGTCACACTAATGAGAAGCCACAGAATAGCAATAAACTCCTATGGAGGATGGTTCATTTAAAACGAAGTTTCTATCACTAGTGAATTTCATAGGCTTTCTGTCACAAAAGCTGGTGCAAGCAGTCTGACATATATTTACATTTTTGTTTAAGGTTCAAGCTTCCCTAGGAGAAGTATTTATACATCCAGGGCAAGTGTATTGTCAGCAGGTGCAAGTATGTATCATCACTTATTTTAATCTATTTAGTAACTAACAGGAGCCACAGAGGCATCAACATGCATCTGCCAACTATTTGTACTGCAGATCCACATTGATTTCTGTAGTCAAGATGAAATTCATGTCATCTCACTTAGGCACCTGAAAGTTATTTATCAAGCCAGGTGATAAGCCAGTCAACAGTGGAAAAAAAAAAATAAGCACTTTAACAGTGATTTATCTTGCAGGTTTTAAGTGTTTAACTTTCAAATGCCTCATTTAGAAGAGATATGAATTGCACCTGCAGCTAGTACAGTTATTTGTACACATGCCATGTGTATTAGAGCTCAGGCATCACTATACATGTTGCAGTCAACTTGAACATATGGCACAGATGTTTCAACAGTATCTCACCACCTCCCAGGGTTACCTATTTAGGTTACCTCCATGCTGCAAGCATCTGTGCTTGCCTCAGGGAACTGTGTTTGAGACAGCTTTTTCTCTCAATTCAGATTCTTGCAGATCTGTCTACCCTGCTTTATGACTTAAAGTTCACATCTCACTGCAGACTACACTGTATAGCTTGGATTACAATTTTTGTAAGATCAAGCCTTATAATTTTGAACTCTTGTCATTATGTTTGGACATTTTTTATTATATATTGCATTATCAGCAGATAACATTAGAAAGGGGCTTTTAATGTAGATGGACAAATGCTTTTTAATGCCAAGATAAAAGGATTCTTCCTTATATAAATTCTTCCTTGTGCTATAGATAGGTCCTGCAGCTATATATAGATACCGTGAATAATCACTGGCCTTTCCTCTGCCTTTAAGGCTAAAGAATGTCAAAGAGAACATGAATGAAAACAAATGCTAGGAGAAGACTGTAGAAATCCTAATTAAGAAGCTGAAGACTGGTAACAATTTCTGTTTTTGTTGTTCTTTTTAAATTTTTCTTTTTTCAGAGGTTGCAGTCTGCTTTCTACTATCCCTATGAAACAATATGTTTTAGAGAGTTCAAAACAAGCAACAAAAAACCACCACCATCTGATATGTGAAAAAAGGTACTGAGTATTGAGGGATTTTCAAGGACTGTTTTTATGACACAACACTGGAGACATTGTATTCCAGCTTCTTGCTGCACTGTTTTAATCCTATAAGCTCAGCTTCATATATATTTAGCCCTTAGAGTTACACCTCCAGTAAGCCACACAAACACCTCCAAGAATTAAAATAATGGGCCGTAAAATAGTGCAAAAAACACAAAGTAGATGTCCCAATTTCTTAAGCGTTTCAGCTTTTTTAAAACAGGAACATTTAGAAAGTGATTAGCTAATGAATTATTTAAATAGGATAATAATTTATAAATAATTATAATAAATTATTAGGTAGGACAAGTGCTGGGCTAGAACTAGAAGCCAGAATTCTGTTTCCAGTTTTGTCTTTGATCTGGTATGTTACAATAACATATAATTTTCGTTGGTCCTCATATGAATTATGATACTGCATTTTCCTGGAAGATGAATGGAACTGTGCTCAAAAGTATTCAAGGTCACTCAAATATCGTTTGCAATCTGACTGTATTAATAATGTGACCAACATAAAATCAAGCACTGGAGAGACTGCATATATGGATCTATTTAATTTTACAGTGAAAAAGAATCTCTAACCAGGAATTTTGATATTATCTTTGTCAAGTTTAATGTATTCTTTCTCCTATTTTTGAGAAATCCAGAAGACATGTAGAGTGAGTATTTTTGTCAGGTGCTGTAGCTGACATGTTACATAACAACTCTGAATATATTATAGAATCTGATAATGGGCAGTGCATTGTCTAAAATTTACTACTTGCCTCACTAAATCGTTCCCCTGTGCCTCCCTATCACAATTTTTTTTTCTCTTTTTGCAGGGCAAAATAAGGCATGTTCTCAGTTAAAGTATTTCTTTTAAGAGCAGAAGATAGAGATACTTCCACCTTAATGATGTGCATCACTAATTAGCTCAGCCATGTCTCATAATTATTAAACTTCTACCATGCAGCAGCTGGTAAAAACAACCCAGGATGGTGTATTGATATAATAATTTTGCACATTGTCTTTCATGCACATGTAAATCACGTCTACTAACAAAGAAGCTGAAAGTTGAGCCTTCTGTGTGGCAACTGTTGAGTCATGGCCTGAACCACTGATTGAGCACCTGGAGAAAAGACCTGCTCAGCCCTGGGAGCACAGGTGAAGGCAATTCATCTGTGTTACTGGATGGGGTGCAGCCAGGTTCCACTGCTCTTATATCTCATTTAAGGGCTGACTGCCACTGAGGAAGGATCTCTTGTTAGAGATCCCTTCTTTGTGGAGTTTTTTCTGTGAGCCTGGATCCTCAGAGATGGGTGTGTATTCCATTTTCTTGTTCCAATTTCTTCTTTCTTTGTATCACGTCCTCATTGCATTGGTCCTGTTGCCATTACACCTTTCCTAAAGCTTGTGCTGAAGTGCTACTGGTCTGTTACTGTAATTTTTGGGTGGAAGTAATGTGTTCTTCTACTAATCTAATTTTCAGCATGGAAAACAGATTTGATTTGAGAAAGACTTCTGCTTTTTTTTCCAAGTAATGAAGACAGAAGACCAGTGATAAAGTGAACTAGCTTTTTAAAGTAAGTTTCAGTTACTGAATATATCATATTTGATGCATGTGAAAACATTCTATATAAAGCTTGTATTGATAAGAACATTTACATTAATCAGTGTTTTATTTTCCTGACCCATTGCATTCCAACACCGTTTTGCCCTATAAAATTACCACAGCAAGCCCATAATATGTATACTGGAATGCATATTGTAAGATATCAAAATTTCAATTAATCAGGTTTTTAGTCTTGGTCTGCAAAGAACTGCACTCTCAGGTCAACTCTTTAAATACCACTATTGATACTGAGAGGGAAAAACAAGGAAACACAAAACAAGCAGGTAAAGTTTGCCAGGCCACATTTCCATGAAAATCCTGTTGCTTCCACAGGTGATATCTTTAATTTTTTCAGTCTAAATTGAGTTTTATCATAGAATCTTATGGCTTGGTTTGGAGGGGGCTTTAGAGATGATTTAGTTCTGACCCCCTGCTGTGGGCAGGGCTGCAATCCACCAGCTCAGGCTGCCCAGGGCTCCATTCAACCTGGCCTTGAATGCCTCAAGGGATGGAGCACCCATGACTTCTCCCAGAAGCAGTGCCAGGACCTCACCAACCTCTGCGTGAAAATTTATTCCTAACATCTAACCTAAATTTCTCTGTGTAAAGACATTCCCTCTTATCCTACCACTACCAGACAAAGAGTCTACTGTTCTCCTGCTTGTGAGCTCCTTTCAAGTACTGGAAGACCACAATGAAGTCACCCCAGAGCCTTTTTGTCTCCAAGATAAAACAAGCCCATTCCCACAACCTTTCTTCATGAGACAGGCACTCCAGCTCTCTCATCATCTTTCTTGTACTGGGTGCCCCAGAGCTGGCTGCAGTACTCCAGATGGAGTTTACAAGGGCAGAATAAGGAGAAGCAATTCTCCTCCTCACACCTGTGAATGCTAATCCACACTAGCACATACAGTGAATGTTCGAATCACAATGCACGTAGGTCAGCTAGTAAAGAAAACAAACCAGTCTTCCTATGGGTAAGACTGATGTTTGTTCTGGCACAATGCGTTAGGGCTGAAGCCATGTGGAGCAAAAATTGCAGTGATACATATATATTCAAGGAGAATCAAAGTTTGGAAACAGTACAGCTAACCTAGCACAGGTGGGAGTTGGTACCACACCCAGACTACTAACATCTAGACTTGCACACAGGCAGGTTTCCAAACCTTTTTCTCACAACACACACTGAAAAAAAAAAAGGATATAAAAACCTGATGACTTCCCAGTGCAAGCATTGGTACCTGCCATGACTTATTTGCCTTGTGTCTGACAAAAAGATTTCCACCTGCCCCACAAGGTTACTCCACACAGGACACTGCCAGCTACTTTGTGAAGATGCACTGTCACAGCCACCTCACAGTGCCAGACAAGCACATTGCTCCTCTGCCACCAGTCCTGGATAGGTTTAAGTGAAGACTGCTAACCCCACCTCACTAGGGATGCACACACAAAAAGAAGTCAGTCATAATGTAAACTATGTAAGGGCTTTCACCGGTGAAATATCTGGATATTTGCTTAGCAGTAACTACGTCTTCCTGAAGCAAGGCTGAAAGGTCTGCCCTGCGCGGGCACGCGCTGCTGAAAGCAACCGCACCGAGCCCAAACACTCCAAGCACCTCAAGACCAGGGCACAGCCCCAAGCCAACCGCGTCCGGGCTGCTCACTGCAGCACGCAGCACAGCAAAGCCGGGGAGGTGCCATGCCGGGGGCGAAGGGTGTGCCCTCCGTGGGCGGGAAGGCGAAGAGGGCTCCTCCTCCTCCTCCCCCTGCCACCGTGGGTAGCGGCCCCGCTCCGGCCGGGCGGGGGCAGGGGATGCGCCATGCATTCGGGGAACGGCACGGGCACGACGAGCCGCCCGCAGACTGCGGCGGCGGGGCACGAGGTGCCGGGCGAGCGACCGCTCTTCAGCGCCGGTACCTACGAGCTGCTGGCGCTGCTCGTCGCCACCATCGGCACGCTGGGCGTGTGCAACAACTTGCTGGTGCTGGTTCTCTACTACAAGTTCAAGCGGCTCCGCACGCCCACCAACCTCTTCCTCGTCAACATCAGCCTCAGCGACCTGCTGGTGTCCGTCTGCGGTGTCAGCCTCACCTTCATGTCCTGCCTGCGGAGCCGCTGGGTGTGGGACGCCGCCGGCTGCGTCTGGGACGGCTTCAGCAACAGTCTCTTCGGTGGGTGCCGCCGCTCCCGGCCCCTGCGGGCCTGGGTCCCTCCCCACTCCCTACCGCCCTCCCGGGGATCCCGAATGTGGCTGTCCCGCTCCACTCCTTCCATGGCACACCTCGGAGCCCCGGTGCGAGCTTCCCCCCTGCGCGAGGAGCTGCCTCTCGGCGGCCGTCGGAAGCCGCTTTCAGCCCGGGGGGACTGGCGGCCGAGCTCGGGCTGAGTGCGGTTGGTTCCACCCGGTGCGAGAGGAAAAGTGTGAAGAACGGCGGGAACACGCCGTTAGAGGTGCCCCTACAGACTTAATGGAGTGCTCATTCATAGTAGGTCTCGTTACTGCGTGATGGGTGTAGGCTCCCGAGCATCCAGACTTCTCTACCTGTAAAACTATCCAAAATATGGCAGCACCTTGAGGTTTTTTCTCTTGATGAGAGACTCGCTGTTATTTTTCTGCCACAACAGTGTGACAGGAGTATTTGGGCAATTGCTGATTTCTGTGAAATAGGTCGTTAGTGCTACAGAGGCACTTCCATGTAGGAAGCAAATAAACAAGCAAAAACCAGCCAACAACTGCAACCCACACATCAGGTCTTAGTTTTCTTTCCTGAAGTTGCCCTTTACAGAAATCTGTAGGGGATGCAGTCCAGCTGTGTGCTTAACAGACATGCAATCCATTAAAAGGAATAGAGAGAGCTTTGTTTTTTTTTTGTTTTGTCTTTTTGTTTTTTTGTTTTTTTGTTTTTTTGTTTTGTTTTTTTTACTGACAAAGGATGTTGTAAAAAACACATTTGTGTTTCTAATGGTGAAAGGTAGCATCCAGTCAGTAACACAGTGTTAAGGTTACTTTTTTTTTATTCTTGCAGAGGCATGTAGGTGAGATGTGGGTCACTGTGTGCACAGTGAGCTCACAGAAAGTTGGTGTTCTTGAGGTAAAATAATTAATTTAAATAAATTCTTTTGCAAGAATTGCAGCTTTCCTGCCTAACTTTCGCTTCACATGATGCTACAGTTTGCTTTTGGTCGGCTGCTTGGAGGGAGGTATGTGCTTCCCCTTGATTGATTTGGCTGCTGCTGGATAGCACAGCCAGAATGCTGGATCTTGAAAAGCAAGGTGCATTCAGAAGGCACTGAGACCTTTGTGCAAGGTTTGGCATTGCATAATTTTCACTGTGCATGGCTCTTAGACTTTTGTTTCCTTGTGTTAGGAGGGAAAGTGTCAGAGAACCCAGCTAGCATTAGGCTGTCTACATCAGTCAGCTCACTCAAATGCCTCCAGCTGATTCTACAGGACAGATAAATGTTAAGCTCATGCAAACAAGTTACGTATTGTTCTGTTCCTATCTTTATCCTTTATGTTTTACTTAGGATTTTTATTGAAGGCATTTTGTATAGAGAGTCAAAAAATAAGATGCATGCTAAGGTCAATGGAAAAAAATGTACTATAGTAGTCATCTCTTTTCTTCCAAAGGTGGAATTAATAGAAACAGTGAGATACAAAATGCTTGATCATACATGACCTTTCAATTCTGTTTTTAGCAATATGTTATGCCACTATGTATTCAGTGTTAATGCTTTCTTGCTTCTCTTTGATATCAAACTTATTTCCAAAGAAAGGTGGTCAAATTCGTGGGTCTTATTTACAGAATGATCCAGATAGAATTATGCAATTTTTGTTTGCAAAATTACATCTTCTTGTGCTTGGTCATATTATTTACCTCTTAGATGGTGTGTGTGTCAGTGCTCACAATTTTTTTTTTATGATGTATTAAAGTACATGTTTTTGTGTGCTGCCTTTCATATGGAAGTGGAGAGTAAGTTCACCACTTAATTCAGGCATTCAGTATTCCTGAACACTGCTTTATTCAGCTTCCATGTGAAGTAATAGAAAAGTTTTCACTTGAGTATTCTAATTTGTCTAACCTAATAATACCAGTTGAAAAGGTCCTTCTCATACATATTTTTTACTTACAAATTTTCTACTGGAAATACAGAGATTATTCTCCTCTGCCAGTGAAGATTGATAGTTCTCCACCTAACTGAGTAGGACAGCAGGAGCATGTAAATACTGGGGGGAAAAAAATGCCCTGCAGGTAGCATCTCTCTTTGCTGTTTATCATCTGGACTGCTGCCACCACAGCTTCTATTTTCAATTTTAATATGTCTATGAAGAGAGCAATGACTTGAGGATATTTTTCTATTTTGGTGGTATCTAAGAGACTGATTGGAGACTTAATTCATTGTAACCAGGTATTATACTTCCAAATACGGTTCTCTTTGTATATAAAAGCCCCGTATGTCAGCTATTTTCTTGAGGTGAGGATTGGCTGGGAGAAAATAAGATAATGAAATCTTATATGCATAATATCTAGTAGTTACTATTACAGTGTAGCATTCTTATTTTGAGAACTTCTAGAAATAGTACGTTCTCTGATGAGATGAAATTGACATCTGAAATTGACGCTTAAAAGTAGAGGCCTCACTAACTAAGCAAAATATTTGTAGCTTTCGATTTCAGTAAACCAAAGTGATCTAGTAAAGACTATTCTAGAATAAAGGGGAGGTAGGTATCTCTGATTCCTACCTCCTTAGGGCTGTGGAGTTCATTCACTCATAATAACAAATAGTGTGATGCTACTTTACTGCTGTGGATATTTGTCTGCTGGGTTTGGACACATTTCAGCTCATTTCACACCATATGACCAGAACCTGCTTATTTATAGTGATGTGATTATATTCTTGAGTTTTAAACTTGGTATTTGATTGTCAACGGTTTACGGGCNTCTAAATGCACTACATGATGTTATGATGTGGAATACCAGTACCAAAAATCATAAAACCATGACATTGATATACAAGCTATTTTGCACCCTTCTGGTCCACAGGCTGTTTGATTTCAAGCTATTTTTTTTCTTAGAAGAGCACCCATGAAATCAGTCTAAGCTGTCCTCTGCAGTTAGAATAGTTCAGATGGAAGAGTCTTAAAAGGAGTCCAATGGCCTGACAGCTTAACCAGAAGTTAAAGGACGTTATCCAAATTCCTTGTGAATGTTGACAGGCATGGGTCATCAACCACCTTGCTAGGAAGTATGTTCCTGTGTTCACACTTGCAGTAAAAAAAAACTTTCTGAAGCTCTCCCCGATGCAACTTTTTGACATTCCCATTTGTCCTGCGATTGGTTTCCAGGGAGAAGAGATTATCACCTCTATCTCCCGTTCTTCAGGAAGTTAAGAACAATAAGGTCACTTCTTTGCCTTCTTTTCAGCAAAATAGACAACCCAAGAGTCCTCAGCCTCTCCTTATAAGGACATGCCTTCCAAAAATGGTTATATAGTCTGTAGTTGATGTACAGATGAGAACGGGGAGGAAAGATTTTGGATTTGAGATGTATGAGGCTGAAAAGCACTACCCCTTCTGTGCTTATTAATTCAGCTTATTCTAATAACTTCTAAAACTACCTCCATGAGGAAGATGAATGGAAACAATTTCAAATAGTGGGATTATATTCACTATTGACTTTATAGGACTTCAGTCTTGAGCAAGTAAGGTTTTCCACAATTTAAACTACAGTTTTCCCTGACTGTAAAAACACTTAGGATATGTGATTAAAGCTACTTTAAAACAGCTGTGACTTTCATTTTAAACTGAGACTTTTTTTCTCAACAAGTTTTGAAAATCAGATTATTTCCAATTGCTGTAGCTAATAATCCAAAATTAGGATTCATTTTGAAAGTCATGATCATGCAGCTGAAGTTTTAATTGTCACTTATGTTGTTATAGGTAGTGTGTGCTTAATGCAAATGCTAGCAGTTCATTTTTTTAAAAGTCTTAGTTAAGTCGTGATGAAACCTGTTTGTTTGTTTTGAGAGTCCTCTCTACATTTTTCATAGAAACTTTAGATCAGAGAATCTAAATATTTCCTTTGCAAAAGTGCTTGTGATTGTACCAGACAAGTCAGACTGAAAGCACATGAGAAATTTAGGTGATATAAGCAAACTTAACGCATTCTGAAACTTTTCAGTTGAGAAGAAAGTAACAGAGCTGCAGATTGATTGTCTTTGTGGGCATCTGTTGGCTCTTCACAAATAAGATTTTAAAATGATAGTGACTGTTGTAGAACATGATGTTTGCAACAGTAGTGTGCATTTACATGTTTATCTATTTTATTTCTACATGCTATGAAAGAGTGCTACCCTGTACCACCATCTTGCATTACCAATGTATGTTATATGCACTGATTTAATATCAGTAAAAGCATTTTCTGTTACTTGGCAGGCAGCTTTAGGATCTTGTGTTACAGACAGCTGGAGACTTGATCAGCATGCTTTCAGCATTAGCGATTTGTTTGAAGTGAATTAATCGCTTGCAGGATTGAATGTGGAGGAGGTGATTAATTCCATTGTATTTCTGTAGTTCAGATGAATATAAAATATACTTTCACGTCTGTTCTGTCCAGAAGTGATTTCTGACTGCCTAGATGAGGCTGAAGTTAAAATTTGTTGCAAGAATAGCAATGGTAATGTGCTCTTTGACAGAAGGCTTGTACTGTCTTAGAAGAGAATCTCATTGTTGTATTAGGTTGTAGTTAGCTTGTAGAGCTGCTCAGTCCACCTGAAAGGTGTCACAATATTTTGTTCTAATTAAGGTTTAGAAAGTCAGAGTATACATACATTGTATGGAATGATACACTGCAGCTCAGATGGACCATGGAAACAAAGAACTGTAGAGTCACCAAGGTTGGAAAGACTTCCAAGATCATTCAGCCCAACTGTCCACCTACCACCACTATTTCCCCACTAAACCATGTTCCTCAGTATAACATCTAAACGTTTCTTGAATACCTCCAGGGACAGTGACTCTACCACTTCCCTGGGCAGCCTGTTCCAGTGCCTGACCACTCCTTTGGAGGATAATTTTTTCCTCATAGCCAACCTGAGCCTCCCTGCTGCAAGTTGAGGCCATTCCCTCTAGTTCTAACTCCAGTTACGTAAGAGAGGCCAGCCCTCACCACAAACTCATTTCAGGGGATTGTTGAGAATGATAAGGTTTCCCCTGAGCCTCCTCTTCTCCAGACTTAAAATCCCAGTTCCCTCAGCTGTTCTTCATAAGGCCTGTGCTTCAGACCCCTCACCAGCTTCATTGCCCTTTCGTGGACACTCCAGGGCCTTGATGCCTTTCTTGTAGAGAGGGCCCAAAACTGAACGCAGTACTTGGAGTGCAGCCTTACTCTGTGGTACTGTGTTGCACTCTTCTCCATACTGTCTTACACTGTGTAGCTTGTGGTATTTAATGATTTATCAAGAGTAATGTGGCTTCTGGAAAAACCCAGAGTACAGAAAAAGTAGAATACCATATATGACGTGTGAAGAAACCTACACCAAATGCAGTATTTCAGTAGGAAAGTTGTGGGTTGTTTTGTTTTTAACTGGTAAGGAGTTGTGAAGTGTTTCTTATTCTCAGCTCAATACTGGAAAAGAGTACAATCTGCAACATAGAAATCGCATGTTAATAGCGTAAATGAGGCAGCGCTTTTGTTCTACTATGTTTGACATATGCAATTTAATTGAGAATGACTCCTCTCATACCAATGTAATTCTAGGTTTAATTCAGAGTTAAAACTAGTATCTGTACTAACACAGTGTATTTATAATCAGTACTTAGGGAAAGAAGTGTTCTCTGAGATGGAAATCTATAGATCAGACAAGCATTATCTGTAAATACTGGTTAGTTAAGTCTTCCAGAAGCAGTTTAGAAGTCTCTGATCTACTGGTAAATTAAATTCATTCTCAGAATGTTGGGCCTTAGTCTTGGACCAAGAATAAGTACCTTCAGTTAAAAACCAAAATGATATTTGAAATCATGTTTTGCTAAGAGAAAGTATTGAATTTTCATATTTCCCTGCTTTGCTTGGGAAAAAAAAAAGAAGTGCAGGTTCTCATACCAGGAGCTAATACCCAAATAATATCCATAATGGCTCCCTGTAAGGGTTTTTTTTTTTTTTTTTTGGTAATTTAATCTGCATATACTTCATTATATTAAAATGTAGAACTCATTCAGGATGAAAACTACATCATTTATAGCAAAGCCGCTTAGAGAGGAAAAAAAAAAAGGAAAACTCAGTGTTTTCCTCTATGCTGAGCCACAAAACCTGATTCATATGTGGAAAATAAATGGAGCTATGTACATATGTAAATAAAATGCAAGGTAACTGGAAGCAGTGCAGGAGTACAGATGATGTACATAGCTGCTGGGCTAGAAAGATTTTTCTAGGTGAGAATTGCCACTATTGATACTGATCAAAGGATAGCATTATGCAAAGCACTTTTCTGTGGAGGCAGCACAAGAAGCCCTGCATCTGTGCTCTTGTCAGAGCTCCACCAGGATTTTGCTTCATCTGAGTAACAACTTTACATTCACTGGTTACAGTAGACTTTGGAACCTGCTGTTTGCCAAACAAAGTTGATTGATAGTCCAGGTTTTCTGATTGATTGATTGTTTAATTTTATTTATTTGTGTGAGGTAGAAAGGAAGATGGAATCTTCTTTGACAAAATCACTCAAAACCGAAGATTCGTGGCTGCATCCTAGCATTTGCATGAAGAGCTTCTCAATCAGTTAGTTTGTTTTGTGTTGTGACAGCTGTGTATGGCCATCCAGAACATGACTTGTCTTTTGCGTCACTATTGCCCCTGCTGAAATGCAACAGCCATTGCCTTACTGCACTCACATCTACTGTTTGGTCTCCACAGACATTCAGCAAGTGTCAATGAATGTTAATGGTGCGGTTTTGTCTGCATGGAGGAATTAAATAAGACTTCTTTGCTTCATACACTGTTCCATGTCAGATGCCATTCTGTCAGAGTGCCTCTCTGCTGCCATCTGATACATGGCAACAACACGGAATGGAATATTGTCAGGAAGGTTCAACTTCTACTGCTATACCACCATTAGAGATTCAGCATCAGAGAGGAATGTAACGTGATATGCTCTGACTAGCATTACATGCCTTATGTCATCAGGCACTTTCCAAATACACAGAAAACCGGCACTTGCATTTCAGTACATGCTGGCTGACAAGGTTCCTTTTCCTGGTAGAAAACTCAAGTTTCTTTTTAAGGAGCACTGGTTTCAGACTTGAGCTAGAACTATTTGAAGAATTATGTGCAAGTACCACTTCTTAGAGACACTGAACTTCCAGTGGCTTTCTTTGAAAATGTCAAGGTCTCAGTAAATTATTGATGCTGAACTGAACACCTGTGCTTTCAAATTGTTCAGCCAAGCAAGTGTGATTTTGATTTTGTCATGACCAAAATTCAGTGCTTGCATATATGTGGATATGCTATTTGTTAAATGACCTCACTTATCATCTTAGTTTCTTTGAGCTTCTAGTGGAACAGAAAGAAGTGATACAGACCAAGGGATTAAACTAGGAATTTTGCTCCACCATACTGAGAAGCAGAATTCTCTTGCTCTACACTGGTCACAAATGAAGTGTTATACAACAGATAAGCTAACTATGGCATGAGTTGAATGATGTGACTTCTCCTCCATAACCACACCTGTGGATGATTTTGTTATCCATCAGGTAAAAGTTTATAATTCCTAGGTTTTATAGTGATCTAATGGAGATCTTAAAGCACATCCTATGAGATACTCAATCAGCAAAACCAGCATACTATTGACACAGAGGTTAGTGTTTCCCCAGACTTGTTTATTCTTACTTGTGAATGTTAGGAGTACATTGCTGGTGCTTAAACACACTATTGTAAATTTGCATTGCTTAATGCTTATGCTTTTTCAAAGTGAGACGAGAAATTTATGGTATCCTATGAAGGTTTCTGATGGATAAAATGATTATTCTCTTTTTAGCAGATCTGCATATGCAACCTTCTCACAGCCGTATAAATATATATTGTGACTGATACAAATGCAGTTGTAGAATTGAAACATCATGTGTATGTGTGATAAATACTCATGCTTTTTTAAGATAAAATGTACACATACTTGAATTTACTCACAATTTGCTGTGAAACCCTTTTGTGTGCAGGCTGTGTTGTTTAAAAGGCTGTGCATAAGAGCTTGATGTGTGAATCGTGAGATTTAAACTGACTGACATATGTATGATGAGCAGATTTGTTCTTGATCGTTAAGTATCAAAGACCACTCAAACTGAATTCCTTATATCCTAATCAAGACAGAATTATCCTGACTTTGTTAAATTATAGAAGTGTTAGCTAGCCTATAGATAGGCTGATTTTGAGAACTGAAAATAACACACAATTTCTGTCATGACACATTAAGTGTGTAGTGTATTAGAGGCAGACAGAAAAGGATGAGAATGCAGAAATAATTGAAATGAAGACTGTGGTATCTTTATGGTAGCAGCAAGATAGAAAAGGACACTCAAACTAGATCTCTTCCAAACAGAAGTCCTTGAGCAACGTAACACTTCGCTTTATCAGTTGTTCTTTGAAACAGCTTATATGAAATCTTCGCAGAATCTGAAGTTCTGCTAGTTATTTTGTTCACATTGCAGGTGTATTTCATTGCTTCCAGTTCTTGAAGGCTTTCTTTGACTTAAGTTTCGACTCTGAATTGCCTGGATTCCTAATAGGTTTTGTTATTGTTCATTCTCACATTTTTATATGGCAGCTTTTTCTTAAAAGGACAAAAGAAAGGAAAAAGAACAAAGCAAAAAACCTCAGAACTTTGAAGCATGATCTCTCAATAATAAAGAATCGTTTAGAGAAAAGTATTAGCTTATGCTTTTTGCTTGTTCTACCTTCTTTTCTGCTCTTCGTACATAATAGGTCATATTGCAGTACCCTGTCCTGAGTAGTTCTAAGTAAGAGGATCTGTTTTGATTCAGTAGATAGTGGTTACTGAGTTGTCATCTAAAAAGCTTATTCCTGTTAGATTCATAATACAAGTTTATTAATTTTGATTGAAATGTTTAATTTGCTGTGAGGTTATCAAGAGGACTTTAGTCCAATTTACAGTGTTTGTGAATGATTAAATTAATTCTCCTTTTCTTACAGGACTTGTTTCAATTATGACTCTCACTGTTCTTGCCTATGAACGCTACATTCGAGTAGTCCATGCAAAAGTGATTGACTTCTCTTGGTCTTGGCGGGCTATCACATACATTTGGCTTTATTCGTTAGCCTGGACTGGAGCACCTCTTTTGGGCTGGAACAGATACACACTGGAAATTCATGGATTAGGCTGCTCAATGGACTGGAAGTCAAAGGATCCCAATGATACCTCCTTTGTGCTACTCTTTTTCCTTGGCTGTCTGGTAGCACCTGTTGTGATCATGGCCTATTGCTATGGCCATATTCTATATACAGTAAGAATGGTAAGTTGATGGAAATAAGACTTCTCTGAATGGAATATTTTCAGTGAAATGCTGATAGACTCTGATCCAAATTTAATATATACTAAATTTACACTCTCACTTCCTGTTGACACTTCAGGACCTTGATGTTTAGCTATGGCAGGGACCATTAGAGGGGATGTAGAGTTGAAGGAGAGCCAACCTAGAACTAAAAAAATCTATTTGTTGTGTAGTTTTACTGGGCAGCAAGTTACAGATAAAAGGCATGTTAGGAAACTGTTCATGCTCACTGATCAATGGCAAATCCATCTTTAAAAAGAGGGAAAAGAGAACTTCAGTTGCAGTTCTAATCACTGAATAACTTTTTCTTTCCTCATTGCTCTTGAGGGGATAATCTGTAAAATTATTCCAAGTGGAGAATAAGCCCTGTTAAACAAGTTTTTCATATTCAGGTAACCTATTTTATTTCAGGCCAGATCTTCAGGTATTACAAAGTATTAGTTAGTGTTTCATATTCTGTGGATAATAAGTCAGATGACGCTGTTTGAATTTGTGATCAACAGTAACAGCAAAACTGACAGCTCTTGCAAAGAACATTCACATACGTGTTCCATTTTTTCTGCATTTTCTCACATGAACTCAGCTAACATGGGGAACCTGCTGCCTAGTATTCTGCTTTAGAGATTTTAAAATTTCAGAGTGACGAAGTGGCAGAGAAGTATAGAGAAATCTATTTATCAAATTGTTATCAGCAGTCTTTAGAGGAAAGAAAAAAAATGCAGTCCTAAGTCACCTAAGTTTTCAAAGGATCAGTAAATACAAACTGAACCTCCTGGGTTAAAGAAAGTTAGTTCTCCAAAGTTTTTATTTTACTTAATATACATAACAAAAGTCCAGGAAACATGATGCAAGCTTTCAGAAGAGCTCCAGTTCATAAAATGAACATAAAAGCATCGACGCCTAAAACTGTTAGATTTTTACAAGTAAAAATAGAACTATTTGGTGCTTTAACGTTTTCCTTTGCCTTTTACAGCTTCGATGTGTGGAAGATTTTCAGACTTCTCAAGTGATTAAACTTCTAAAATATGAAAAGAAAGTGGCAAAAATGTGTTTCTTAATGATCTCTACCTTCCTTATTTGTTGGATGCCTTATGCAGTTGTCTCCCTCCTAGTGACATATGGCTACAGCAACCTTGTAACTCCCACAGTAGCTATAATCCCATCTTTCTTTGCCAAGTCAAGCACTGCTTATAATCCAGTCATCTACATCTTCATGAGTAGGAAGGTAGGTACAGGAAAGAATTTCTTATTTGACTAATTAGTAGCATGTTCCACAGTTAAGGAGCTTAGATCTGATTTACTTTTATTTGTAATGCCCAGATTTTTTTGTTTTTATTCAAATAACAAGGATTACTGGAAAAGGATTTTAGAGAAACACCAAATAATTACAAGAAGGATTTCCCTAGATTTTCGTTATCTTTTACCTCATAATAGAAATAGAATTTTCTGTGGCTTGGGGGCCAGTCAGCAGTGCAGAGAGACAAAACAGCCAAGCTCACGTGTCTGATCAGCCCACTGCGTGACCAGGCAAAGGTATTGCTGCAGAACAGCCCAGGCCAGGCCTGTACTGCTCATGAGTGGAGGCAGGAGGGCCCCAGCCTGTCATCTTGCAGCTCGTTGCATACTGGTCTTTTCATGGCAGATAAATGCAGTGTTACACTGCTGGAGGATGTGAGAGCTGGCCCTGGATAGCTGTTACTAAACCCCAGGGGTGGAGAGGGTGGGGAAGGAGTTGTAGAACGGTTGAACTTCATTTAGAACCTTGATAACAGTCACACTCCAAAGGAATATTATTGATTGAGTGATTTTAATATGGTGGCTCTGACACTGTACATAGATGTCAGACTGATTTGTTTAATCTGATAAAGTTTTTCTAGGTTCTGATACCCAGAAGCAAATCAAATCAGTACCAGGTACAAATGCCAGTAAAGTCATAGCCAGGAAAAGAATAATTCAGCTAAGTGTTTGCATTGGAGTTGCATCGTGAAGTACTTTTCACTGACCTCGAATTTCAGATTAATAAATAATCTGTGATTAATAATCTGTGATTAATAATAATCAGTGATAAGATTTTGGTTATCTTCTGGGTTAATTTGGGAATGAAAAAAAACTTCTTCACTGTTATATCCTTAGATCTGACCTGTTCTTCCATGCTACTCAGAAGTACCACATTAACTCTGAAATATTCACGGTCTCTGCATGACTACTCTGTGATGTTTTTGGATAGTATCAGATCACCTTTCATTGTCATTTTAGGCTCCCTTCCCAACAAGATCTACTGCAACCCGTGTATCAGAGTAGGATTAGTTTTCTGTTACATAACTTTGTTCCAAATTGGCATACCAGAGATTTTTTTGTGTGTGTTTTTTGTTTGTCTTGTTTGTTTGCATTTGAAATGCTCTCTGAGAGCATTCCAGGCATGCCTTGTTATGAGTTAAAAGGTAGGTGCTGACATATTTCTTGTAAAAGTAGAGAATTTTCCCAGATGGTCATAATTGAGCTTTAAGTGTGCACAGAAGTGGAACTACTGAATGGGTGCATCTTACAGCCCTCATACTTGAATACTTTACTTTGTGAAGGTGAGACCATAACTGGAGCATTTAGAACAATGTCACTTTATTTACTGATGAGAGCTCTCACTGAATATCTCGCATTTTTTAGTCTCAAAGTAGAACAGACTACATGTATCCTAAGTGGCTTCTACTTGGCTGAAAGATTTCCTTCCCTGTTCAAAGGGAACATTTTAGTTTTGCGTTACTGACTTCTGAAATTTTATTTTACATTGTTATTCAATTATTTTGTTCAGTTTCCAACCTCTGGAGTTATGTAAATGGGAAACTTCACTTTCATTTAATTTCCCTTTGCCCTTTGTTCCTTCTCTATATCTCCTCTGGTGAAGTGCTTCTGAGAATATTCTTCCCCTGCTCAATGAATTTGTACTTTTTTAAATACTCAAATGGAACAGTACCTACGGCGTGTTCTGAGGCTGAGTCCTCTTGTACTTTATTGATTGCAGAGATTGCTGCCGGTAAAACATTAAATTGCATTTTAGTACCCTCTACTAACCATGTCATCCTAAATGCTCTTTGGTGTGTGTGGGGGAAAGTGCTTGCTAAAAAGCCACTGAGAAAAATGTTGGGAGGAGGGAGGGGAGTTAGCAGAAGTTGGTTATTTTGCATAATTTACAGTATTACTGTGTATGACTATATTCACTGGGTCAATCTTAATAGTGAACACTTAAAAAGTTGTTATTTTGTGCTGTTTTTTGTTTGTTTCTTTTTTCACTTACAGTTTCGACAATGCCTTTTGCAACTCCTGTGCTTTCGCCTGATGAGATTCCAGAGGACCATGAAAGAGCCCTCAGGAGCAGGGACTGTCAAACCAATACGACCGATAGTAATGTCTCAGAAAGTAGGGGACAAGCCAAAGAAGAAAGTGACATTCAGCTCTTCCTCCATCATTTTTATTATCGCCAGTGATGACACTCAGCAAATAGATGATAACAGCAAACACAGTGGGACAAAAGTAAATGTCATCCAAGTAAAGCCACTATAGGGATGAGCTTAAAAGACATTAAGAATCTGATCAACTCCAGTCAGGGACTGTTTGGTCTGAAGATTGGTTTCACTGATAGTGCCAGTGGTCTGCCAAAGGAAAGCATATTAAACTGTGAAGCACTGAAGTAATTCTGCATCAGAAGCTCTGTAGGCAGTTCAGTTTTGGTCACAACATAGAAATCTTCACATCTGTGCCAAATTTGATGAATGTTTTTACTCTGAATTTTCTTAAGCGTATCACAGTGTTTATTGGATTGTACTCTACCTGGAGGCCAGTAAAGAGAGGAGTCCTGTGGGGATCAGTGCTGATACCTGTCCATCTTCATCGATGACCTGGAGAGGTAACAAGTCCATTCTTGTCACTTTTGAAGATGACACTAAATGAACATGAGCAATCTTAGTCTCAATATGGGACTTATTCTGGAGTATGTGGTCAGGCTAACAGAATGAACTGACAGAAATGTTACTAAATTCATTGAGGACAAGTGCAGAGTTTTGTGCTTCAGGAAGAGGCATGCTGCATTGTGGAAAAGGACCTGAACTCCTGCTGAGCAACAAGCAGGGCATGAGTCTGCAGTGTGTCCTGGGAACAAGGAATAGCACTGTCATTCTGGGCTGTACTGACAGCAGCAGAGCCTGATAGGTTGAGTGAGGTGATTACACCCCTCAGCTCAGCACTCATTAGATCATATCTACACTGCATCCAATTTTGGAACTGCTGGTACAAGAAAGGCCCCTGTGAACTGGGGCAAATTGATTGGGTCCACCGAAATTGTCAAGATTTCAAGCACTTGTCTTGTGAGGAGAGGCTGCAGCAGTTGCATTTGAGAAACCTGAAGAAAATAAGTCTTTATGGGAATGTAATAGCAACCTTCCAGTAGTGATGAAAAGGTTTTCAAGAAGATGGAACTGGGCTATTCAGGATGATGTGTGCTGCAAGGATGGGAGATGAGCATGAACTGAAAGGATGAGATTCAGATAGGATATAAAGAAAAGCTTTTAACCCTGAGGGCAGCCAAGCAATTTAGGGAATTACAGGATAACTCAGACTGAAGGCACCTTAGGAATTCTGTAGTCTAACCTGAGGACAGGTTAGACTAGAGAATTCCTAAGGTGCCTTCAGTCTGAGTTATCCTGTAATTCCCTAAACTGCCAGCCCTTCCAGTGCACAGAGTTCTTAGGAAAGAGGGAGGAATATCTGGAATTGGATGGAGTTTAGTTTGTCTTACTTGATGCTTTGCAGGGAAGAAAAGTGATATCTGCAATGATTTGGGCAGTAGTTAAACCAAAAGCCACCTAAAGGCTGTCCATCTGTACTCAGTAAGCCATTCTGTTCTTGTACCCTGGTGGAACTCCTGAGCTGTGTTGTGTGACAGAGTCATACAAATCAAAGCTCCAGTGAAAAACAGTCAGTGAGAAAAGATAATAAGTTTTGTTTCATTTATGCTTGTTTATTTAAATGTGTACTTTAATATATTTAACAGGAGCCTCATGCTATATTAATGCCAGCTGGCTCTGGCACTGTGGCTAAAGGAGAGCAGGGGAACTTTTGCCTGTATTGTAGTGTGAGTAATGATTGTCTTATTTATTTTCAGTAAACGAAACATTACAGAAACAGATTTTTCTCACCTTTGTAAATGTTGGTCATACCAAATGACAGTAGGACTCTGCTCTGGACAGAAATGCCTGTCATATTGGAGGAATAAGTTTGAGAACTGATTTTGAGTTATGGGAGCTGATTCTCCATCGCATCCATTACGCTTATGTGATTTATTAGCTTCAGTCTAATAAATGGGCAGTGTGGATCTGCAACATGCAGCTTTTCCATCTTGGTGAAAGCTGTGACAGAAGCTATTAAGAAACTACTTGCTTCCTCAAGGGGTAAATCTTTGAGAGAGCAATGTGAAGAATAACTTCCAGGACCAACAGCCGTTGATCTCATGGTTAAGAATAAAACTTCAGATAATGGAAAATCAGATCCCAAATAGAGATCCTTTTTGCCCCAATAACTGAGGATATCACAGTGTTCCTGGGAGTAGGGATTGATGACCTCAACTCAAAAGACATGTTTTTTGCATGCGCTTTTGAAGAGGCAGATAGCTTATACATGCACCCCCAAGAGCATCAATACTGGCAATCTGGCCTGCATCATGTTTAAAAGTACATCTAGAATCCACTGTGCTTTCTAGATTAAATCACAAGCTAATAGAGAATATGATGAATACTCATTTCTTTAATGTTATTTTTATTTTGCTATAAATGCACAGATAAGTTGTCTTAGGATGTCAAGGGTTCACCCTTACAAAAAGCATGTTCATTTCAATGTCAACAACTTTGTTTTCAGCCAGTGATCACTATATCTATGCACTTTTATATTTACAAAAACAGAAAGATGTACCCTACCATTGCATACAGTGATGCCATCCTTCTTACAGAATGTTTGATATTTTGGTGTTTTATGTATATTGAACCTTCAATAAGTGATTAAATTTATCTTATTTATGATAGTATGTTTTCAGTGAAATATTTTTTCCCACAGAGAGGAAGATGGTTTGATATCACCACCTGTTGGAGGTGGCTTGAAGGGTATTGTTAGGCACTGAAAAATCAATAGCATTTCAAGATTGCAGTTGGTATTTTGTAGAACAGATATGAATTTGGTACAAAGAAAAACCGTCCAGATTTGTGAAGTCAAAATTTAAATAATTCAAAACACTGTATTTGGAATTTTTATATATTACATAGGAATTTTTTATTACACATAAGGCACAGTATTTACTGTGACAATAACCTGAACAATTAAAGTTATATTACAATATAGGAAAGCTTATCAATAAAAACTATTCTAAATTCATTGTTTTGGCTTCTTCATGCAAATTGGTGACCTAAAATGATAGAATCTGTAAACTGTCTAAACTAACTTGTTCTTGCAGCCCTGTAAAATGTCACTAGCTTTACAAGTCCTGCTATGTGCAGTGAGTATGCTGCAGTCCCATTTATTCATATTTTAAGTGCAACTGTTTTCTGTATCTGCAGCACTGACAGAAAATTCACACCCTTCTAAGAGAATTTAACTATTGTAATATTTGATCTTTAGAGCATCACCAGGCTATTATTATCATTATTATTTTACAGATTTTTTATCACTTTTTAATATCAAATCTTTCTTTGGTCTGGTCTGAGGATGAGTCATAAATGGCTAGTTAATTCCAGCAGAGATGCAGAGACCTTTTCCTCCCATTCCAGGGAACGGAAGAGGAATACACAATACTGAGATTTGGAAATTTAGCTGTTCCTAAAGTAACAGAAATGCGAAGAAAGAGGAAAAAAAGTATGAAGGACAAAGAAAAAAGGAAGAGAAGGGTACACAATTTCTGGAGGTATTAAAAAATGGAGGTATTAAACTAGTTGATAAGATTTTTCATGATCCCATAAAGAATTGTAGGGGTTGGAAGGGACTTCTAGAGATCATGGAGTCCAACCCCCTGCCAAAGCAGCTCCCTAGCCCAGGTTGCACAGGTAGGTGTCCATGTGGGTCTTGAATGACTCCAGAGAAGGAGACTCCACCACCTCTCTGTGCAGCCTGTGCCAGTGCTCCATCACTGCACTGTGAAGAAGTTCCCACACACATCTGTGCAGAACTTCCTATGCTTCAGTTTGTGGCCATTTCCCCTTGTCTTCTTTTTTCAAGGCTGAACAGACCCAGGTCTCTCAGACTCTCCTCATAAGGGAGGTGTTCCACACCCTTTATCATCTTTGTGGCCCTGAGCTGGACTTTTTCAAGGAGATCCCTGTCTTTTTTGTACCAGAGAGCCCAGAACTGAACACAGTACTCCAGGTGAGGCCTCACCAAGACAGAGCAGAGGGGGAGGATCACCTCCCTCGACTTGATGGCTAAGCAATTTTTAATGCACCCCAGGATCCCATTGGCCATCTTGGCCACCAGAACACACTGCTGGCTCACGGCCAACCTGTTTGTCCACCAGGGNACTGAAAAATCAATAGCATTTCAAGATTGCAGTTGGTATTTTGTAGAACAGATATGAATTTGGTACAAAGAAAAACCGTCCAGATTTGTGAAGTCAAAATTTAAATAATTCAAAACACTGTATTTGGAATTTTTATATATTACATAGGAATTTTTTATTACACATAAGGCACAGTATTTACTGTGACAATAACCTGAACAATTAAAGTTATATTACAATATAGGAAAGCTTATCAATAAAAACTATTCTAAATTCATTGTTTTGGCTTCTTCATGCAAATTGGTGACCTAAAATGATAGAATCTGTAAACTGTCTAAACTAACTTGTTCTTGCAGCCCTGTAAAATGTCACTAGCTTTACAAGTCCTGCTATGTGCAGTGAGTATGCTGCAGTCCCATTTATTCATATTTTAAGTGCAACTGTTTTCTGTATCTGCAGCACTGACAGAAAATTCACACCCTTCTAAGAGAATTTAACTATTGTAATATTTGATCTTTAGAGCATCACCAGGCTATTATTATCATTATTATTTTACAGATTTTTTATCACTTTTTAATATCAAATCTTTCTTTGGTCTGGTCTGAGGATGAGTCATAAATGGCTAGTTAATTCCAGCAGAGATGCAGAGACCTTTTCCTCCCATTCCAGGGAACGGAAGAGGAATACACAATACTGAGATTTGGAAATTTAGCTGTTCCTAAAGTAACAGAAATGCGAAGAAAGAGGAAAAAAAGTATGAAGGACAAAGAAAAAAGGAAGAGAAGGGTACACAATTTCTGGAGGTATTAAAAAATGGAGGTATTAAACTAGTTGATAAGATTTTTCATGATCCCATAAAGAATTGTAGGGGTTGGAAGGGACTTCTAGAGATCATGGAGTCCAACCCCCTGCCAAAGCAGCTCCCTAGCCCAGGTTGCACAGGTAGGTGTCCATGTGGGTCTTGAATGACTCCAGAGAAGGAGACTCCACCACCTCTCTGTGCAGCCTGTGCCAGTGCTCCATCACTGCACTGTGATGAAGTTCCCACACACATCTGTGCAGAACTTCCTATGCTTCAGTTTGTGGCCATTTCCCCTTGTCTTCTTTTTTCAAGGCTGAACAGACCCAGGTCTCTCAGACTCTCCTCATAAGGGAGGTGTTCCACACCCTTTATCATCTTTGTGGCCCTGAGCTGGACTTTTTCAAGGAGATCCCTGTCTTTTTTGTACCAGAGAGCCCAGAACTGAACACAGTACTCCAGGTGAGGCCTCACCAAGACAGAGCAGAGGGGGAGGATCACCTCCCTCGACTTGATGGCTAAGCAATTTTTAATGCACCCCAGGATCCCATTGGCCATCTTGGCCACCAGAACACACTGCTGGCTCACGGCCAACCTGTTTGTCCACCAGGGAACCCAGGTCCCTCTCCTCAGAGCTCTTCTCCAGCAGGTCATCCCTCAGCCTGTACCAGTGCATGAGAAGAGAAAGCAACTGTACCATGACAGTTTTAAAGCCAATTATAACCATTAAGGCTGGAAAAGATCTCTAAGATGAATTTCCTTTAACAAGTTTTCATTGATTTTTGTGCGTTAGTGGAAAAGTACATATGATGATTTAGCTAGAATGTTGTTTGTAACTCCTGAAATGCAGGAGCCTGAAACAGTGAAATTGCCTCCCAACAGCCATTGCATCAGCACTTGTTGAGATACATTTCTGTATCTTCTTCATGTGCTGTGTTTTGAGGCAGCCATGAATCTAAGGCTGTGTCCATGGCCCTGCCAACGCAAGGCCTCTGCTGCTACCCTAGATTTCATGGAGACTGGAAACTATGGGATATGCAATATTGATTTGCACCAGCTTTATGGCCTCCTCCTTTTTCAACTCATAGAATATGCTAGGTTCATGCTGAATGTAAATGTCTTCATGCAGAAAAGTTGGGTTTATAGTACTGAGATATTCTCTTTTACCACAGTGATTAAATCTGTCAGGCAATCAGTATTCACAAACAGTATCCTTTGTGCATTTGTCCTTTCCATAACAGCAGTAGCAGAGGATGCAGTTTCCTGCCAAAATACTGCAGCAGCTAAGTGAAATGGATATTCAAGCGTTGTGTATTGTTCTTTCTGTATGGTCTAGCACAGCTTTTAAGAATATATTTATTCCGAGTTTATATCAACAGCCTTCATCTCAATAGTGGAAATTGACTGTACAATATTAATAGGTAAAAGACAGAAGAAAGATATAATAATGATGGCAAAAGATTTCACCAATTTCCATTTGACCCACATATAAACAGCAAATATCTGCAATCAGATATTTAAGAGTCTCTTTCAAGGAGTACAAGACACCTGCAAAACCTCAGGCAGTGGTAGTGCCTGCAATTCTCCCTGTATGCAACAGCAATACCAAGGCAACATGAAACAAAAACATGCTGTGAAGTTTTGAGATTCAAAGAAATGGGAGGATGGAGCAGAAAATGAATGGGAACATAGAACTGTGTTTGTAGTTGGGGGTACTTTTCCTCAGGGCTGGAAAGTGACGATGCCTTTGTCTTTGATGATACAAGCATCCCCTAATTTCATCAAGAACAGTGTCCATCACTGCTGAAGTGCTTTGGAAAACCTCTTCTATAAAATATAAAGAGAATGCATCCATTTATTGGAAGAAAGTTATTAGAAAAATCACGAGTCAAAGATCTGTGAAATATTTTTGGAAGATACCATGAACTGGAAGCCTGAGAAAACAATTAGCTACTATTTTCAGACCTTAGTGAATAGAAGTGGCAGTGGAAAAAGAAGCAATAAGAGTATAGAATTTTTTTACATTGTTTTGCAGAAAACTTTGAAAAAAAATGTTCACACTAGAAGTGTATAAATATCTTAATGGGAAAGGTTCAGGAAAAAAAAACCATAGAAGAGTAACAGATTTGGAGGCCAGGATGATGTGAACAAAAGAGCAGTGAAGTACATGGAATTTACTTTTCTGAGCAGCAAAGATGTATTTAGTAGCTTGAACCAAGAAGAGGGAGGACTTGGGCATGGCAGTTGGTGTTAATGGTATTATGTGGCACTATGCTGACAATTAATGCCTGTTTCATCACAGTTAAGGAGCCCAATTTTTGAATCCTTGAAAGGAAAAGAAGAGGGGGTGAGGTTGGAGCAGTTCTTTCTCTCTCTCTCTCTTTAACAGATTAATATTGAAGATTTACTTGTAACAAATTAAATCTGAAGAGGAAATTAAATTGATTTTTCACTACAAATTAGAACTCAGGCTATTAGCTACAGTCTCAGTATCAAGCGCTGCCTGGATCTGGCTCGTGAACCGTGTGTTTCATAGAACTTTTAACAGTGCTTTTACCCCCTCTTGTGGTTAGATCTACACCTACAAGAGAAGAACCTGTCCGTGTAAATCGTGTATTTTCTTTTTGCATTTTCCCTCTGTATGAGAAGATTCACTAGGTCTGTTTAAGGTCTGCTGTATTTTGGTTCTGTTGCATGTGGCTCTGTATTGAAAAAACAGTGGGAATAACACGTCTGTAAATGACAGGAAATCTGATCTTTCACTGCAGTAACTGGAAGAGGTAATGTCTTTGCATACGCTGGTAGAAGGCTGCTTTTTATAGACTGTGTAGGTGTGGTGCTGGAGCATTGTGTTAAAGTGTGTCTAACTCTATTTTTTCCTTTTCTGAAACTTTCTTCAAAGGTAGAATTGAGGTTTACATGAGGAAGGACAGTTAGCCACATTGGTTTTTCACCTGTCTTATTTATAGATGGGTGATTGAGACTGAGGCCAGGATACGATGTAGTCTTAATAAATCTTATTTAATAGGCCCGGTATGTAACAGAAAAGATGATTGCTGCCACCCTCTTCTTTATATTGACTGACTTTCTATTACATTAGTGAGTTTCTGGATGTAACTGAAATGGAATTTTGTTTCAATTATGAGTTGATCTGAGACAAAAAGAAAGAAAAATACTCTTTGTTTTTACATATGTTTTTGTCTTTGTGGTTTACCTAATTTACTAGTATCAATAGACAGACACTCAATACTCTGTGCCTTTTCTTGGTTTGCTGTGCTGGTATGAGTGGTGTACTGAGTGCATGGTCTAGCCTATGACCAATGTCTTCAATTGTGTCTGTTCAAATTTCATCTGAAGTTGCGTTTTAATAAAGAGTGCTGAAGCATTCAGAAAGAGACAGGAAGTCAGGCAATATGCCAAATTCCTTATTGCAAATATGCAAGAAATGCATTGCCTAGATAATGATTTTTTTTTTATTACAACTTCACTAACACTTGTCTACCAGCTGGGTCTGAGGAAAGCTTGAAGTATGATTTATGCGCTATTGAATGTGGATTTTAATGATCCTTTTTGAGTTAAAATATAAGAGACTTTTGTCCACTTCTGAACCCTTTTTCATCACTGAGCTTATGTAACCATTTGAGCGGATAGTAAAGCATTTACCTACATGACACATAACATCAGTCTAAACTTCCATTTCGTATGTCAGCTTCTATTAATCATGAATCACTCATAGAGATAGTTGTAAATGTTTTCTTTGAGCCTCTCAGAAAACAATGAAACTTAACAAATCATGGAAATATGTATGCTCAGTTCCCTGAGTGTTTTTTTTGTTTTTTTTAATGAGATGACAGTAGATCAGGAGAAGGCGAAGATGTAGGTGTAGAAAAGACATTTCATAAACACTAAAACAATGCCTGATCTAAAGATGCTAAATAAAAGAGTTGTTCAATTAATGTAGCTGTTTATGGTTACACAAAATTGTTCACCTCATGAATACTAGAGTATTTAAATGCTTTAATAAAAGCTTAGATATAGCCATCTTTTCCTTCCCTGAAGATACTTCCATTGAAGTTAATAGCATGTCTGGTTTCCAGAGAATTGCTATGAAATGACCTGACAGTTGGGAACATTTGCTTCAGTAACTGTATTGAAACAGCTTATTGGTTTCTATTGTTGGAAAATGTGTGATGGAATAACAATCATATTTACTTTGTGTTTCCTCTAACTACATTTTGTGCATCCAGACCAGAGTACTGTTGTAGAAAACACTCAGCTTTTAAATTTGGGAGAACATAAGCTGCCAATTTCCAAGGTGAAATGAGAAATCAGTAATTAGAAATAGACACATTTCTGCCTGAAGCGGACAGAACGTTTCCCCAGAACAGTATGTCCCAAACCTTACCTTTCAAATACTATCTCCTAATAACTGGCCCTTGAGCCATTAAAAAAAAAAGACACATAAATGATGATGTCTTTCTCGGAAAGATAATGAAACACAAAAGAAATTATGTTCTAAATTGTCAAATATAGAAAAAGTTGGTAACAGTGTCTCCCTTTCTTCATGTAGTCATTTATTCCTTGAAATTTAATTTTTAGACTAACAAGACATTACTTTTTCTTAATGGAGGCCTCTACATTTTTCTATTTTTCAATTTTTCAACTGGTCATAGCACTCTTTCATTAAGATTTCATTCTTTTGTAACAGAAAACCATAGATATGTGGCTTTTGTCGAGTAAAAAGGGAAATACAACATACTTCCTGAGAACTCTTACCTTATTACAGGGAGGAACAGCATCAACTTGGCCATGGGGAAATGGTACTAAACTGAGATCAACAGAAATTTTTAAGAGGATGAGGTAAAGTGAGATTGGCAAGCACTTTAATGTATCCTTATACTTACTTTGCAATTAGTACATAGTTATATCTGAATATAAAGAATTAATTATTCCTAAGGATACTGCAATTTTCTTT
Organism: Odontophorus gujanensis; assembly: GCA_013399175.1. Classification (NCBI taxonomy): domain Eukaryota; kingdom Metazoa; phylum Chordata; class Aves; order Galliformes; family Odontophoridae; genus Odontophorus; species Odontophorus gujanensis. The sequence goes on along the minus strand of VXAB01006850.1, from coordinate 349,375 downwards.
GGAAACAGCGTGAGATATGCACTGATTACACAGCAAGACTGTATTTATCTGAATAAGGCACCCTGCAGAGGGAGCCATTGGGTTATCAAGCCAAGGAAAACTATGACATTTTTACTGCTGGAGTTTGACTTGTTTTCATGGTCTTCTTGGTAGTTTGTCTGTCTGTCTTATCTGTCTGTCTATCTTATCTGTCTGTCTGTCTATCTATCTAATGTAAGTATATGCATAATTACTTATGAAGTTTGTTTCTTCCTAAACTGTTCTTCCTAGAGGTGAAAATAACCTGCTTAATGGTTTCTCTGCAAATGAAAAAAGATAAGAGAAAAGGTCCATCCTGTTCTAATGTAGCAAAGGCAATGCTTAATTTGTATGAAATATAGCATGTCTCACAAGAGTACAAGTTATCTGAATATCATATCTGGGTATAGAGTGCTCTGTGAAAATTGAAGCAGCATTCTGCTGTGACAGAAGAAAGGAGAAATGAGTTGCTTTCAGGTAGAGGAAGATGCTCATCACCAGGGACAGTCTAATATGCATAGAAAAGAACTGGTTATTCCTTGTGTTGGTGTGAATCCAAGGACAGTTTGCATTCTTTTGCAGGTCCAAATATGAGATGCTTTAATCCACTATATTTTGTCCAGAACTCCCATTCAAAGATCTAGACTATCTATACAGAATTGCTTCCTAACAAGAATCATTTAGTATTTAGAAAATGCCAAACAGAAGTATTGTCTCGTTTGTCTCTACAACGATGTTCTTAAAAAAAACCTAACCCTCTCTAAAATTACATCCACAATGATGTCAGCAGAACATTCTCCTGATTCCACAATTGCAAAGATAATCTCTGTCATTCAAGATGACCAGAGACTAGAGAGCCAGGAAAAGCTGTCCTGCCATTTGTGGTTAAAAGGTTTTCAAGTTTTCCTTGAAGCAGCTGAAAGATAAGCTCATGGCTTTTGCCAGTTAAAGCAGTTGCCCTCTCCACAGGATAGGGACTGGCTATCATAGGGGGGGAGCAGATCTCCTGTTGGTCCTGTTGTCAAATTTATCAGCCATCCCTGGAAGTGTTGAATACCCAGGTGCCAGGAAGCACCTACATAGCTGCCTAAGTATGGAGAAATATCTCCACTGGCTACAACACAGTTAAGTGGGGAAATACTGCTGGTAGGTAGACATTTGGACTAGGTGACCTTGGAGGTCTTTTCCAGCCTTGGTGATTCTATGATTCTATACACTTAGTTCATACCAAAGTAAATAAATTTTATGCACACAAATATAGATGTCTGAATTTGGGCTTGAATCTTCCACTGCTCAGATCTTTATCAGAGTGAGTCTCTCACTTAAACCTGAGGACTCCTATTTCCTTCCCCTCTCTGTCTCTTGTCTCTTTCCTTTTCTTCTTGAGTAGAATACTATAAACTTTACCTGAACAGCTTAATTCTGTGTCAGCTAATCACCTGACATCTATACTGTCAGATGTAAAATCAGTTTATCCACATGCATGATCTGTCCCAGTACTGTGGCTGCCAGTCTGACTTTGCACATTATGATCGTTGCTAATTTTTTATGACTTTGACACTGAAAAACACAATTCCACTAAACAGTATGATTCTCTTGGAATCATGTTAGAAAACTGAAAAGCATTCAACTGAAATACTTTTATTAGTACTACTTAAGGAGAATCAGACAAACTAAGGTCTTTCAGTCCTTTCTATAAAGTGCTTCATCCCAATCTGTAGGGTTTTTTTTTTTTCAGTTCAAACTGAGCAGCTGCTGAAGTATTATGGACTTGAACCAGAGATAGTGCTATGAGGGCTGCTCTGAAAGTAATGCCTCCTGTTTTGTTATGTTGACCCACAATGTCAGAGACAGATGTTGGTGATATGTCTGGAGAGGCTGGACCTCCACACCAGTATTGCATTATATATTGTTACTATGTGATAGATGGCAGCAGAGAGGCAGTCTGACTGGGTGGTGTCTAACATGGAAGGGTATATGAAGCAAAGGTGTGGAATTGAATTCCTCCACACAGAAAAAAAAGTGCACCCATTGACATTCATCAATGCTTACTGAACATTTATGAAGACCAAACAAGGAATATGAGCACAGTTAGGTGGTGGGTGATGTGTTTCAGCAGTGATGACAGCGACATGCATGACAAACCATGTTCTGGACTCCCATGCACAGAGGTTACACCATGAAATGAAGAGTGCCTTGATCAGCTAATTCATGCAAATCATTGGATTATGACTGGGAAACATTGTATGGAGCAGAATATTGGCTTCAATGCATTGGAAACAAGGGTAGCAATGTTAGAATATCAAAAAGTGTGTCCCACAAATGCTCGCACAGGAACAGAAAGAACACCATATGCATTTTTGTCAGGGCCCATTGAACCAATACAGGTCCGAAGGTGACAGTGTCCTGGATTGACTCATTATTAGTGATGAGATGTGTTGTCACCGCTCTCATTTGGAGTCAAAATGGCAGTCCATGGAGTAGCAACATGTGAATTTCTCATCAGAATTCAAGATGCAGCTCTCAGAGAGTAAAGGGATGTGCATTGTCTTTTGGGTTAGGAAAGAAGGAGTCCTTGTAGATTTCCTGGAATCCAGAAAAACCATCAACTTTGACCACTATGCTGCAATACTGACTAAGCTGAAGGCTCAAACTTCTAGAGTCAGGCCAGAGAAGAAGACAACCTGTCTCTTACAACATGATAATACCAGGCCCCATACCACTTTGAAGACTGTGGAGTGCGTTGCCAGTCTTTTCTGGACTGTCCTACACTGACTGTATAGTCCAGATTTGCCACCTTCTGACTTAATACTGTTTAGGCTGAGGAAAGATAGACTATGTAGGCAACATTTTCCTAGTAATGATGCTGCCATAGCAGCTGTGAAATTGTGGATTGCCTCTGATGGTGCAGATTCTTAGAAGTGCTGCATGCAGGCTCTTGTTCATCACTGGTGAAAATGCATAGCTAATGGTGGTGACAATGTTGAAAAATAGTGTTCTGTAGCTATTTGCTCTATCAAATATATTTGCTATATAGTATTATTGTACTCTGCATTTGTTGTTGTTTCCATGGAAACAAATAGGAGGCATTACTTTCAGGGCAACCTACATACTGTAGACATAGTAAAAGAGAAGAAAAACATGTTCTAATCTAAACAACTTAGGAACAGAACATTGACTTGAAAAATACAATTTTTACCTTTCCATAAAGAGTGGGGCACTGTCAATTGACATGTTTACTTTTCCTGAGAATTTTTCAAGTCCGATTTTTTTTATTCCTTTAAACCTGTGATCCGAATCTAAAATAGTTTTCAACTTATTTTTATCATTTCATTGCTGGCCAGTGGAGAGGAATTGTAAAATGCTGCCAAATTAAGATGGCAGGGATTTCTGTACATTTTGTATACTGTCTTACCTAAGCACCCCAAATTAATTCTCACATTCCTCTACAGTGGTACAGTACTAGATCTTATCCAAGTATCCAAGCTACTGAAAGATCACACAAGAAAGTGTGGTAGCAAAAGGAATGCTTTCCTGTAGTTTGGTGCGCTTTGGACTGTCCTACTCCTCAATAGACAACACTTCCAACAGAGATTTGAACCACTTTTCTTGCTGGGAAAGAGGATATATTTAATGCTGCAAACAAGGAAGGAGAAGAAAGCAGGTCCTGCACAGAAAACCACAGGGGTGATTTTTATAATGGTGAAAGTAACCGTCTTTCATTAAATAACTTACAACCTCAGTTTTCAACACTGCATTCCTTAGCAGCTATTTTGGGATTCAAGAACATTTGAAAGTTATATTTAATTCCAGTGTCTAATTATTTTTTTAATCTTCATTTTAAAAAGCTGTTGAAATAAAGGTCACAAAATGCTAACTATACATTTCCCAGGTCATTGCTTTCCAATGGCTGTTGCTAGAATGAACAAAAATGTTATGACTATAATGCATATTAAATATCTTAAGGTATGTGTCCGCTCTGGCTATGCTAGCAAACATGAACATCACAAGGCATAATGATTTAGAAGAGGTTTTTCCAAAGCTCAGTATGACCACTGAGATTATATAAGAATCTCTTTTAAATACTATTGTTAGCGTTAATAGCAATGTTTGACATATCTTTTTATCAGCTAATGACTTAATTACAGGGAACACTGGTAGACATGGTGGCTTTTTTTTCCATAGTGTACCACAAAGTAAGTCACTGTAAGTTTAAGCCTTCAAAACGATGAAAAGATAAAAGATAGCTTTGTTTTTCAGAAGACAGATTTTCCCTTAATTTTGTGAAAACAGAGAATAGAGGTTGAGTGCCTTCCCATCTTGGAGTCTTAGTTCAGCTTCATCATCTGTCAGATTTCCCTACAGTCACTCTTACATTTGTTTCCCAGTATTATACTGCACCCCTAACAGTAGTAAATTTTAGAAAATTATTAGCAGCTTCACAAATTAATCTGTTTGGGTCTGAACACTTTGCTCTGCTTACACATTGTGCCTGCTCTAGTCAGTATTAATCTGAGGCATTTGACAGCTTACATTACAAACCATGGTGTCTCATATACAAAAACAAACAAGCAAACTGTTAACATTCTTATTGTCTCCTCTGCAAGAAATCTAACTGGAGGAAATTTTAGCAGATGGAGTAATAGCTCCTACGGGCAAGAGAGATTACTGTAGAGACTGTTCAGATAGCCAAGAATTGACCTTGACTACTAAAATATCATTTTGTGTTAATGGATGAATTTCATCATGGAATGCCTTGCTGGCAGTGCCCGAAGCTGTGCCTGTACCCATGCAGGGTGGACAAGCAAGCAGTTAACTGGGAAAATGAATGTCACTTGAAGCAATGTGTTGCAAGCACTTGAATGAAGCAACACTCAGAGAAGAAGATAAGAGAGCAAAATCTATTTGGAGCTGTAAAAAGAGTTCTGGCTTGGGCAAAGCCACTGTTCAACACTGAATTATGAAGCATCGGACCCATAGCTAGGGCATGGCAAAAGGGACAGAGCAATGAAGGTGCTACCCTGCACATGGGGAAGCAGATTTGTGACAGAGATCTGAACAGGAGATGAGAGCAGAGGAAGTCTGGAGAAGCTGTCAGGAATCTGATGGTCTTAGAAGTAGCTGTCTTGCCCCCCAGACAATCCTTCTGAAAAAAGGATAGCTGCTTATAAGTGTAGCTCTTCTGCTGGTGATATACAGAAGCTGTATTTTCACAGCTGATTTTCCAGAGTCGTCATCAAAAAACACTGAAATTCATACCAAAATAAATAAGAATCTTCATTTCACGTGGGATGAATGACAAACTGCCATTACAGCTGAGTTTGCTGAGTTAGAGGAGAATATATCTCAGGAGGTCAGTTAGTTGATACAGGCTGTGCTTTCTCACCACGGAAGAGGTTAAATTCAGTAGGAGATTGATGTAGGCACTGCTCTTCAGAGTTAAACACAATCATTTAACAGATGAAATTGCCTTTATTATCTGTGGCTTTTTTTTTAAGTGAGGCTATACCATTTATCCTCGCTCTCTTTGCATTGGTGTTGACAGCTGCTATTGTTTACAGGAAGCATTAGGGGAGAGGCTAAGCTGCAGACCCAGCAGCGCTCCTCAAGGTCAGCTCTTACGTAGTCGTTGTCTATAAACAGCATTGTGTATACGCTGTCAAGGTCCACGGGCTTTTCATTCCTGGCAACTGCCATTTTCTGTTAGTGGTAATTGGAAAGTAAATCAGGGCCTTATTATATATCAAGCCATTGATTCAGAGCTTCATTTCTCCTACTCCTTTTGGTTTGCATGAGTACTGAGAAGCTATTAGTATGAATTTCATGTTAGTACTTAAGAATACTTGGATATCACGAAGGAGCACTGGAATTCAAGGGCAGAAAAAATACAGCACAAAGAAACACACACATTTTAGGGCTTTAGATGTGCCAGTGAGATCCAGTAAGAGACAGCTATGTGAAATACATAGGGCTGTACAAATTAAACAATTACACAAAGATTAAATTCTTTAAAGCCATCTATAACAGTAAACTTAGACCCAGGTTGGTAGTATTTTGCATTAACATTAAGCTGCCCCAGCTGCGCTTTCCTGTTCCCTGTTTGTGACCACTAGTGAGCTGTTCATAGCTGTAGGGTTTCCTGAGCTGTTCTCTGGCCTGCCTCTTCTCATTCCATGCCTGCACTCCTCTGCACTGCAGCTGCTATGGCCCCTGTACTAGGCCCCTTCTGTCAGAGTGGATCTGCATTTCTTTATGTAACATCATTATGTTAGTTGTAAATATCTCATTCTACATAAAACATTATTTTTTACTTGTTACTATTGCCTATGTAAAAACTTCAGTTATTACCAAAAGAGAATTTATTACAAAGAAAAGCAACAGTAAAGCAAATTAGTCACAGTGTGGTGATTGGAAAAATCTGTGTTACAGCCAAACAAAATGAAAGCAAAACTTCAGTCCACAAGTCCACAGATGGCAAGCTGACAGTCCTTGGTCATCAGGCCTTGCAAATTCACTACAAAGCCTGTGACTTGCAATGGCACCACTTTCCTGGCATTTGCTGTTTGTAACACTTAAGAAAGAAGCATGTTGGTTTCTGTGTGCAATGGTGTTATGGCATCCCACCAGCTCATTCCAGTGCCTCCATTCCTGTCTGTATTTATATTTATGTCATCACTTTCCCTTTTGAAGTAGAGGCAGTTATTTATTTTTCCAGTAGCAAAATGTCAGGGAAGACTTTATTCTGAAGCTGTAGACACCTTGGGCAGAGACAAAGTGTGGAAGGTTGAAGCTGGAAAGGAGGATATAATGAGTAAGGAGTACTTTCAGTTAGGAAACTTAAATAACGTTCTGCAATCTTGCTACCTGCAAAATCTGTAACGAAACATCTTCAAAGCCAGATTTGCCTTCTGAACTCATGGTGGGAGTTGAGCCTGTTATATATGGGAATATATTCTTCCAAGTGGAATACAGGGGCTGACTTTGCAGGGCTAAAAATTGAGGCAAGCTTATACCTGATGTCATTCTCTTAAAGTCACATCATTGCTGAACCCTGTCTTTAAAAATGTCTGCTCTGAGATCAGTCGATAAGTCTGATTCTTCAAGTCTGAGGGAATGATGTGTTCTTTGCAAAGTCAGTGTGGAGTTACTATACACTGTATTCTGTTAGGGTTGTCTTAGGCTACAAAAGACTAATGAGGATGCCAATACTTCATTGCAGGAGATGCACCCTTCAGTTTCAGTGACAAAACTGCTGGAAGCTTTACTGTTTTCTTCACTCCCAACTGTGAAAGTGTCCTGGAGGCAGAAAGTACTGATTAACTTAGTGCTACAGAACTGAGAAACTGTGTTTTTTTTTGTTTTTTTTTGTTTTTTCAATTTTTAATGTCTGAAATCTGAGACAGAATGGTATTCCCTCAAATCTTTTCTATCAAAAAGCTGTGGCAGCTAAACCAAAACCAACAGGTTGTCATCTGCCAGTGGAGAGCTGTTATAAAGCCTTCAGAGGAAGCATTTTGCTGTCAGCTGCATCACAGGTGTCACAAATTGAAGTACCCTGTGGAGTGAATTTTCCTTACTGAGCTAACTCAGTGCTGCTTAGCAGCATGGATAAAACCAAATTTTCACATCCTTAGTATGAAGAACTGCAAGCAGAGACTTTTTACTCATGTCATGAGAAGGAAGTGGTGGAAAGGACAGAGGTAGGATCCAGAGCCAGAGGGAGGATGTGGGGAACCACTTTTCCTCTCCTGCCACTGCTGGGTGATCAGGAGGTGGGTCAATAGTAGCTGGCAAGTCTTGGGTTCCCTCTCTTTCTCCTCCACTTTCTTCTTTTCCCATTTTTCTCCTTGCTTTCCCTCTGTCCCTTTAATATATCCCGTCCTATGTTACGCATTGGCAGCAAGTGGTATGTGCCTTCCCTGGCCCTCCAGGCACCAAGACCACAAATGTTTTGGTACCCTCAGGCAATTCTGCCACTGCTCACTCTGGTGACAGAACTGTGGGAGAAGATGGGCAAGCTGGGGAGCACCAGGGAGCCAGAGGAGATAACTGGTGGAGTTGTGCTTTGCCATCCTAGAGACAGATGCATCAGCTTGCCACAGCACAAGGAAAAATGTATTTCAGCAAACTTTCTATACTGTTTCTCACAGTATCCTTCTGGAAAAAAATGTCCAGCGTACTGCTAGACAAAAAAATAAAGTGATGGGTGATGGGGTGGGCTCAAAGGGTTTTAGTACATCAGGCTGGCAGACAGTCAGTAGTAAGGTTCTGCAGGGCTCCGTTTTAGGGCAAGTTCTTGTCAATGTTTTTGTCAGTGTCTTGGATACAGGACTTGAAGGTATACTAAATAGGTTTGTAGATGACACTAAATTGGGAAGAGCTGTTGACCCCCCTGAGGGTAGAGAAGCCTTGCAGAGAGATCTTGACAAATGGAGGGCTGGGCAACCACTAACTGCATGAATTTTGCACTTGTGAAGGGGTAACTGAATATCTGTGTAGATTGTGGGATGAGAGACTGGAGAGCAGCCCCATGGAAAGGCATGTGGGGATTCTGGTTGAATCTGAGCCAGCAGTGTGCCATGGCAGCCAAAGGGCCAACTATACCCTGGGGTGCACCAGACTCAGCAGGGGTTGTCCTCATCTACTTTGCACTGTGCAGCCTCACCTTGAGCACTGGAAGCAGTTTTAGGTGCCACAACATAAGGACATTAAACTATGAAAGAACATCTAAAGGAAAACTAAGAAGCTGGTAAAGGGTCCGTAGGGCAAGGTGTATGAAGAGCAACTGCAGTCCCTGCTCAGCGCAGAGCAGAGGAGCTGAGGGGAGTCCTGATGGCGGCTGCAGCTCTCACAGGGAGCGGAGGGACAGCGCTGAGCTCTGCTCTGTGTGACAGCGACAGGGCCCGAGGGAACGGCACGGAGCTGTGCCAGGGGAGGGGCAGCTGGGGGTTAGGGACAGGTAAGGCACCAGAGGGCAGTGGGCATAGAATATGCTGCCCAGAGCATTGGTGATGGCCCCAAGTGCCAGAGTTAAAGGAGAGTGTAGGCAGTGCTCTCAGAAACATGGTTTGAATTTTGGCTAGTCCTTTTTGGAATCAGGACTGGGACTCAATGACCATTGAGACCATTCCAAATCAGGAAGTTCAATGATTTTGTGCAGCTGGGGTAACTTAAAACCACCTTACACTTTTAGTGAAAAGATCCCACTTCATTAATGAATTCTGAGCTGAAGTAAGCTAGTATTTTCTCAGGACTTTGAAAGTCCCCAGTACCCCCCTTCATTTAATAATGTCTGCAAATGATTTTAAAGCATGGGTCCACTGCCACCTCCATACTTTCCCCTCTTTGCCCTAATCAGATGCAACTTCTACTATAGCTGATTCTGAGGCCTTCTTTTTTTGTGGGTGATCTTGACATGTCAGGAAAATAAGTGTTGGTAAAAAGATCAAAACCTCTTTTTTTTTTTTTAAACTTATACATTTGTCCTCTGTAATTGTGCCAGGAGGCACGTAGCTGTCAAGGACATGAGAGGTAGACTTCAGTGACAGATTCTAAAAGGTTTCTCTTATTGTAAAAACTTCCTGTTTAATTATCCGAAAAGCTCCTCCTCTTAGAAATGGTGGTCAGTGCAAGCTTACGAGTGCAGTGGAAAAGGAGAACAGGAAATGTTGCTTGAAGGCTTAATTAATGTGTCGAGCTCTTTAATAAGTCAGCACTTGAATCTATTTATCAACCTGACAGCTGTTTCCCTCATCAGTCTCGCATGTGACATCACGTTTACTTCTTCATTTCTGAGAATTTAATGTTAATGCAGCGAAACTGGTGTAAAAAGTGACTGGTGTGGGGAATAATGGAGCTAGTGGAAATGAAATCTTTCATTGATTTTTCTTGAAAGGAAAGGTGACCCTACTCTGTGAGAAGCTGTAACCATGGTAGCAGATCTAGTCACTGGGAGAGAAATGATGATGCTTTTACAGTAGGAGGTGGAAATGGACACTCTGAGCTGAACGTTTTCAAGCTCATGATTGGTTGCTTGAGATATTTTCATTTAATAAGCTTTGACTTTGAAGATGGATTGTGCTACTGCATTTCTTACAGAAAAGAAATCTGTGGGAAGAGAATGTTTTTGGTAATTGGGCCACACCAGCATTGAGAAGCTGAGGGGACTCCTGTGCTGGAAGAAAGCCAAATCCCTGATGATAACAGTGATCAAGGAGCAGGAACAAGTGTCACAGATACAACAGGGTGTCCCTGATATGTAGGAACCAACTGTAACTTACATAAAAAGGACCTTTACATTACTGGCTGCATAAAGGGGCCTTGAAGCATTAAAAATGGGTCTGGATCTAACCAGTGATTCAGGCCATGGGTAGCATGGGGCACTTTAAGTCTCTCAAGTGCTTTAGAAGAACTAATTCTCATTATTGTCTGGGAAAGAAGACAGAGCAGGAAGGTCAGCTTGATTGCCTAAACCCAGACAGAAAATCTACGTCAAAGCTGGTGCTGAAAAGCATGGTTTAAAATCCTGATCCTGCCCAATTGCCCCTACAGTTCCCAGAGCACCCTCCTGAGCCATACAGACATGATCACTGTAATTGCTGCTGCATGTTGTCCTAAAACATGTGCAGCTTCTTTCTGGATTTTGGAGAGATACCTACTGTACCCTACCTATTGGAGACTGATTGTTCCTGATCCAGTGGCTGGGTGCTTGCTCTAGCTTGTACACAGCTGAGCACAGCGTAACTGGTCACTTTTGGGCATACTTTCTCTTTTGCAGCTGTAGCAGGAGCTGGTTGAAGACTGATGCCCATGAAAAATTTAGCTCCTCTGTGTCTCCCCAGACTTGCTACAGGCAGTGTTCAAAGCATTGCTGAGGACTAGTACTTAAACAAGGGGGGCCTGCATGCTCATTCTTCATCTTAAAGAAGAATAATGTTTGCAGTACAGCAATATTTGTGAGGTACAACTGCTTGCAGTCTGCGTATTGTAACTGATTCCTTCTTAGTTTCAATCTCAGTGATATCTAAAGCCCAGTGTGTTTGTTACTTTGGGACAGTTACTAGGAAAAAAAAGACAGGGAGCCAAACTATTATCTCATATATTTTTTATTAGGATTAACGTACTATAACATATTAACGTATTATACACCATTATGACACCACAAACCAGTGTATAGTCCTGCAACCCAAGAGAAATGTACACTGTTATATTAAAATGGTATACCTACTAGGCAGTGTGTAATCTGAGCAAGAAGCATTGACAAGAATAAGAAACAGAACACTTGTTTTGTAGCAGCACTGTGATTCAAAAGCATTTATAATCCCTGCTGTGCTAGATAGCCACTGTAAAATTAAAAACACTTGTCCTTGTAATGCTAGGTAAGAGACTCAGTGGCATATTCACAAGTTGATGCTTCTGCTTGTTTTTGTTGGAAGTTGCCCTGTAGAAGTAATCCCTGCAATAATTCACATCCAGCTAGAGTAAATAGGAAATAAGAGAAAACAACGTGTGGCTTCAGATGTAACCTTCAAATGCAGTGATAGCAGGAATGCTGCTGACTGTGACAGATGGGCATACTGCATGCTTTTCCCAGTGGGTTATATGCTTTTTGTGCATAGTATCAAATGTTCAGTTTTTTAAATCCAGGCATTTAATCTCAGGCTTTCTTACTGGTTTTACAAAAGGCTGTCACCTTGTTTGTACATTCCAGAGACAGGATCGGCATAAGACTTGCTGCAGAGAGGCCAGCCACATTTCCCATGTGACCATTAAGAAATCTTTCAATCAGCAGGCTGAGTAACTGGTTGCTAACCTGTCCATACTCAAACGAAGGCACCCCGAAGGTTTTGTATGTACAACCCTGTCACGTGGCATAGCACAAGCTACTGACTACAGTGATGGAATGGTTCCCTCAGCCTATTCATCCTGAGGTAGTTTTGGAGTCATACTCATACTGCTGTGGGCTTTTGTGATCCTTCCCAAGCCACCTTTGGAGGGGAGCCACTTATACTGTGGTAAACACCTGCTGTATGAAGCCATTAGAGGAGCTTAAGTAGCACTGTCTGAATCTCCTTAGCTGTGCAGGGAAGTAACTTTCAGCGGGCAACAGGAGAGAAGAGAATCTGTTTCAGTAGGCACTGAGGAGAAAAGGAGTCCAAAAAGATTGATTTGAAGATAACGATAAAAGGACAAAAGCAGAGGTCAGTGAAAAGGGCAAGCGTGAAAGCTAGAGGATCAGAAGATGAGAGGAAAGGAAATGAAAAAAAATATAGCAAGCACTTTAATGATCTCAGATGTGAATTTCAAAGGAGAAGGATCAGACTTCCTTCAGTTTTGGATCATAGCTGGAATACTTCACTAAGATCCTCAGAAGATGAATTTTCCATCTTGACATGTAACAAGTGATTGTGCAGGCTGTCTGGCAAATGTGTTTTTTTTTTTTTTTTTCAGTAGACTCATCTGCTGTTGGGGTTTTTCTGGCACCATTTTTTTGAGTAGAAATTGGAATAGAAATGGAATGACACAATAAAGCAGACCTCTGCTTTTCTCTCTTCCCTTTCCTATGAAACCCTGTTCTTTCCACCTCAAAAGTAATTTTGGTTCTGTGTGGGGAATATTCATGATAGTAAATAATAAATAGGATTGGGGAGAGGAAAAAACAGTCACATAGAGACAGGAAAAGAGAAATGATAAGAAGTCAACATGCTCTCTGGAGGAGAATATCCTGACAGTAAAGGACATCAGGAAAAAAAAAAATGAAGTAATATAGTTTGTTTTTGCATGACTTAAGCAGAACAAACAAGGCATGTTTCTAAATGACTGAAGATGCTTGTTAGAAGCCTTTGGCAAGACTAACTCTTTGTGAGTCAGATTGGTGTATTGAAAAGGCATAGTAATATTTCCAAAAGGAGATTAAGATTTCCAGTTTTGCAGAAATTTGTGTTTGTTTTTTTTCAGTGTTGTGATCAGCTGCAAATTGTTGCCACATTGCTCTAGAAGTTTATTAATTGTGAAACCTCATAATGTATAAATGCCTTCTAGTAGTATATGTAGCTCAAATATCATTTGTAAATTCTTCATTTTGCTTAGCAAAAGTAGTGCTAATGACATGCTCGTGAAATGTTTTCATGCAGATTGCTCAGAATAGTCCACAAAATGCTCTAATACACACTGATCTGGATAACTCATACTATTAAAAAGTTCTTTAGGCTTAGATCACAGAATCACAGAATGTCAGGGATTGGAAGGGACCTTGAAAGATCATCTAGTCCAATCCCCCTGCCAGAGCAGGAACACCTAGATTAGGTACAGCTCAGTTTCAAAGTGGATGGTAAATATCAGTGAGTATATGCATATGGATGTGTGTATGTGTACAGACAAAGGAAAAACACAGGTACACGCACAGAGGGCAAAAGAAAATGCCCTCTGTGTGGCATTTTAATAACATGGGCCTTAGTCATGAAGTTATGTCTGTTGAGTTATTGGGCCATATTAGATATTTTATACAAAAAATCATACTCCAAAAATGCTAAGCACTGCTTCTAATAAACAAATGTTCTTCAGATAAAAGATACTTTAAACTTCTAAAATCTCTTAGGAGATGCCCACATCTCCCTCAGTGGCAGCTGTTTGGACAGTCTAAGCCAATGGGGGATCAACAAACTAATGAGAAAGTCTTTTGATGCATATCAGGGTTCTTTGCCTCCTTTCTCCTTCTCTCCTCCCTTTCACCATGTGTTGTATTTATGTAGATGGAGGATTCTCATCAGTGAATAGTTTTGCAATATTTAAAAACAAGTTGTTATTGTAAAGGGAATGACAACTTTTTTTGATTATCTAATTAACAGGCTAACATCTTCCCTACTTGTGATTCATGTTGAAGATCTCAAATGCTAAATTACAGAAAAAAGAAATAATCCTACTATACAGAAATTAGAGGGTGAAGAATGCTGTCAGTAAGGATAGGAACTTGAAGGGAGCTAGGAATCCAGACTTTCAGGGGTGTGAATCATGTGTTCAGTGGTTATGCTATGGAATTACAGTGGAGTGCTAAACTACAGCTGTAGGATAATGAGTAACATTGCATATCAAAATCATGTAAGTCATTGTTTTGCGTTTTTTATTAGATATCTGCTTGTTCTTCCATACAACTCAGCAAGGGCGCTCTTTGCCAAGGTTGTGTTGCATCAAACACTCTGTTGTGCTCATCATTTTGCCTCATGAACAATATTTCTTTGGGGAAACCTTTTTTTTTTCAGTTACCTCCTTTCTTGTATGGACATGTGGCTTGAATGCTGAACATCCTTTCTTGTCCAGTTACCTTTGTTCCTGTTTTGATTAGAAATACAGGCAAATGTCTAAGACATTAAATTGTTTTCAGATAAGAAGCTAAATACTGAGCATTGTTCAAGGTTTGCTGGTTTTCTTCAGCGATGTCCTTTACCTGACAGTGAAGTGAGCAGTGAGTCTGCTTTGAGAGCTGTCACACAGAAGAAGAGGAGGACTTCACTTCACGATGAGCTGGGGCTGAAGATACCCATTTGTCATACTGCAACATGTATTTTTAAAGTGCTGAGGAGGTCCAGATAGTGTTTTCTTGCACTCTGTAATTCCTGCCTTCAGACTGCTCCATTATTTGGAATATAAATACCACTGTATCACTAGGAAACATCAAACACTGCAGTGGGGCTATGTCTGACAGTAATGATGCCCTTAATTTCATATAATGTTGGAAAGTGAATTGTGTAGTACTTCAGTATTCCTCTTTTGAGATCATGGCTTCATTTTTTTGCTTTCAGGCTACATAATCAATTGCACTTTATAGTTTCACAGGGACGAAAGAGGATGTAATTGAATAGGTAAGTCAGAGTAAGATTTGTGCCCATGGTATGTATTACATGTAGAATACATGGATATAGTAAGCCTGTACCTGTGCAGGGGACTTCACCAGTAGGCATCCTGCCTGACCTTCTGGCCAGCTGCCAACATCTGACTGCAGCTGGCTGACCAGAGGAGCACATCAGAAAAAGAGAAAGAGAAAAGCTTAAGAACTGGGGTCCAGGACAAGGCTGTCACTGATTTTTCCATTCTTGTGTCTCCTTCAGCAGCTCCTCCAATTTGTGTTTACATGAGTTTACTTCAAATTCCAGTCCCAGAGGAAGGAAAATTAGTAATAGCATTCGTGAAGAGCTTCACTGTGTTGAACATCTTTTGATTTCTCTCTAAATGTAGCTCTCTTGAACCCTGTGAACCAGCAGGCATGAAAGCCGTCCAGCAGCTGGGTCAGAGTGTTACTGTTCTCTTTGAGAATATCAGTGCATTGAAAATCTGTCTTCTCCTCCTTTAATCCAGCCTCCCATTTTCTTTCATGATTCAGTGTCAGGGAATCAAAATGACAAGCAAAATATTTAGTAGCTAATTGGTAGAAGGATCAGCAAAATAAAATAACTAGGATCAGTGGGAGCCAGCTAACCTTACTCTGTGAAGAAATACGTGAATGGATGTATTAGTAGACAAAACAATGTTTGGTTTTGGATTATGTTTACTGCCCTGAACTCACTGTAGTCATTTAGGTGGAAAACAGCATAGGTTTTTCAAAACAGGCCAGTGACAGGAGAAAGATTTTGTTTTCCCCAGGGCAAACCTGAAACTTTGCACATGCCTGCATACATATAATTCCCTTTCTGTGACTGGGAAAGTGGCCAAATGAAAATGTTTTCATGTCAAGGGTAATTAAAAAAAAATTGCTTACTACCTGAGCAAGTCTCACCAGATGCCAGTGAGTACCAATGAATATCAATCAAGAAAATACTTGCTCAAATAAAATCATAAATTAACTAGCTAATTCTATGGTTACATGTTATCCTTGATCAAAATAATACACCCTTCAAGATGTCTTGGCAGAAAAGTGAGAGACAAACTGAAAACATGACTGCTCTATGTAACCTTGGGATCCATTCTAGGAAACAAATAAAAAGTCAGTGATCTTGTGAATCTCCTTTTGAAGGGGTGGGAGGAGAATACAGAATATCACATGGACTGGATCTCCTTTGGTCACTTTCTTATGAAGTCCTTTGGAGAAATCAGATGGATCTTGAAGATGATTTCCCCTTATAAAACTGTTAGCTTTTCAAAATATTTGCTGACTTTCCAGAGTGGTGCCGCTAGAAAGATAGTATACTATAAGAGGATATGAAAAAGTAGACTTTGAGGAAGCAAAAGTAGGATCCATCCTGTTCATACTAGAACAGGAAAAACAGAAAGTGGGCAGTGGTTTGCTGTCTTTGAGCTGGAGACTACATAAATGCTACCCAGGGCAAACATGACAGAGAAGCTGTTGCAAACTCTTCAGCACACAAGCAAACCTGCCTGGAAATGCTACAGGGGCAGCAGCACCCTGCTGCTGACAACCCAGCAAGGGGGATGATGCTGAGGGTACATTGCTGGGGAGGTAGTTTTAC
This sequence comes from Odontophorus gujanensis, assembly GCA_013399175.1. NCBI lineage: Eukaryota > Metazoa > Chordata > Aves > Galliformes > Odontophoridae > Odontophorus > Odontophorus gujanensis. The sequence goes on along the minus strand of VXAB01006850.1, from coordinate 332,897 downwards.
TCCTAAGCAAGAGGAAGAGGCAGCTTGTGCTAGGCCACTATTCTGGCTCACCTCTAAAAATTGAGGTTCTCTTGCTGGGGATGGAGAGTGAGTCCTGAGGTCATGTGGCCAAGGCTACTCTGGTCAGGAATCATGTGCCTTCTGAGCTGCCTGATATGTCAGAGAAGCCTGACTTATCTTTCCATCCTAGAAGGGAAGCACTTTCATTCTGAGAAGAATTTGTGCCTACAGCAAAGTTTCTTGCCATGGCATTGACCTCACATTAATAAAATAATAGTCTGAAGAACACAAAGAGAGGTAGCATGAAGTATTATCAGTAAGAAACTTCCCTGAGTCACACTAAGAACATCTTTCTGTAAGCGATTAAGCATTAAAGAAGCATATGCCTCTCACCACTCTGGATCTAGAAAGCAGAAATCAATGAAAGGAATTTTCCCCTTCCATGACTGCCATGTATACACTACCAGTTTGAAAACCATCGCACCTGATTCTAATTTACATGTGAGAATTTTTACACAGCATGAAGGTGGCCTTGAAGTGTGTGATTCACATTCACACACACTTCAAGGGCCTTTTATACTGCCAAGGTACCACACGGAGCAGTGATATACATCCTCCACGAAAGTGGAGACTGGGTACAGTCACCCTAAAATGGACATCATTTGGCAGGTCTGGATCCAATTGGTGCTAGAGGAGGGAACAAGGCCTGGACAGAAGAGTTTGACAAGAACAAGTGCTTTATAAAACCATGTCTTTGAGGTTATGTCCTTTGCACATAATCTTCTCTTTTTTTTCCTCCTTCCTCCTCTGTTCATGCTTCTATTGCAGCAAAGGTCTCTGCTTTAAGTAACAGAAAAAGAAAGAGGAAAATGGTTTCATCATGATTTCATGTGATGTCCCTGGGTAGGTAAAAATAAAGTTGTTAAACAGGTGACCATGCATGAATGTCACAGAAGTGACAGCACCAGCTCCTCTGTGCTTTTCCTATATATGCAGAGCTAAAAATAGCTGACATGATGTTGGCCTAAAATTTTATCTGTCTGTATGAGTGTTCTCTCAATGACACTGAAACAACCCAGCAACACCCATGCAAATGCCAGATCAGGATCTGGCATGGAAGACATTATATCAAGAACAGATAAAGATAATAGGGAGAAGATCTCACTGGGGAGAGCAGGAGACTGGGTATGGCTCAGAGGGCACAGGATGAGAATGGGTACCAGGAGGAGACAGAGTGCAATAGATGTCCCATTCAGAGAACATGCATGTCCCCTTCTTTCCTCCTATACATAAGAGCTAAGTTATTATCTTTTTTCTGGATTTTTTTTTTTCTGGTTTTGAGGTCACTGGATACCCTGAGATAACACTTATGCTCACTGTGACTGTCTCCTCTACATTTCTTCCTTCTTCAGCTCCCAGTAATCCAAATATATGTCCAGTCATATTTTCTTCTGTTTTCCCTACAGGATCAAAACCTCTGTATTTTTCATGTAGCTAAACTTACACACTGTGGCCAACATTTGAGAGAAAAAAAAAGTGATGATTGTAAGTAACTGTGTAAAATTATTTTTCAAAGTACTTCAGAAATGTAATGGCTATACTTCAGTAGCGTAAGGACTAAAGGAGGCAATAAAAACAGCTCATAGTTTTTGTTTTCGTTTTAGTCAAGAAAGAAAGACCTCCTGTCTGATCAGAATTCTGTCTCCACAACCTTTTTGTCCTCAGAAGAATTTCCCAGGAGTGGCTGGGAGAAGACCTGGCCTAAGCAGGCTTTCAAACAGAAGTTAACAGAAGTGTCTAATAGATGGATCATGTAAAAGCATTTTGTGATTACTGTTGATTTACAAGCCCACAGTCATGAGTAATCCCTCATTTCCTTCCTTCTTTCTTCCACAGGATATTACAAGGTGGACCAGATTGCCAAGAGAGCAAACGAAGGGATGGCACCAAAAGCAGCTGCTGAGTTTGGATTCCTTAGATAGGAACAGTCTGATCAGCAGCAAAGCCTAAAGAAATATTTGGCTTTGAGTCATTTTCTTTAGCACCATGAGGAACAGAGGGAGTGCAGTGACAAAGAGCTGCAGATGATTCTGCTGCCTGTTTAATTTTTTTTTTTTAATACAGAGCAATGTAATTATGGAGATTTTTTCATGTACAGAACCTATGATAAGAACAGATCAGGTATTTACTAAAAGCCCAAAGGACATTGGTCACATTAAGAATACCACTACCTCGAAGACAAGAGCATATTTTACAGTTTCAGTTTACAGATATCTGAAAAGGAGAATTATTCCTGTGCTAGATGGAAGCAGGGCCATGCAAAGACTTGATCAGCCTATTTGTTACAGAAACATGAGTGCATAGTGCAAGACTAGACTTCCTAATTTATATGGGCAACCTTCAACTTCATGATTTATTCATTCTTTTCAGTTTTTATCTTTGATGTCTGGTTTGCATTTTCTAAAGAGACTTGGGAGGTTAGTGGAATCTTGCTGTGTAAGGTCTGAATGGCCTTGTAAAGAGTTAAAAACAGACAGGAGAGATGCTTTCAGTGATCTTTTTAACAGCCATATCAGTTTTTTCAATGCTTGCATGACACTAAGCGTGTGGAGTGGCAACATTCCAGTTTTTGCAAGAGCTGGCAGATAGAAAAGCTCCTTAATAAAACAACAACATATTTTTCTTTCAGATTTGCAGTTTCTAAATGTCACTTTTTCTTGCTGATTTTATAAAGATCTTTTCTTATTAAACCAAACCAGAGCAATACATACACATGAAACAGATATTCTATACTTCAAAGTAAAGAATTTTCCCTTGATAGAATCAAAAATTATGGTGAAACACTGAAAATTATGTCTTCTTCACACCATTTATTAAATAAATCAAATGGTTGCATCTTTCTGAAAAAAAAAAAACAACCAAAAACCTCTTCTAATTCTATGCATAAAGTGGCACAGTACACTGAACAGAAAGGATGCTAATTTACAGACACTTTTGGCCATGCATTTAATGTCTAAAAGTTTGTCTTCTCACTGTAATTCAATGAATTTTAGTAAATAATGCACCTGCGCTATTTATTATTTATTGAGAGGTACACTTCAGAATTACTTCCTGACATGTAACTTGAACAGTATAATACTTCAAGAAATTGCATGAAGTGAAGAAAAATCTAGTAATAATCATACTGTAAATAAGGTTTTAATTGAACAGAGCCAGGAAAGAAAATCAAACAGCAGTCCCACCCCTGCTGTTTCTCCTGAAGGCAGAGACAGTATTCAGTCTTGAAGAAGTCAGTATTTGAAGGACAAAGGTGAAAATTTAGAGAAACACAACATATTCTCTCTATCCAGAACAGAAACAGACCCTCATTTTGGTACAAACTTCAGGGAGTTCTGGAGTTATCCCGTGCTCCTGGGCTGCAGGTGAGTCACCGTGGTCAGTCATGTAATTTGCACTGAGCTCTGTTATAAATAACTCCTACTAGCAGCTAAAATAGCTGCCAGTGATGCTCAGCAGATTTGCAGGTTGCATGATTTTTAAGGTCTTAACTGAGCCAACAGCTTCACCTGTGCCTCAGTAGACACCAACATTGCCTATTTTTCTGGGAGGAAGAATGCTTTGCATCATGTCTCTTTCCTTGCTTGCTTTGCAGTTTGTGCCTTCCAGTGACTGGGAAGTTTGGTTTGTGGCAGTTAGTTTTCTACTGCCTTCTGTTTTCCCATTTGTGGAAAAAAAAAGCAAAGCAACAAAAGAATACCCTTTGCTGCAGGTGTAAAGATAAAGCCATGAGAATTGCAGCATCATCTGAACTTCACTTCCTTGATAGACATGTGCCTAAAAATGCTGCCTGAGCTTCTGATTTATGGGGGAGTGTTAAACATATGGGAAGCTCTGGCATGTTTTGAGGGGAGCTATTTCCTGGATTACTGTCAGATTGTGGCTGAATATGTTCTAAGGAATAATTCTTTATACAACCACACTGTTCAGTTGTAAGGAGAGCGTCACGGAAGAACAGTTCTTATGGAAAACTCTCAAGCTCAGTAGATACATATTTTTAACCATCCATACACCAAAACAAAACAGGGTAGCAGCCAGCTACTTAAAACATACCAGCTGAAGGTAATTTCAGGCATGGACCAAAAACAGGACCAGCGTTTTAAGGGGTCTGAAAGAATGTACGTTAATCAACATCAGTCCACACTACGCCACACCATGTTGCTGTGCCTTAGCACAGTCAGGTGTCCCTATCTAGACAATACTTCAGGCAGACTTCTGATTGCAGCAATTGCAGGCGTTCTGCAGGCTTTCTTCAAGTAAATTTACCTGCAGAAAGGGACATTAGGCATGGCTCCTGGACAATAGGGACATTGGCGAAATATATAGTAAGGCAGCCTTTGATATGTGCTCCAAAACCTTTGAAACCAGTGGAACTGGACACAGCACAGAGCACAGAAAAGTTTTTTTTAAATGAAATTTAAATACAGTATACCGAATGGCTTTGCAAGGCCAAATATGTATTTTTTACAAGTATGATACATTTTAGACAATTCACAGGACCAAATTCTGTAGGTGGTACTGAAGTTTCTCAATAATCTGAATTAAAAGAAGGAGAATGACTGCAAAGAGGGCCAAAGATGGTTAATTTAGATGCAGAGCTTGGCCACAGTACAAGGTTGAATTTAAAGATGTAAACAGAGTAATTGCCAGTGCAAAATAGAACCATAAATAATAGTTGGATATGATAATTTAAGATGTAATTTTGGATAATAAGGGTGTTTTCAGAGAGCAGAATAGCAGCGAATGCCTTTCCACCCTGGTGCACCACAATGCTATTATCATTTCCTGCAGTTTTTTAAATGAAGTTGAACTGCATTATCTACAGTAACTATTTCTGTGTCTTTGATTAAATTCATAAACAGACAATAAAAAAACAAAATTACAGGAAATAATGGGGAACACAGCAAAAATGAAAATATGGAGGAATTTTTACTACAACTAAGGATACCTCACAGTGGGTGAAATGATAATAAAGTAAAAATAAGGAGTTAGCAAAATGCTCCTTCAGAGGCACTTGCTGAACAATTCATTTCCTAAATGGCTGAAGAAGAGGTGTGGACAGTGGGCCTGTCATGGCATAGTTGTTCCGTCTCTGTATTTTGGTTAGCTGTAATTATGATGCTGTAGTCACACTTATCATGGAAGTAACTGCACTAAGTATACCTTTTCACACAGGAGCTTCTGCTGGTGGTGTGGCTTACTGGTAGTGTGAGTATAGATATGACTACCATACCCTCACAATCGCAGATGTGAGCTAATAGCTAGTAAAAAGCTGCTCAGCTCCCAGTCTCTGCAAGAGATTCTTTATTGCCTGTGTGGGTTAAATTGGGGCACCCAAATAGGAAGCCCTGAATCTTCTCCAAGATGTGAATAAGATGCAGGTCTGTGAAGAATTGAAAACTTGTTATTCAATTAAAGGAAAGGAAATTTAGCTGCAAAGGTTATCAGAAGCAGATGGGATCAGGCACTTTTGTTTTACTTCAGAAAAAGAAGAGTAAGAAGACTGTTCACTTTTCCATATTTGATGCTTTTCTTGCATACTTTTTTTCCTCACATCAAATGGCCAGGCCAGGAGGGATGGTCTTCCAAACTGGAAAAGAAACCTCAGAAAATGTTTTGTTTCAAGAAGGAGAAAAGGACTGAGATTTCAGACTGATGATTTTCAGAATGAATCCATCTACAAATGATTTTATTATTTATTTTTAAAAGAACAAAATCTACATACACTGTCTTTATTCTGCTTCATTCTTGCAGTGATAGACTTTCATCTGGAAGGACTATTGCTTTCTGTCTAGACTTGAATTGTTTTGTTTCTAGCTGCTGGGAGAGAGGAAGTTCCCCTTCACATTGAGGCACAGCAAAAACATCCTGAAAAAGCTCCAATGTAATTGCCAAATTCTGCCCTTAATTACCCTTCTGTACTTGCACTGATTTCCACAGCGATCAGAAAGTCTGCGTTTCCAGTGCTGAAATGTCCACATAGGTTTTTCTTCAATTAAGCGGAACGTATACCCACATATTTTTCAAAGATTAGAACGTTTTCAGTCACTTCAGCACCATTAGCAAATAGTGCAGAGTAACATCAATGGAGCAGCTGGGGCTGAGGACCTGAGAACACGTGGGGGGTTGCTGCAGAACAGCTTTGGCCTTGCCCCACTATGGCATTACTGTGGTCTTTGTAGCCAAGGAAACTGCCAGCTCCAATGGGACTGGTGGGGACTAGAAAAGGAGGGACAGTGAAAGGCGAAAGAGAGATTCAAGCCCTGTGGGAGAGTTCATCCACTCAGGGATAGCAACAGAGCAGAAAGAAGGGAAAAGATAGTGGTGAGAGGATGTCACTGAAAGAAACAAGAACCATTCTCATGGAGGACTGGCAGTGAATGTGGAGGTGCAGATGCCTTTGCACAGTACAGGGGGGATTTGGGGTTAACTGAGGATGTACAGGTGGATGCTTAGACCACACATGTCAGTTGTAGTGGAAATGCTAAGCCATGCCTTGAAACACTGATTGATCACCTGGTAAGAAGGCAGGGCCCACCCAGGGGAGCTCAGGTGCACACAATGTACCAGAGTGACCAGAATGGGTGGTGCCAGGATCCACTCCTTCCCAGACCTCATTTAAGGGCTGGCAGTGGAGGTGAGGGTATCTCTTTAGAGTTCCCTATGTACCTGAGACCTTCTAAAGGTAAGCAGAGTCTTTTCTTTGTTTCTGTGCTTACAGCTGTTGTATTTGGGCAAATCTTCTTTTGCTGCAACCTGGGACTTTGTTACTCTGCTGGCACTGATGCACTTTCTGTTGTGTTATGTTTGTGCATTCCCTTACTGGTTTGGAGTATTTGATTCCATGAGGGAGTAGTATTTAGTGGCTGAGCATCTGGAGTGGATCTTTATCTGCATGGAATTCAGATTTTGTTTACTGGCAGCATGCTGCAATACAGCTTCCATGTGATAAGATAGAACAGGTGGGGAACAACTTCATTTCTGCTCTGAGCTAAGGTGCATGTGTAGGTACACTGTAAAAACCTGAGTGAAGTTTGGTTATCCTTTGTTATAGGACTGCCAAGGATAATCGTTTTGGAGAAAAATGTTCTCCTTTACTGGGGGACAGAGGACAAACACAGACTTATCATCTTATTTGTATTATATCCTGTGTCGCTATTGGTTCTTTTGCACCTAATCTAGCAATGTAAATGGCATTTAAGTGTCTATAATGCTTCTGGAAGGTATTTGGTCTGTATTGCTAGAGATCAGTTTTCTTTCCTACCTTTTAGGAAAGCCTACAAAATATACGTTATTGATGTGTCACTGAACACCTGAGGATTACTTCTTCTGAAAGGGATGGTGCATTTAGCTGCTGCATCTCATTTTAACTTGTGTCCATATGTGCACAAGAACAGATATATAGTAAGATCTCTGCAGTAAATTATATATATTTACTTAAGAAATAAATACCCATATCATCTGTATTAAATTTTGAAAAGCTATCAGATTAAAGTTATTTTGTCTCATATGCCTTACTATTAATGTTCACCTAGATGGGACAGCTGCTAGATACCAATTTCTGTGCCATCTGGTCTCAAAGATGACAAAAATCCTGTTTCCTATGAAAGTAGCTTTACTATGTGGTGCCACAGGACCTGTCTAAACTCTCAGAGCTGAAGTGTGCCTTTTACTTCATACAAGTGTTTTTAAAGCTGCTTTGTGGAAGTCTGCTATTGGGTTAGCATCCACATTGCCCTTTCAAGTGTGAGCCATGGGGTTCTCTTGCAGCATTCTGACCACTTTTTCTTTTAATAACAGATATATTCTTCATATTCATTTGCTGGACATAAATTCATGAGAACATGTAATTTTACTTGACCTTTAAGAAGCTGAACAACATGGGTGTTTAGTGATTAATGTGGTACAATTCCTTTGTAAACAGTTTTCATTCACTTGGCCTGCAGTCAAAGCACCTGAATTAGTTCTAACACCTTGTCTTGACAGGAAGATGTAATTATATTAGTTTCTCAGTTTTTGCAAATAATCTTTTTAGATTCAATGCTCAAATTCCAAGCAGCTTGGTGCCCACATGAGACCTCCTCTGTCATCTTGAGGATCAATTATAGACAGAATGTCAGCTACTAATCAACACTAAGAATTAGTCTAGATGTAGGTTTTCCAAACTACTGAATTAATATGATGTTATTATCAAGTTCCTTGATGAACTGCAATGAAAATGCATTTTATATGGTATCATAATTGCATGTAATGCTTCTGTAATGAGAGTTCATTTCTTCAGAGGAGTAATCAATGCCGAAACTCAGGAAAAAAAGAGTATTTAAGTATGAAATGAAGAGGCCAGCTAAACTCTAATAGCTTTTGCTTTGTTTGAATTGGCAGGGGACCTTTCTAAAATCAGCATCGATGAAAAACAGAAATAAAGGAACAACTCTTTTACACTGAGTAGACATTCTTGAAGACCTTGAGACCAGGACTATGCAGCACCATCAGATTAAAACCTGTGTGCCTAATAGCACAGCACTGAGATAGACATTGTAACTTAGTGACCACATCCACACCTTAGGCCTGTAAGATGTGAGCAGTTTGCAGCTATGCTATGCACGGTGAGGTTTCTTTTTGCCCTTGCATTTTAAAAACTGAAAAAGCAAAGGTATTCCATTTAAGTTAAAACTTCAATGGCATTCTCTTCTTTTATGGTGACTGAGCAGTTCTGATGAAATTTGCCTGCTGTTTTTGTCCCTGGGTGCACAGGTGATGTGTCGGGGACAGGCAAAGGATAGGAGCACTTGGGAAATGTCTGTGAGGAGCTGGGCACAGAAAGGAGAGCCACAGGTGTAAGGAGACCTCCAGTGTTCCACTGTGCATCCCCTGCTTTCAGTCTGGCAGGGATTTACAATTTCTAAATGGGTCACTTTATGTAACAGACTATACCTGAAACGTTGCTGATTTCTGTAAGTTAATATTTTGCACACTAACTATAGAAAATGCTTTAACCCTGTAACCTAATAATATAGCAGCATGTTGAAAGAATTTCTATTCTGATGAGAGATCACACATTTCCTACAGTCATCACTGTTCTTGCCTATACATGAAGTTAATCATTATAAAAAGGCAGTATGTATCATTCTTTAGCTAGAATTAAACTATTGTAAACTATAAAGATGGAAGGATATACTAAGGATAGGTTTGGCCAAGGACCAGATCTGTGTTGGAAGTTATTGACATGCATCACTTTGACACAGATGATCAGAACTGTGCCAACGCACTTGGTTTTTTTTCCCCCCATCACAGGACTTAACAGTCCTGTAAGTGGAATGTGTGTCTCTTTCAGGAGAGAAGGCAGCCAAGCTCCTGGTGCTCCGTATGCTTGAATTAAACTGGCCTAATAATTTGCCTGAGTCTACCTAGCTTTTAATTGCCTAGACAGCCAGAATCACTCTTTGATCAGATAGATCTGTTGTGTCATAGAATCACAGCTTTGATTTCTTTCTGATCTTCTCACCTATCAATGTGTCATCAACTGCTAACTGCCTCTGTTATGTGCCAATGAAATAAATTGTGGCTGTGCTTTTCTGGCCCAGTCTGGTAGCATCCTTTCTGGAAAAAGAACAGAAATACAGGCCCAGAACAGAGGCAGTGACTGACACATGGTACTGTACAGGGACAGACACAACTGTGAATGAGAGGCTACGGGGCACTGCTGGGGATACTCCTGTATATAGGAACCTAGAAACAATCACAATGGGACCAAATGCTGTCTGAAACCAGCATCCTTCTCCAAATCTGGCTAGTAAAAGATGTAGAGGGAAAATGAGGGATGCACAGAAAATATTTGTCCAGAAATACAATGCTGGTTTGCTACATCTTGTAGCTCAGAATTCCTGAAGTCTCTGGAGTTATGTGTTTAGGAGTCCACAGCAAACTTTCCTTCTTTGTTTGTCCATCTGTTTTCATTAGCCCTGTAACTTAGTGTCTTTGGCATCCAAAACTAGGAGACCATTTATTCACCTTTTCCAAAGTCAACAGATCTGAAAAGGCCCTGTTCTCTTTTGGGGACAACCAAGTACTTTCCCCTCCAAGCCTTCTGAAGATGTAAAAGTGATTGAGTGTAATGAACTTCAGAAATCCTTTATCAGTGATAGCTTGCCCATAACAATGGGAACAGTCCAGTGTCAAAGTTACTTATCACTGCAGAATCACTTGATCTTTGCATCAGTTTCTTCTACTGACACCTAGTTCTAGGCTTTCTAACTTTTCCAGGCCTGAATTAGAATATAGTGAAAGTGACTTACTGCTCTGAGCAGCATTTATTTTCTTGCTTCTCATTTGGCATAAGCATTCATGCCTGCCTTCAGGAACTAAAATGCAATTGGAATTCCTTACCATACAAGGAGAGCAGTGGCAGCCATCTGTCTTACCAAGTGGCAAAGCTAGCTCTATTGTGCAAGGCAGAGGATATAGCTGCCACTGACCAGTTTTCAGATCAGCCAAGAAGGGTACTAGTCACAATTTGGTAACAAAGAAGGAATTGCTTAACCCTTTCTGATTATGAAAGCTTATTGGAAAGCTCCTAGAGGAGGCAATCTCCAAGTAAATATGCTTCCTCTTTGGCTGCTAGCCCTTAAATGAGGTTAGGGAGGGATGGACTCTGTATCTACCTCTTCTGGTCCCACATGTGAATTGCTGACACTTGTGCTCCCAGGGCTGGCTATGGCCCTTTGATGGGTGCTCAGTCACTGGTTCAGGCTGTGACCTAATGGTTCCTGTACAGGCGCCCTTAGGAAGCGTCCAACCAAAAGGGGGCCTGAACCGGCCCTGTAACACAAGGGGGAGCCCTTATAACCTTAACAAACGCTCATCCAGTTGGGCTGAGTTCAGTCCCTGAATATGCTGCTGTAATGCTATAGGTGAGGAGATGTAACTATGTGTCTCTTAATATATATCTATTATCATATCTTAAGGCAACATCTGGTTCCCTTAAGAATCATGGTAGGCTTTATTTTGGATATGCTATGGGAAGTTTGCATCTGTGCACTGACACTACCTCCAGCTTCCAGCACCGAGCATATGCTTGTTGTGGGAGCCTAGGAAGCTGAAGCACATTTAGATTCCCTGTAACTGTTCCTTGTACAGTACATCACCCTGGATTTCATTTCAGTAGTCTGCATTTTTTTTAGTGAAACCTTTGGGAAAAGACCAAAGTGGAAAAAATGGAGTTTTACCTCTGAACGCAGGATGAACACTTCTTCAGAGTGAAGAACAGCAACTAACTTTTGCTTGGGTAACAGCATAGTGTATAGGGCATTTTTATGTATACGCATCTCACATCTGAGGCAATAGCAGCTATTTATACCAGCTGCCGAGCTGTCTGTGGTTTCATTTCCCGAATACATTTTCAGTAACTACTTCCAATGCAATCTAAGCAGACTGCTAATAATATTTTACTTTCTTGCAGTATAAATTACCCAGTAATTTTTAAAAATGATTTTTCTTTATTGTTTATCTTTTTACTGTGAGTGTTGTTAACATCCTTGTAGATCTTCATTTAACTTTAGCACTGGTCTACTCTTTCATACAAATACGATGCTGGAATGCATTTGGGAACTTAAGACATATCACAGAAGATTTATATGTATGCAGAAAAAAAGGTGACTATTTTCTTAAAACACAATGTCTCTAGGTATTTGATTTACTAACAATCAGGTTTACAACTGTTGCAAACAAGACTGCAATCACTTCCTGGAAGTGTTTTGCAGGAATGGATCAGGAGATGCATTATGACTAGAATAGAAGGGATCAAGCAATCAAGAGCAGCAGAGGAAAGCAGCATAGGAAGCTGAAGTCATTTGTTGATGAATTAGTGGAAGAAGCCAGATCACAGTTGAGGTCTTGGGGGCCTCACTGTTGTCCTTGTTTTTTGATCACTTTGCTCCATCTTGCATGACCAGGGCCAAAATTCACACATGCAGTATTTCTTTCCAGTGAACAAATAACATTTGGTTCACTTCCAGCAGCAAACTTTCTTATACTTAATCAAACAGTTTATTAGAGCATGAAGGAAAATTGGTCATGACTTCAGTTCCTGTACTGCCTGAATTAACAAGCTGGCTGTTGCCAACACTAAACTAGGAAGTGCTAATGGTAATTAAAATCTATTTTCACACAGACCTCACAGTTTTAAGGCAGAGAAGTACTTGATACTCATGTGAATTTCCAGACTGTGTATTAAAAATAAAAGGTGCTACTTTCCACAAGATGATATTATCTATGGGGAAGAAATAATTAATAATTATTGAATTATTAATGCAGGGTGTGATGTGGTATTATTCTCCTTTAGAGTGTTTATGACTATGTATGTGCTCTAAAATCTTTGTTATGAGAAGTCTGAAACTACATTTTACAAGTATTGCTATTTTTTTTGTTAACAGAAATATAACAATGAAAATGTTATAATAGCAAAATACAGAAAAGATAGTCTGTCCATTTCAATATTAGCACTATCAGCAACTTCACTGTCATTTGGTAAAAGTCCATGTGGACTCGTTCAGTCAAGTTTCTCTCAGGTGTGTTTAGGTAAAACACCTTATATTAACAAAGTACTCTTAACCCAAGCTGAAGTGGTACTGGGTTCCAAAAGGCAATCTTATTAATTATTCAACATATTCACACTATACAGTGAGGAAAATAAGAGAAGGATAATCATACTTTGTTTTCCACTTCATTTTCTAAGCCTGCTTCCTGGTTAATTCAATCCACTGGATCAGAGGGAGGGATGGACAAGAGAGAGACTGAAGATTTTGACTGTCAGATCAACAGGGGATTTGAATTAATGTTCTTTTGCACAGAATGGAAACATATGGGCTGCAGGGTGCAGCTCTCCTTGGAAAATTACTGCCAAAACAGTGCCATCTCTATTAACAGAGCTGCTGGCTTGTGAAGCAGAAATCAGTTCTTTCTTACGTTAACCTTCAAAAAGCACTTTCAGAGTTACTGCATGGTAATACCCGTCTCTTTCTGCACTACAACATTGCCTATTAAAACTCTATTCCAAGTCACATCTGTACAGCTCTCTAAGTGTTTCTGTAGTATGAAACATCCTATGGACTACTCTTATGGTAATATGGAAGAATCAAAATTATGTTCATTCAGCCTCCTAACTGTTACTAGGATCTCATTTTCCTCACATGAGAAAGTAAAGCACACTTATGAAATATCTTCTATTAAAATATTGTTTGTTCCCTGGTATGGCATATTGCTCAATTTGTCTGCATGTCAGCTGATTTTCAAGGTGGAAGTTCTGTTCTCCTATATAATTGGATACAGATACTTCCTTTAGATACTTCTTCTACAGGTGTTCTAGTTTGCTTTCCCACAGGAAATAGTGAGGATCTCTCATTTCCTTCCTTGCAAGCTCTGCAATTAACAGTCTCTTCAGATAAAACGTTTAAGATTTAAACTTAAACTCCAAGAATAAAATGCTAAAGTTACAGTAATCTATACAGGACTGCCTCCAGTGTGCAACCCTTTGTTTCTGTGGAAGCCCACACCTCAGTCAGCACATGTAAGGAAGGAGGGTTATTATTAAGGCTTTGTATAGGAATGAAAGATTTGGTGTTTTCTGTTACAGCCTGTAATACCATATACTGTATTATCTTACATAACTTCCTTAATTTTCTCTGTGCTTCATCTCTCAATGTAAAATAACACACACTACTGTGTGAATTCACTATGGGACTTTGGACTAGACTATAGGCTACAATGTAAAAGGTAAGGCAAAAATGTTATCTGTCTTGCCATTTCTTTTTTCCCTTTTTCTCACATCATGTCTTCAGCATTTCAAGGCTGTTTTCAGTGCAATCTACGAAATATGTGCAAATAAAACACACAGATCTGCTGGGTGACTCTACCTTTTCCTAATTAAAATAGCACTACAATTTTGCAACCCACAGAAGGGAAGGGAAGCTAGTATTAGCATTCAGACACTTCAGTTCCCAGTTACGAGAAGGAAAACAGATGTGCAACCACAAAGTGGGAAAAAATCTGAACCCTAGCAAAATTGGTTATGTTTCATAAGGAATGAATTTGGTAAATTTTAAGGATGTTATAATTAATGACCATGACTTGTTCAAGATTTACAACTTGTTCTGCATTTGGCTACAGTTATTTCAATTTAATGATTTTTATCACTGACAGAATTTATTCATTCACTAATCTATCAAAAATGATTTGCATGATATAAGCCCTCAAAAAAAAAAAAAACCTCTGAAGTTAATATCTTTCAGTTAATTTCTCCCATCTAATTTTGTGGATGATGTAGGCAAGCTTGTGTTAGTAGTCTTTCTTTCTATATTTTAGGCAAAGCAAGTAGAAAAAAAATCCAGTGCTGTATCACAGAATTGTAGGGATGGAAGGGACCTCTAGATATCATCTAGTCCAACCCCCTGCAAAGACCCGCTCTCTAGACCAGGTTGCACATCTATGAGACCTGCCTGAAAAATCAAGAGTTTGTCAGAAGAATGTGTTTGCTTCATCAGATTTTTGGATTTATGTGGGGGGGGGGGAGGAAGTTAGCACTATTTGTATGATATAAAGGTGAGTGTGAATGGGACCAGCAGGGAAAGTCAGTGTGTCTTTGCAGCTTAGTAGCAGAATTAACTCTGTCCCATTTTGCTTGGGGGAATTTTTACCACTAATATAATGTCAAAATGGCTGAACTACATCTGGTAGCTTGAGGGCTTCCTCTGCTTTCTGTATCTGCCCCAATTCATGTGACACAAACCCACAGCCCAGTCCCGAGAGAGAACTAAACCTGGGACAGAAATACCTGAGTGTAAGGAAGCTGTGGAGCTGCTGCAGCCCAGGGGAAGTGGAGAGATCAGGAGATGACAGGATTCTAAGAGGCAGTTTGACACACTGGAACTTTGGCCTAATTCTTTCCCACTGGTAACCTCAATGACTGGTTGGAAATATTTTGCCTTGAAACTCTGCTCGTTACTCTCTACAAATCTCACTTTCCTGTAGGCGTTTGGTAGGGCATAACTTAAAGTTGAGGTAAATATCAAAATTCTTAAATTTGGCATTTATTTATTTAAACTGAATCAGACAATTGTAATGGCTGAAAGGGACTTCTAGAGATCATAGAGTCCAACCCCCTGCCAAAGCATCTCCCTAGCCCAGGTTGCACAGGTAGGTGTCCAGGTGGGTCTTGAATGTCACCAGAGAAGGAGCCTCCACCACCTCTCTGTGCAGCCTGTGCCAGTGCTCCGTCACTGCACTGTGAAGAAGGTTCCACACACATTTGGGCAGAACATCCTATGCTTCAGTTTGTGGCCGTTTCCCCTCAATCCAATTGTCACACACTGCTGACAAGAGTCCAGCCGCATCCCTTTGCCTCCCATTCCTTAGATATTTATAGATGTGGATCAGATCCCCTCTGTCTTCGTTTTTCAAGGCTGAACAGACCCAGATCTCTCAACCTTTTCTCAATAAGGGAGGTGTTCCATGCCCTTTATCATCTTTGTGGCCCTGAGCTGGACTTTTTCAAGGAAATCCCTGTCTTTTTTTTTACTGGGGAGCCCAGAACTGGACGCAGTACTCCAGGTAAGGCATCACCAGGGCAGAGTAGAGTGGGAGGATCCCCTCCCTCGACCTGCTGGCCACACAATCTTTAATGCACCCCAGAATGCCATTGGACTTCTTGACCACCAGGGTACACTGCTGGCTCATGGCCAGCCTGTTTGTCCATCAGGACGCCCAGGTCTCTTATCAGAGCTCAGCAGGTCTGAAGATCTTATTTAAAAACCACACAGCTAGTTACTTCCTCTGTCAAAAGCTGTGGAGATGAGACCTCTGGTAGCACACTCTGGAGAAGAGTACTGACTCCAAGATGACTCTGAATTCCTCTCACTACCACTTGCATCCCCTGTTTCATCTGGGAATAAAAACCTCATTTTGACAGGATACAGAAACTGTTTTAAAACTTTCCTTTTCTTACGGCAACTGCTATGCTTCCTCAGATCCTTTCACTTTCCTTTTTTTCATTCATTTTTAATAGGGGAGATATTGAACTACTGAGAAACAATATTTTCAATTTCTCTTTGGTAAGAACCTTGTGCTTTTGGGACACAGGTGTCATTTGAGCTGTACTTTGACTCTGCATTTGCTTCTTTTAACGTCCACAATAATGGTTAATAAAATGCAGATTAAAGCACTGGCCTCTTTTTTTAAGATTGTGGCTGTGAAGAATAAAAATACTTTTGCTTTGTATGTTTCTGTCATCCAAGACAGGTTATTATTTTTTTTTTATCCAGCAAGAGTCTACCTGTTCAAAAATCCAGAAGCCACCAAAAAGGGGGAAAAAAGCGTGCTAGAAAAGTGAGAAAACCTGAGTTTTAAAATAAACGCAGTTTCAAGAGTTGATGAATTATGCAAAGTAACCATTTTTTTCCTACTTTGCTGAAGAAAGACTGGGTGCAGGTCCTAAATCGTATGCTAAAATGTGTGAGAAGAAAAAATAAATCCCATCATATTTATTAAGTGTTTTTAATTTATTTAATTTTTAGGTTAGCCCTTGCAAAACCCTTTACCCACTTACTGGAATGAATAAGACTATCAAACTTGTACTATCCCATTGTATTATAATGTCTATAATCTTCTGTGTTTCTCTAGATAGAGGCCACAGTCCGTAACAAGGAGGAAAAAGGGTGCTGGGGAATATGACTAGGGCTGCTCTGTAGGAAGGCATGAGCCAGAAAGAGCTCCCAGCACAGTCTGTTCCCTCACTGGCCAGGCCACAGCCCCACTGCATCTGGCAACAGCAGGCAGAAATCAGTGCAGATAACGGAGTCCACCTGCAGCCCCAGATGTGACACGTGAAGAATCAGGTCTAGGGTCCTTCCAGTGAGTCCAGTCACGAGCAGCAGGAGACAGAGACAGGACAAGGCTACAGCGCAGTTCCATTCCACGTGGCAGGCGGGTTCCTTTGCAGAGATCAGGGTAGGATAATGGCTGCTCTCTGTGATTGACGTATGAATGCCCTCAGAGCCCTAACAAAGCATTACTTACATACAACATACATTATATTAAGTACATGCGTTTCAGTTGATCAAAGCGCTGCTAGTACAAAAAGCCTTGCTAAAGACAACACTGGTTTTGAATTTTGGTCTACTGCTCTTTGACTTTTTTGTCAACTTGTGTTTCCTGTTGATAGTGTGAAATAATCTGAACGAGTATGAAGCTGTTGATAAAAAGGAAAAGCAAGCCAGCCAACCATATAAGTAAAAAGGTGTTATAACCTTTGAACTCCAGAAAATATGCAGGAGCAAGCCACAGGCCTTGTCCAACAAACCACAGAAGGAGCAGCAACACAGCGCGACGCCAGGACATGTTAATATTAGGTATTACGATGGGCAAAAGGCAGAGGTACCAGATGAAGTACTGGGATGTGCACACTTTGTTAAAACTCACAAAAATAGCAGTGTGTAGGAAACAACAAAAAACAAGGTCCTTGTAAAACGCTACAGACACAACCAGGAGCAGCAGAAGCTGGGGCAGGAAAGCTGCGAGCCCGAGGGCAAAACTCCATTTGCTCTCCGCAGTTAAATACAACATGTAGAAATAGGGAGAGAAGTTGTGTCGGATATCCCTCCTGGTCAGGTGGTAGAGGTAGGCGTGCTCCAAGAACTCCCAGCCATACAGGCGGTAAAACACCACGGTCAGAGCGGCCAGCACGGATCCAGCGACCGCTCCGAAAAGCAGCACGTCGCGGTTCAGCACCCGGACGACCCTCCGCCAGAAGCCCCCTATGGCCGTAACCCTGTCCGTCCCGCCCCGCCCCGCCGCCCTTTCCCCGCTTCCCCGCAGGTGCAGCGCTATGGGCAGCGCGTAGGTCAGCGGGTAGATCTTGAGGTGCACCGCCAGCCCGTAGCACAGCGCGGCCCACCCCGCGCCGCCCGCTTCCAGCAGGTGCAGGACGGCCAGCACCAGCGCGGCCACCAGCGCCTCCGCGTTGCCGCGGCTGGACACGGCCATGGGCAGCGGGTTGAGCAGCCAGGCTGCGGCGCAGCACCCGCAGGCCCGCCCGGGGGAGGCCCCTCGGCGCCGCAGGACGCGGTAGGCTAAGGCGGCGACCGCCAGGTCCCCGGCCACGAAGAGCAGCTTCCCGAATTGCTCGCTGAGGTAGACGTTGGGCGTCAGCAGCCAGGCCAGCAGCGGCGTGTAGCGGTAGGTGGCCCGCCGGTAGGGCGACCGCCCCTGGGTCACCAGCCGCGCCGCGTCCGTGAACACCCGGTAGTCGACGTCGGTGTACCGCACCCGCATGGCCGCGTCCTGGTGCAGCCCGTACAGTACCAGGCTCACCCTGGCCACCAGCCCTCCACACAGCGCCGCGCGCAGACCCGCCATGGCCGCGCTCGGCAGACAGCGGGACTGAGCATGCGCGGCTGTGGGGCGACGGCGCGTGCGCGGCGCGGCGCTGGGGGTCTTAAGGTGCCTCCTTGTAGGGACCGCGGTGGTTTTGGGGCTCGTCTGATGCTGTTGGCGCGGGCGTCCCCCGGTCTCGTGAGGCGGCTCCGGAGGCAGGGAGAGAAGCGTCAGCAACACGCTGCCCTCTGTTAGTGATGGCTTTTCGCTAGTCTGCAGTGCTCGGCTGCACAGAGGGCGGTCCCGCAGAGCCTGAGCGGAGGGGCAGCGCCTGTATGGCGGCTCCGAGCCCTAAAGCTCTACACGTGCTGTATAAGTTCAGAAAGAAAAAGGTAACACCTGTTATTTTGCCCTCTGCGAGTGGCTTTGTTTTGCCTAGGTGTTTGAGCTCTCTCTAGAACCCTTAGGTAGGCTTCCTTCCGTGTTAATTCCCTCATTTATTTGTCTTAGGAGCAGCACTATGAACACCAGAATTGAAAAAGAAGTGTTCACACTAAAAATAAGTATCAGTCTCACTATATATTTTAGCAATAGCTTTCATACTTTGACCTATGCCGTATATTTCTTCACATATGAATTGTGGCTGACTGAAAAGCACGTTTATTGCTGCTTTAAATTTTTGTAGTGAGTGTTTATTTTTGAGAAAACAATAACAAAAAACCTGGCAGATCTTTCACGTTTGGTATGTTAAGTCATGGAAGATGCCCTAACTGGCAGGCTGCTCAAGTGATGAGAGATTTCTGATGGTGTTCGCAACTTTTTCTCAGTTGTCTGTTTTGCTTTGTGTAATTATACAGAAGCATATAGGCTAGTGGCCAGTGGGAGAAACATACTGACTGACTCAGAGAATCGTTTTTTCTCTGTTTGTATAGTTCACTACACACTGCCATATGTAGACCCCTCCAAAAGTGATGCCTCCTACTTATTTCCGTGGAGAATGCAACAAAGAGCACAATAATACCATTGGATAGAGCAAATTCTCAGCTGCAAAATGCTATTTCTCAGCATAGTCACCACTGTTACCTATGCATTTTTGTCAGCCAAGAGCCTGCATGGCATGTTCCTCAAAATCTGCACCAGTGGAGGTTACCCACTGTTTCACAGCTGCTATGATAGTGTTGTTGCTGAAATGTAGCAACACTCACTGTGATCATATCCACTTTCTGGTCTACTTAAGCATTCAGAAAGCATTAATGAATGTCAATGGGAACAGTTTTTTTCTGCATAGAGTAACAGTCCTACACCTTTGCTTCATCAGCACTTCCATGTCAGATGCCATTTTGCCAGACTATCTCTCTGCTGCCATCTGTCACATGGCAACAACATGTAAAATCTGCCTTCAGTGTCATGGGCCAGCATAATAAAATAGGTGATGTTACTTTCAATGCAGCCTTAATACTAATCTGAATGTCTTACATAGGAATCATCAAATGATTTATCCATTAATTTACCATATGAAACCATTAAGTCCTAAAGCTAAGGTATTTTGGGGATGGAGCATGAGGGTGGTTGTTGTTGCTTCATAAGTAATTGCTTAGTCACTACTGCTTTTCTACTTTGGAATGAGAAAGATTGGTGACGTTTTATCTCCTTCCTCCTTTTATTTCTTTTGTACCACAAGTGTTGGGATGTTGTACAGAAATCTTTGTCACCTCATCTTTTGCAGTGGACAAGGTTTCCTTTGAAAATGCTAGCAATTAACAGGGGCTTACAGAATCATTGGAACTGAAATCACTTCATATTCTATGGAACTACAAGTCCAAGAAAAATTGTGCATGTAGATACTCATTCCTAAGTTTTTGTTTCATAAAGTTTATTGCTAAATATTAACTTTTCTTGCCATTTTCCCATTTCCTCCCAGTATTGTCTGCAATTCTTCTGTTACTACCTTTAATTGAATATGTTTTATTATTTCAGATACTTTGTGAAAGCTGTCTATTGCTGGAAGAGAATTCATTGCAGTTAATTTGATATCAAGTTAAATGTTACTGTTTAAATAATACTAGTTTAATAAATAAACGTTTCCATTTAGTGGTCTCTAAGATGCTCTTTTTGTTTGTTTCTGGCAGTTTGTTTTCAGACAAATATTTTATTCTCCTCTGAAGTGAACAGAAGTTGTGAGGCTGTCCCTAGTGACTGTTTATCTGGATTCTAAAAAAGAAAAGGTAGGTAATTTAATTCTAAAGTGTTCTAAAGTTAATAAGATGGAAAAAACTACCTTAGCTATTGTTGTATATTATATAACTGTATGACATTGCCCATGTTGAAAAAATAATTGATTTTCCTTATCAATAATTTAACATCTTGAAAATAAGCCTGAAGCTCTGCAGAGAATTAATGTCTGGCTCAAAAAGGTATTTGGCTTCAGATTTGATACCAGCTTGCTTAACCTGATTTGTCATGTACTGTAGACTTTAATGCAGGAAGGAGGGCAGTCTTATTAAAGCTGTAAATCTGTTGTTCCTGTAAAATGCTGCTTTTATTTATATAAGTTGCGAGGAGCCACTTTTAGAAAATGCTAGCAAATAAAAACTAATAAAACCACTGAGACTGAAGCTGATTGATTCCAGTGCACATGAAAATGGAAACAGCATGAAGGAAAATGTGGAGTGGAGTTGAGTGTAATCATGCTTAAAATATGAATTAAATAGAAACGCTTATGGAAATAGATGCACATCTATTTTATATGCACCTGTGTATGTGCATATATGTAAACAGACCTCTTCTGACACACACTGTGTATTTGGGCTACATAGTCTCAAAGATGATACCATCAGATATTTTATAAACTGGAGGCTACTGAAGAGATGTCAGCAGTGAACTAAAAGATGATTTTGATAGCATGTGGGAAGGAAGATCTTGGAGAATAGGTGATATATGATCTTCAAACTTCTAAAAAGAGAGTTTCATTCACTGTGCAATGATTTATTAGGATTCCCTTTCAATTTCTTTGTTTTTTGAACTTGGAATTTTTCCTTACAAGAGAAATATTCCTGTGTAATGTACATTTCAACTGCCAGTGTGATTGATAAAGCAATTGGTAGGATCAGTTTCTTGCAGCACATAAAATTTGATAGAAAAAGTGAGTAACATTTATGTTAGATATTTTGGGCTTGGTAAAATAAATTATTTTTGCAAATATAAATGATGCCTTTCAAATATTTGCATTGTGTTGAACTTCATCTATTTTTGGCAAAAGGAAAGTATGGCTAAGATTATATAATGACATGTTCACTTTTGCTTTAATACTGGAATGAATAATACAGTAGGTTTTTCAGAAATAAGATGAAAAACACATTAGATCTCTTCACAAAAGTGTCACTATTATAAATATAAGATCACAAGTTTGCACTTAATTTTTTTTCTGTTAATATACGTAATTAATACTGATGGATAGATCTCTTCCCTTACTCATGCATTATGCTAAAAATGTGGCTAGTCAGAGAATGTGATATTACTCGTAAAGGAATTCTTTTTCATCACATTATGGTTTCTCACAACACGTTTTAAGTGTTTGCAAGGTTCTGCTTGCAGTGATTATGTTGGTTGTGTGGTAGCGTAGTGAGTAAAATGCTATAGCCCGTCAGGAAAAACAGGTGCCTGTAGGGAAACCTGATAAAAGTCATTATTTCAGAAAAAAAACCTACAGCTGAGAAAATGTGTGTGGAAGGATTGTCAGCAAGAATAAGTCTTTTTGAAGTATGATGCTGACATAGGGAGAGATTAACGAAAACATGGCCTGATTTGATTTAAGGCAGCCATAAGGGTCCTAAACAGTTTTCAGACATAATACATAAAAAATAAGTGAATAAGGGAAATATTTTGAGTCTATAGACACTTAATGCAATGTTTTCCAATTATTCTGAGGAAGAAAAGAGACAAACCTTGGGAAGTATCTGTTTCACATTTCTCACATGATTCTTTTATCAAATATAAAAGATAGGTTGTAGTTATAGCAGGAAAAATCTTGTCTTGAGTGTGGGAAAGGCCACCATCTTCTGTATTGGTGAGACCTTTGCTAATACCCAGTTCCTGAGGTCATATGGAGATGGATGAGGCAGAAAACTATGTTTTGGTCTTCTGTTCTCATTTTTTAGATTGACAAGTGGGCATCAAATATAGAAAGAAAATCGTATCAGCTCTGCTACTAAGTTTGTTTTTCTTCGACTCTGCTTTCAGAACAGGTGAGAAGACATGGAAAAGTGCAAGAAATAATCATCAATAATTTGTTTGGAAGTGGGTCTAAGTGACTTCTTAGGCTAAGTGGCTGAAGTAATAAGTGTGGAATTATGGGCTGTAACGCAAAAGTTACAGAGGCTGTGGTTGAGGCCAGAATTTTTATGTCATCCCTTGAAACAATACATGCTGGCACTGGACCACAAACCAAGTACTTTCCTGGATAGCTGAACTATGGAAACTTTGAAACTTGACATCTTCTAGTTTACATGACCACTGAATTCAATGGGATCCAATGACATGTGGATTTTGGTCAAATGTTTTCCTGAGGAAGAAGCAGTCATAGTTTCTCTCAGTCTTCCTCCCACTCACCCCAGTTTCATTTTGTATTTAAGTTCATCCTGCTACTTTTTCTAAATAGGGGAATTCTGGTTTACCTGACAGCCTGTTCTCATGAAGTTAGTGGGAATTTAATCTCTGAATGTTGTTCAGTATTGTGCTACTGCAGTAGAGGTAGGGAAGCACACACAATTTGTATAAACTCACTGGGCCCAAAGCACACAGAAGCAGTTCTGATTAATGAGTCCTTTAATACAGCAGAGAGCTTGTAACCTGCCACAGTTCCACTTCATCCGTTTGAGCATCCTTCTGTTCTGTGCTCTTTTGATCTCCCAGTTAAGAGGACTAGAAGTAGTGTTATACCAAGAAATACTAAATAAACCACCTTAAGGTGGTCAGTGAAAGGAATGGGAATGAAAGGCAAACGAGAAAATAGTGTAACTCTCTCCACTGACCTCTCTTTGAAGGGAGAAGGTGAAATATAATTTCTTTGGTCTTGCAATTTTGTATCAACAACTGTCACCACAGTAGACTTCTGTGTATTACTTGGCATGTTGTGTTTCATTGTAACTAGAATAAGCCATTAGATTGAGTAAGTTTGTTAAAAATTGGAAATTACTGCTGGTGAGTACAGATAGCATTTCTTTAGCGTTCCTGCTCAAAAAATTTGTGGAGAGGCTAGAAAGAAAAAATTTACAGAACTTCTAATAAAATGTGCCCAGTCCTTCAGACTGAGTGCTAGGTGATTTTTCTGAGATATAGGATGCCTGCATTTAGAATGGTTTAAGGATATTTTCTGTGTTTCTGTAGGTACTGTCATGCAGAATAGTTTTGTGAACCTTGGAGAAAGAAGATAGTAGGGAAAGACAGATCTTAACTGATAAGTTGATCTGAAGCACTGTTTTAGGGTGTTTATTTTTTTATTTTTTTATTTTTTTTGCTGTTGTTTGCTTTTGTTCTTGCTTAAAAAGAAAGAAAGGAAAGGAAAGGAAAGGAAAGGAAAGGAAAGGAAAGGAAAGGAAAGGAAAGGAAAGGAAAGGAAAGGAAAGGAAAGGAAAGGAAAGGAAAGGAAAGAAAAGAAAAGAAAAGAAAAGAAAAGAAAAGAAAAGAAAAGAAAAGAAAAGAAAAGAAAAGAAAAGAAAAGAAAAAGCCTTTGTACAGTTACACTGAGTAATTCTGGCTGAAGATTTGCTGTAGGAGTAAAGCTCTCAGTTGTTCCTGCAAATTCTATGAGAAACATGACTGACACTATTAGAGATGCCTTTAGTGCTCCTGCATGACAAAGGTCTGCAGCAGTAATTCAAAACACTGGGGAATGAATGTTATCCTGAGCATCACTCCTAAGTGCTGTGTTCAGGAATTATCCCTTCTTCCAGAAGGTAACAATGGTCCAGCAAAGTTACACAGAGCTATTGAGATCAGGCTTTGCTGTTCTGTGGCTGTGTTCATATTTGCATGCCTTTGTTGAGATAGGAACAGGTAATTCTACTTATGGATATAATCTCAAATTAGATTGTGCAGTATTGGCTGACATGAATAGTAAGACATGATCTTCACCCCCACTATTTCTTGTGCTTTTAAGCATCAAATGGAATTCCAAGGATGTGGTGTTGCTTTTTTTCCCAGCAGGCAGAGATGAGTTACAAGTCTCTACTGTAGATAGTTCCTATGTAGCACTAAACGGTTTCTAAAATTACTTAAGAAAATCAATGATGTGGCTTTTTGCTGTTGTCTTTATGGTCAAAGCTAATCAATGTATCAGGGAAGTTAAGATCTTCAATTCTTTTGTTTTGTAACAAGAAAGAAAGAACACTTATGAAGAGCCGCCTTTCCTTCTCAACAGTAAACATCTGAATGTTTCTTCTGTCAATAACCTCGAGAGCATTGTTGCACTTCAACACAGGGTACAAACACTGAAAAATATATTTAAAAACAAAAAAAAAGTCTCCCAAACTTTGCTCTTCTTGTTTCCTGATGGCATTTTGATCTATACAGAAAGAAGATGACATAATTCAGGGAGGATGTGGGATCAGTGGGAACATATCACAGTGCTTATGTGAGGGTTTCATATCCTACCACCTAGATCTCATTTGTAGTGTCATAAGGTCTTGAAGAGCTGTTCACAGAAACAGGAAAGAAGACTGAAGTAGTATGTTGGATGTTTTAAAAAGAATCAGGCCTGTAAATGCTGCATTGGCAATGTTTATGAGCAGAATTAGATGGCTTTTGGATTATTATGTGGCTTCTTATTACCTCACACTGCAGCCTGTTTACCCAGCTGTGGTTGTGTGGCTGATTAGAAGCAGCTGCTAGGAAAGGCAGTGCCTGGCTGCTAGGGCTAACTCTGCTGGAAGAGCTCCAGATTATGGAGAGCTGCAACAGGTAACAGTATGTGTGTGGGGAGTGTGTAGGATTTGTCCTGTGAAAATGGTAGAAGTGGGAATGTATTGTTCTATGAAGAGATCTGTGATCTCCTGTTCTTCAGTCAGTATGTCTAGAAGAAAGTTCAGGTGGGTTTCTCAGCTCCTCCATGCCTGGAAGGAGGTAAAGTAATGGGAGCAGATGTTAGGGTGCTTTAGTTGTGAGGAAGCATGGATAATCCTCTGACTTTCCTAAAGCTTGTTTTGAACTTTACTTCTAAGCTATATCTAGCTGGGTAGGAAAGATCTGAATAAAAATGAAAATCCTCTCTTAGCTTTGCTTGTAAAAGACTGCTGTGGATAATTGTTGGTACTGATAACTAGGTATACAAGTATATGGTATATGATAATAGGTTAATGGAAACCACTTGAGTTTCCATGTCTGAAAGATTTACAGTGCGTAATTGTTCTCTGATGGATAAAACTCAAGATACTCCTTCTGGTGAGGAAATGAAATATCCTTTTAGCTACCTGCAGTGCTTTTGGCCTTGACCAATAAAGGGCTTCCCTGTCTTATAACATAAGTATTTTAAAACTGGTTAAATATCTTCTGAAATTAAATAGTATATTGCTTCTACTGTTACTGAAAATAGATGGAGAAAATTGTTTAAGTTATGAAACTTCCTTATAATTATTTGAGGAAGGAATCCTCAATTTTTGGAAAGGGTTTTAAATGCTTTTGTAGGAAAATGAGCATGTGATTTTCTACTGCTTTTCCCTTTCCTCTTTTCCCTTTTCTTTTCTTTTTTTAACTTGTCATATAGGTGTCCCTGACTGATAATTCCTTTTGTGGTATCCCATTCTATTTTGCAGTGACTGAGGTGCTATTATACATTTAAGCTAAAGAGAGAGGTTGTTGAAAAGAAGGAGATGTAGAGGATGAATCCTTATTTAATTGTCTTTGGAAATTGATTTTTTTTTTCTCTAACTAAATAGTATTTTCCATCTCCTATGAATATTTATTTAGTTGTGGTTCATTCATATTCTCTGACAGACATTTGACTGGATTAGTTGCTTATGGACTCTTTCTGTTTGAGCTATATCTCTTACCATGTTAAGAGAGTGATGCTTCTATGGAGTATAATTACATGGTAGCAGAGTTGGTGCTGTCTTTGGCAGTTACAGCTCTATCTCTGCCTGTTGCCTCCTTGTTGTATAGGATGTTGTTATTGTAACTGTATGTACAAGCATCTTTTAACTTGGTCTTGAGAGTTTATTAATTCACTGTTGATTCCAAGTGACTGCAGTGCCATCAGTTTGCTCATCAGTTATTCCCCATTTCGTGTACTAAACAATGTTCTCCATTGCACACAAACTCAAGGTGTTGTCC
Source organism: Odontophorus gujanensis (assembly GCA_013399175.1). Taxonomy (NCBI): domain Eukaryota; kingdom Metazoa; phylum Chordata; class Aves; order Galliformes; family Odontophoridae; genus Odontophorus; species Odontophorus gujanensis. The sequence goes on along the minus strand of VXAB01006850.1, from coordinate 306,152 downwards.
AGCCCCTTTTGCTGTGCAGGTCTGCTGCACCTTGATCCAAAGATGAAGAAATACTCCACTGTTAGGAACACAATGTTTCACTAGTAAAGATCCTCAGGAAAGTGAAAAATTCTATGGGAAAGTAAAACCACAGTAGTGAATTTGGGCAAGTTGTGTCAGATGATTTGCATGGAGTGTTCTCTATCTGCACTGTGTGCTGTAACTGGTAACGGACATGTCACTTGTTTCAGTGCTGTTTGGCTATCTTCATTCTGATTATTGTTGAATTTCAATGTTTGTCCTTGCTGACTGTAGTATCACTGAATTTGACAGGTTGTTGCCAGAATTTGAGTCCGCTGACATAAACGTTGCGTGTGTAACAGCAGAGAGTCAACAAATAATTTTCTTGTGTCAGAGTAGATCCTGCTTTGTTTATGTAAAGTAGGAGATCAGGAAAGGCTGCCTTTTGAGGGAAGGGGGACAGCTGTATCTGATATTTATTTGATGAATCGTTCAAAGAGCTGATTGTGCCAAAAATATAGCACAAAAATATCCCTCGGGCAAGGTGTACCTTAGTTTGAAATATTGATACAATGTAAAGTAGTTTTCTTTATTTAGACTGCCTTGTATTTGTGCAAATAGTAAGGTAATTATTTCTGTAAAAATAACAAGTCAGCAGTTGATGCTTACTGAGCTATGCTATTTTAGGATGATAGAGATCTAATTTAGAGTTCCCTGAATAACTCAAACTCAGTGCAAAATTAGTGTTGTGTGGAAATACATGTCATGCTTGTACAAAATATATAAATTATTTGCCCTGGCTCTTACTCTTTAAATGTTTAGCTTCATAGGGCTTTCTGAGTAACTACTGGAAATCAGAAGAACAGAAAATTTTTATGCTTCCAGTATAAATTACTATTTAGAAAATTTTAGCTAACGTAAAGTAGAAGCAGCTGAAAAATGAAATTTCTGTATCAGTGAACCTGTGGCTTCCTTCAGGAGAGCTGCTACATCAGGATTTTATTCCTGCTAGAATGTTTTTTAGTAACTGTAACATAAACTATTGTTATTATTATTTTTATTTTTAATATCGAATGGCTAGAAAAACCCAGAATGTTGTTTCTGGTTTTGCTTTGTTGACTTTCTAGCTGCTTTACAATTGATATAGAAGGACAGTTTTCCTTTCTGAGAGCCAGGCTGTCTGTAGAGCTGTATAGGGAAAAACTTAATAGCACTTGCCTAAGGATTGTTGCTACTGTCTCCCTTAGTGTGATCAACAGCAGAAAGATTAATTTTTTCAGTATCCCTTTTGATGTTCCTCTGAATTTGAAAGCTCAATCTTCTATGAAGTAAGAGTATCTCAAGTATAAGGTGATACCATGGTGAGATTTAAGTTCTACATGCATACTTTGATGTCCTGTGAAGGCAAAATCATTGAGTTCTTGTGGGCGTTTTCTAATGGAAATAAACCATCCTGTCTACCTGACCCCTTGGAGAATTCTTAAGAACTTCACAAGCTCATGACAGGAAATAATCTTTAAGCCTTTATTTCGTCTGTTTCTCCTTATACTTCACAGAATAGCTGTGGCTATGCCTTTCCTTGCATGTGGTATAGTAATCACAGCAGTATCACGCATTTTTTGAGGAATGCTTTCCAAAAAGAAAAGTAATCCAGCTTCCACACAAAGTAGTGAAGATTATAATAGGTAATTGTAATCTGGCTTCTTTTTTAGTATTTTGTATTCTATAATAGAGCAAATATTAACACATCATGTTTCTCCAAACCTAGCTGCTTATAAGTGAGCAATGAGGAAACAAATGCTAAAAGTAATCTTTGTCATTGGAGTGATTGTAATTGATGTGTTTTTTTGTTTTTTTTTTTTCTTGTATGTGGACTTTTAGAATATCTGTCTGCGGTCCTCTGGTTTTCAAGATTGATTTAGAGCTAAGGAACTTTACTCTTAGTTTTTTGGGGAAGCTGTGAGAAGGGGAGCCAAAAAGTTTTTCTTAGATATTCTTCAAAACATAAACCTTTTATTAATGTTGAAGTCATGGTAGCTTTCTCTGTTGATTTGGACAATACGCTGTCACTAAGATTTTGACTTTCTGGATATATGTGAAAAAAATGGAATCAGAATGGGAGACATGGTACGGGTAACTAAGCATGAAGCTTGAGTATTTTGAGCACTGTTATTCTACCCTGCTTAGAACTAGTCCCTTCCCTTACTTCTTTTGGTGGGCCTGGATTATCTGCCCTCACTACCGATCTTATCTTTTTGATGTCTGAGGGAAGAGCTGCTGAAAAGAGATACTGACAGGTGGTGCTGCTGAAGCAACGATTTTGAAGGTTTGTTTCTCATACTAGTGACAATGGTACCAAGAGGATCAGACACCATAAAGATTTGGCAGGTGACTTGAGGAAAGAAGCATCACAGTGCGTCTTACAAGTAAGAACTTGCATACAAGTAGATGCTTACAGTAGCATTTGTAATAATGCCAGGAGCATTCAGTTATTATATTCTCACTTGGTACTGTCTTGCACACCATTCTAGTCTCTACAATTGAGGTGCAGGAATTTTATAGATGGTGCTGGGCCACCTTCCAGGTTAAACCACAGCAGTCATTTTGGTTCCCAGTGTGGGGCTTAGGTCAGGCCTTGGAAGCCCCTGGGGGTTACAAAGCCGTACTGCTTGCAGTGAGTAAAGGGGGAAGAAGTAGCAACATGGATAGCGGAGAGGGAAATAAGCAGCAGGCAAGGTGCTACATATTATAGTTCAATCAGAACTATATTATATTATTAGGCAAAAAACTGACGTGACCAGCAAACTACCACAGAATCCTGTATTAACTTGATCCATTCAGATCTGCTGTTATCTCATCCCTTCAAGCCCCACATGGTCTAGTGGGTGGCAATGCTGCTCACAGTAGGGGAGTTAGAACTAAGTGATCTTTAAAGACCTTTCCAACCGAAATCATTCTATGATTCTGTGAAATACAATCGTTACATTTGTATGAAGTATTTATCTTGAGATATTTGCTTATATAATGGAATGGAATCCCCTATTGTACAACAAAATCACATTCAGTAAGCTGACTCTGAAAAGTTCTTTATTGTTTAAAGATAAACTTTTTTTTTTTTGTAAATGAATGAAGGGGAAAAAGGGTGAAATTCTAGGAGACAAATCTGAGCAGTTACTTGAGGCAAAATGTTGATTATCAGTCTATCCAGCAACTTCTGATTTCATTGATCGTTTTTAAACTGTTCTACGTACGTCATAACATATCTTTGATTACATATCAGCATGTGTTCTGATGATGCTTTTGTAATTCTCTGTTAGTCCAGTGAACAATTATGACATTAATTACTCCATTTTTCCATAGTGCTTTTCGCATAAAAGCGGAGTCACATTAAAATTGAAGGAAATCCAATTGAACTTGCCAGGCAGTTGCTGGTTTAAATTTGTTCAAGTAAACAGTCAAAAAGAGGATTCAGATGTAGTCTTCAGTAATGTTGTGAGTCTTCTCTATTTCTTTAAAGTTAGCATTAAAAAATTTGGGTCACCAATAACGGTTCCATGTGAGAGCTGGTTTGATTTGGATATTTTTGAAGATTGTTTCCAGAAGGCCTGTTTCAATCTTTGTGAAGGTGATACTGAGTTAAAGATTAATAGCAAAGGAGAGGGAAATCCAGGTTAGTGGTGAGGGGAAAATGTAAACCATGTCTTGCAGGCTTGGATTACTAGCTTTTAGAGGTTAATTTGTAACAAAGAATTGTATGAAGTGTTGGTTTTAAAGAAGTACTTTGTTTGCACGCAAGTTTTAGGCCTTTGTTCTTTCCACCTCTGCAGAATACCTTTAAAAATTAAAGTCTGTATTTGTAAAAAAAAATGCTACAAACAGTTCTTGGTTCATCTGATCAATATGATTCGCCATGATAACCCCATTTTCTTTTTTAGAGCAAGATAATGCAGAATATCAAGTTTTTGGGTATGTAGACAGTCTCTAATGATGCTCGAGCCAATAGTGCAGAACTGAGCTGCCTGACCTTCTGTAGATTTGAGAACTGACTGCTTTCAGCATGCTCTTGCTGGAGGAATGGCCTAGAAATATTTACATGGTATAGCACTGAAAGAAAGCGGCCTGGATTCCCTCTGTGTAATGCTAAAACTTCCTGAAAGTTTGATGTCTAACCTAAGCTGTCTCTAATTAATGGAAAGAGGTGTTTATGTCCAGTTAGCTGGAACAGATGACTCCACCAAAATAGGACAGATGGAAAATGGTAGATGAGAGAAATACTCTGCTTCTCTGCATCTTTCATATGCTCTTAAAATGAATCATTAGATGTGAAAATTCCCTTCCTTGGGTCTTGCAGGGCATGGCACTAATAATTCTGTCCCACTAACTTATAAGGTCATCGTGCTTATTGTCTCTCTTTCCTACTCCATATAAAATATACATATGGATACTGTGGATACATTTTAGTAACAAATTTCACTGAAATCAGGAATCCTAGATTGTTAATTGGATCTTAGCTGTAACCTAGGATCTTATCTGAAAGATGATAATGAAGGAATAAATAAGGACACATCTAATTTCTGTGGTCAATCCCAAGAAGAATGAAAGAGACATGTAAAGAATTTTATTCAGGAGCAGAAGCAGAAAGGCTGCAGTAATTGCATGGTGTCTTCTACTGAACCATTCCTGGACTGATGATGTGCAGCGTATGAACTAAGTATAAGCTAAATTTAGTACTTCATAATAAATAAAAATAAAGAGCCCATTTCTTTCTATCTCTTCAATGTCATCTTTTCTTCAGCTGTTTATCTGTGATACTGTCTGCAGGTTCATCTGCCTCTACTTTGCCCTTATTTCAGTTTCCTTTACTGATTCATATATAGAGCCGTAAAATGTACTGACATCTCAATATATAGTCTTCTCTTTTCTTTAATAGCTTTTTTTCTTGGCTTTAAATCCTGAAGTACCTACTCCTAGATAAAAGTCAAGAGATGGCAGGTATGTATAAATGCTTCTGCAAAAGAATGAGTACATTGGTCACCAGGCTCCAAGCCTGAAGTGTTACATTAAGAATGCAGACTTTCTTTCTATATGCAGGAGTATACCCTGGGTTTCAACAGTATTAGATAGGAGTGAAAATTAAACCTGTGAAGATACTAGCTTTCTTTTTCTTCTTAATTTTAAAAAATTTTCTTGGAATGGGGAGGTGATACACATGGAGATTTCTAAAATTGCAAGCAATATTAGCACAAGAAATTTTCTTCTTCTTCTCTTTATTTTCTTTCCTTAATTCGTTTTCTGTCCTGAATCTTGTGCTTCCTGTTTGGTGGGATTGGAAATGTGAGATGTCATGCCTCACCGAAGTACTTTAGAAGATCTTGTATGTGTCTGTAACTGGCTGAAGATTTTTCTTCTTATCCTAGACAGTGCAGGCATACAGAAAGTTGCCCTTCTTTCTTCTTTGCTCTTAGATTTGGGTATTTTATCCATATAGTAAAATTGATTGTATATCTGAGAAAAGTATCTCAGTGGACAAGTGACTCTAGGATTACTCAGCAGCATAAATTGATATCTGTCCTCCTTCAGATCCATGTACAATCTGTCTCTGCCTACACTCCAGCTCACACTCTCCTCTTACCCTGTTACAGTGTCTCCTGCCTTGGATTCTCAGTTCATGTCCTTTTGTTAAGACTAGACAGTTCTAATATTGCTTTCCTATTTAACTCCCTCATGTTTATGAGTTGACCTTTCACAGAGGAAAGTCTTTGTTCCTCATACAAATCTGTTCCTCTTCATCTCTTGTGGTATCTTCATCAAAATGCACTGTTTCCTTCTTACAAAAAGACAGCAGTTCAGAATGGCCTCCAGCTTGGTTTGTAACAGTACAAAACAAAAATAGGGAAATGCCTGTTCACAGCACCCCTTCACCATCTTGCTGAAGAGACTTCAGAAAAATTCAGACTATGGCTAACACCTCTTGAGGAAATTAGCCCAACAGTTTTATCAGAGTTCTAAACAACTTCAATGTTAAGAGAAGTGTTAGCCAGTTTTAACTCGGCCTTTTCTGTGCTTGTTCATTCAGGCATACACATTATTATGCTTAGTGCTACATGTTTTACCTTGGCAAGTCCTTACCATGCTCTGATAGTTAAGAGGTTTGCTAGCATGTTAGATTTAAACCAAAACAGGTGTGGATCTGAGTTCATGGAAACAACAAGAACAAACAGGAACTGTTTTTACAAGACATTGTGCACGTATGCTTCAAGAGCTCAGAACTTCTCAATATCACAGTGCTTGACATACAGCCAATAGAAGGGATACCAGCCTAAATTTGGAAATGAGATAGAGTATTTGTGCTAAGCGTATTATTTTAAGTGTGTAGCTCTTGCCCTTGCCTGTGATTTTTCAGTACTCAGTGTGTTATTTTCACAAACAGTTCTAGTTCAGCCTATTTCTCCCCCCAAGTTTTAAAAAACTGTGGGAAGGAGTCACACATCTTTAACATATATTCAATATGATAGACTGAAAATAATTCTAAGTAAAGTAGAATGTTCACAGCAACTACAATCAATAAAGAAGCTGTTACCTTACACCTTGTTACTTTTGTACTGATATCACAAGATGTAACATCACTGTCAAGGAGAGCTCAGAAGTTGAACAGGCAGTCTTGTTCGTAAGACCTTCTTTACAGGACCACAGGTCACTTTTTCAGACAGCCTCACAAGAGGCAATTGTCTCTGCTTTTGCATCAACAGTAAGGGGAATGGGAGAAGGAACGATGACCAGTTTAGACCTTAAGACTGTGTATGTGTTAGGAACCTCATCAGGGCTGGAAGATATGTTTTGGCACTGTCTTATGATTCAATATTCAGTGAGTTTCCAGGAATGGTTTTGATGTCTGGTAATCACTGCTCTCTGGTAATTCCTTGAGATGGATAGTGTGAGCTAGTATCTACTTCCAGTAAGAAGCAGAGAAACTGCCTTGTTTTGAGGGAAGATGAGTTAGACAGATGGATGCAAACTGTTGAGCCATAATTTTTCTCACAGTAAGAGATGGAGGGTGGACTCTTCCATTTCCCATAAAAATGCAGTTTCACAGCCCAGTAAGACAAGAGCATGGTTACAGAACTGAGCTCTAAAAGTGTGACTATGGCAGAGATTTGGATTGTTAGTTTCTGCAGTAGCAGCACATCAAAGAAGATGGTTTGTATCTTGAATCTGTAACAGTATCTGAATGCTGTAGGAAACAAATATGATTAAAGTTAGGGTTCTCCCATAATAATAATGAAATACTAAATTATTAGTCTTTTTTTTTTTTTTTAAGAAAAAAGCTAAATGTTCTGCAAAGAGAAAATGGAGTGTTGTCTGTAGCTTTTGAGCTCACAAAACTCAGGGTAGTCAGAGCCCAAAGTTGCTGTAAGAACTTGAAAAGAACTGTATATATCCAAACACTGATATTCGAGTACTCGTTAGTTTTCAGAAATAATGGAAAATAAATTATTCCTTATGTTTCTGGCTTTACCACAAAGAATACTAATTATCTGTACTTGAATTTAGAGAATAAGGTTATACTTTATCAATCTTTTTTAAAATCCCAAATAAATGATGAAGAGAATTGTTACATAAAGTATTAAGCATCTTTTTCTTAAACACTCTCCTCTTACTGGAATGGTGTTCACTAATCCTTTGATAAGGTTTGTATTAAACACACTTAATTCTTGAAAAACCAGCATTATTTCCTCTAGAAGTAGTATTTTCTTGTCAGCCCACAAAAAATTCAGATCCATGTAGCTTTTGGCATGTGTGAAAGCCTTATATTTTTCGTGCCTCAAAATGCAAAGCAAATGTGACTTGGTTTCAGAAGCAACATATTTTCTGTTTGAAATTGATCATGTTTTCCTCTATTCGTTTGGATCTTTGACAAGCCCTTCTTTCTAGTTTTTTTCTCTCTCTCTCACACAAAGCATACTTATGTGATCCTGGGAATACCTGGCCAGATATTTTTGAAAGATGGATGTCCTAAGACATAAATGTCTCTGTGAATGCTAAACCTTTGATTTTTGTCCTTTAGTGTACTCCAAGTAAGTGCAATTTTGGAATACTTTGCCATGAAAACAGGAGTTTGGAAATTGTGGAAGTACTGGGCCTATCTGAGCTGCGCAGGCATCCTGTTGTAAAAGTCTGAAGGTTGTGGTTGTCCTGAGAATGGCTCCTGAGTCTTTCTGTGCTTTGAGTAGGTTTGTCTTCCATTGGGTCCAGTGCTGCTATTCTGAATGTTTCTGTGCTCCTGCCTGGCTGGGCAGCCCAGAGAGTTGACTGGTTTGGCAGAGGGCCCCATCTTAATCAGCGCTGGTAATTAATTTGAAGTAGTGGCTATTGGATACAATGTGAATATCTGAATGCACTTTCAGATAATTTGTTTCACTTTAAATGAAACTGAAATGTAAGACAGCAAATAATAGAGCTCCAGACTTTCCATCTTCATGTAAAATGTGTCAAAACAATTTGAAAATCTATTTATTTATTTATTTATTTTATGTACATTGACTGAGCTACAGATGCAGGTATGATGGCAGACTTGATTATTTCTCCACCCTAATCCTAGCCTGATAGTTTTGGCTGTTTTCTCTGTATTCATTTATAGTGAAAAATGAAAACTTTGAGTTGGATGAATAGCATGTTGATTTCTAATTTTTCAAAGGTAGTTATCTGTAGATATACAACTAAAAACAAACAGTATGTTTTTATTTTATTTTACTTTACATATTTAAAGGTAAATTTTCTTTAAATATGATTACATTTTTGTCAAAGGAAGAGTCTACTTCATCTAGCTTTCTCTTTTACTGCCTACAGTGGTTGTGGAAGATGTAGCAGTTTGATGTTGAATACATGGCTTGTGGTATGTGATCCAGGGCAAGCTTAGGAAAAGAGAAAAAAGAATGAGTGAGATTGTCATGTAAATAGATGCCCTTCTCTACCTTTTTTGCTTCTCCCCCAGCAATCCTCCCTCTATGAGCTTTAGTAATAAAAACAAATGGAAAAATACCTGCTGGATGGGTGCACTGTATTATTACACAGCTTTCTTTGTAATGTTTCAGATTCAGTTGGCTTAGTATACTTTCACGTAAAGTATAAAAAGATAAAAAAAAAAAATGCAGGATTGAGAGGAAAAAAAGCTAAGCAGAGAAATGAAAGGATTGCTGCTGTCTCTGTGCTGGAACACTGTGGCTGAAGGGTGAAATTCAGGCCCCACTGAACAGGTTGGACTTTGAATTCACTGTACAAGAGATGAGTTTTTCCAGGTCAACTAGCGTCTCGCTTTGGAAGCCTATGTTTGCCTAATGAGAGAAAACAATACAGGAAAAAAGGAAGAGGGTAGTTTCTCAGCAACCCAGAAGTGAATCATACTGCCAGAATCATAATGAGGAGTTAAATCTGAGCTCTATACTGGAGGTGTTTGTCTGAAAATCATGACTACTTTCAATCTTTTCAGCATCTCTTTGAGAAATAAATTGGACAGATGTTATAGTTTATCTGCTTGTTCTGAGTATAACTGAGTTGCAGTACAGCAGGACAAATGAAAAGGAATTCTCTCCTGTTTTGCCTTTCTTGAATTTTTTGCCTTAGTCTCTGGTGATTCCAGAAAGTGAAATCATTTGTCAGAACTAGAAGCAGCCAAACAAGCCCCTGCACCCAGACCCTTGATGGCATATTGCTTGTGCAGATAATAAGAACCATATAAGATTTAGGCACAAAAGTGGATGCAGTAAATTATGTTTACTTAACAAATTAATGGGGGAGATACTTGATTTGTTTTTTTTTCCCCCCCAAATCAGTTAATTTACATAGGTGAAATATGTGATATGGTTAAAACTGATATTAATTACAAAATACAAAGCATTTGGTGACTGAAGCAACTTCACCTGCACATGAATAATGCATTTCCTTTAATTGGTCAGAACTTAAAAAAAAGTTACGTACCTGCATTACGTTTAGTTTGCATGAGAGCTTTTTTCTTCCTACTCCCTTTTTCTTGCTTCTTTGCATGTTTGATTATAATTCCTGGTATTCTGTGCTTCAAAACAAGATCAAAAAATACTATACTATACTATACATTAAGTGAAACTTAGCTGAACTGGGTCCCTTTGTTTGTAGAGGTGCTTAGCGAGTTTGAAAATCAGTGTTGGATTTAAGTGTTTAATTTTCTTAATTTTTTAAGGGTCTGGTTGAGAGAGATTTAGAGCTACCCAACTTCTTCTATGAAAAATAAGTCAATTATAATATTGCAGAGAAGATAGTTTCAGAACTCCTCACTGCCTCATGCTGATGAATGAAGTTATTTGATATCACTAAGTGTGGTGAGACAGTGATGATTTAAAGGTCTGTGAAGAGGGCTTCTCTGTTAGTTTACTAAGCTTTCCTGCAGACTTCTCAGGAATGACTTCTCTGGAGCTGTAGAACTTCTGAGGTATTTTTTATCCAGAATAAAGACTGCAGTGTAAGTTTGGCTACTTTGATGCATGGAATCCTTGCTTCAATGCAGCTGCCTTCTGGGTACTGGCAGACTGACTACTGAGTGTCAATTTATTCAATGTTTCTGCAGACTGTTGGGAGCAGAAAATAAATTATTATTGTATACAAGAAGAAATGTGTTTATTTCCCTCTGAATTGCTGGCATGGTGAGATTATGGAGGTAGCATTGTTCAAGTGCTGGGGAGTGAAATGGGAGGAGGCCAGAATGGAGAAGTGCTGCGCTAGCATCCTGTGATGACAGTATTATTTCCAGGTCATATTAGAACTGAAACCTACTACTGCTAAATTACCCTTCAACAATTCAAGCTCATGACTTTGTTCTTTTCCTGCTTGTATTAATGAATGTGACTTTCCATTGTCACAAGTGTGGGGATACAAATTATGGAGATAGTGCGTGCCCTCATGTATAGGTTGGGAAGAACAAATAATGTATTGTGATTAGCAGTGTGGACATTTGTAATATTAGCAGCAATCTACCAGAATGTAGTTCACCAAAATAAAGTGACATTTAATTGACAAAAAAATAAAATTAGGTAGGCATGTACATATAGAATTCCATATCTGCAGTTTGCTTCCTAGATGTAAGTCTCATGCCAGATTAATCTAGCTTTGAAAGTGATTGTTGCTTTGCTAGATGTTATCAGTCTAGACTGCAGGGTCAGCTTCTCATTTCAAGGTTTTTCCTCTAAATGTGCTTGCAAAGTTTGGTGATGTTTTAGGAGAATAAAAAATACTACTTAGGAGATTTGAAATGATAAGTTGGCCACAGAAGTTACCTCCAAGCAACTAAGAAATGAAACATGAAGTCAACTGAAAAGAGTTGTGTCTGAATTTGCAGTCCTAACCATTGCTCACTTCTGAACATCTGTTGCATGCCAAGGGCTGTTACTTGAATTCAGCTTTTTCACTAGGCAAGCTTTTGGTCTGAGGTGAACTTGCTGAGCTACAGCCAGATTTTGCTTCTGTTTATACTTCCTCTATTAAATTATCTGAAACAATCTGAGCCAGTATGAAGCCACTTTCTGTGATTTATGTGTGCTAGGTATAACTGTGTTACAATGACATAAAATTATCTATTGCATATATTACATGGCCACCATCATGGATGTAGAACAAATAGTACTGTTATGCCAAACATGCAAAATAACCTTTGCTTTAGCATTCTGTGGCTTTGTCAGACTAGCTAATGCTGTATGGGAGAGAGAAAGGGACGTGATAGAAGAAAATGTACACATACAAGTTTTTTCCTTAGGTTTTTTGCATTAGCTGTTGTAGCTTTTTGAGTCAAGTGTCTTTAGAAAAATTTCTGAGAGCTACAGTATCTTGGACTAATAAATTAGGGTATTTTTTAATTGTTTTGTTTGTTTGTTTTTGTATTTTGCAACTAGCCTTGTTCCTTAGATGTTAAATGTATGACTAGTTATGAACCCATGCTCTCCCTGTCTGAAATGCTCACACCTTATTCCCTCTACTTGTAGTCAGGTAGTAGATAGCACCAATTAATTTTGAAAACTGACCTTGCCTAGTAAGAATGGGCACTTTCAATTTCTTTCCTTTTTTTTTTATTTTTCATTCCATCTGTAACCTACAGTGCTCTGTTTTTTTTTTTTTTTTTTGTCCAGTCCCCCAAGTATTTGTTTGCTATGANTTGCCTAGTAAAAATGGGCACTTTTTATTTTTTTTTTTTTTTTTTTTTTTCTTTCCATCTGTAACCTACAGTGCTCTGTTTTTTTTTTTTTTTTTTTTTGTCCAGTCCCCCAAGTATTTGTTTGCTATGAATCCCATAACTTTACTCTTTTTTATAATTAATTCTCTATTTGTTATGGAGATGACAAATCATCCTTCTTTTCTGTAATGCTCAACTTATTTTTCCTTTATATCCTTGGATTTAGTTTCCTTTTCCTTAATTTTATCCCAAGAATCTAATCAGTTTGCAGAGAAAATGGGATTAATCCCTGCTTTCTGAATTATCCTTGCTTCCTTTCTCTCATCCCAGCCCATCTTCTTCCTTCATCGTTGACAGCTGTGCAATTTTCATTTGGCATACAGAGTCATTGTGATTGTGGAGTCTGATTTCAGTCTGCTTCCTTATTTAATAAGTAGTACTGTCCTCTCCCACTGGGAAACATTTTTCTGTCTGACTGTGTTCATGCTGCCTTCCTGCCTTGACAATCATGACCTCTTTATTCACTTGTCTCCATCTCTTTCTCTTCCGTTACCAAAGACCTGTGACTAAACATCTTTCTCTCCTCCAGTGCATAACAAGTCTTTATATTCTGAAAATCTCCTGCTGGATGCCCGATTCCCTTGCATAAAATGTTAGTTCCCTATTTGGGGTGCACCAAAACTCTACCTTCGTTTGTCCTGGTTTACTGCTCCTTTCTGTCTCCCTTATTTTGCAAAAAAATAAGGTGTGTGTCTGGGAGGGGAGGGGAATATGATTATTTTTAGGCTAAACATTTTATCTAAAGATAAAATAAGATATCAGTCTTCACTGTCTGCTAGTACTGAAGTAGAAGCCAGTGATTAAGCCAACTATATATATATACCTGTGTTTAACTAGGGAATGGTACTGTGCATTCTAACAAAGGTAGACATGATGGCATTTTGGAAAAAGTGCACAAAATCAGATTTTTTTTCCTATGTGTCTTGCATCTTTTTATTCCCTTCTGTCTCTTGTTTTACCTCACTGCCTGGCCAATTCAGGCTAAGTGCTCTAGGTCAGGATGACTTGAGTTTCCTTGCTTGCAGAATGCCTTGATACTACAGTGTATTTTAAATAAAGAAGTGTAATTTTACTCATTGTCCCCAGAGTTCTGGAAGCTGAGGCAAGTTTTAGAATATCAAAGTTTTTATACGAGTTTTCTTTACTATCCATGCTGTTGTACCTGAATGCTTTGATCCTATCTGTTTATTGTTGGTTTTTTTTGTTTTGTTTTGTTTTTTAACTCTTTCCCTGAACTTTCATTACCATTTCACTGAAAATGCAGACAAGGTATTTTCACAAATATGATTTTCTTTGTCAGCCAATTGTTTTAATGTATAGAATATTCTCAGAACTGCTGTTTCAGGTTTTCAGGAAGTTTCCTTTAATATTTGAAGAAATATATTAAAGTTGAATGTCAGCTAATAGTCATGTAACCTGAAGGGGAAATCTTTGTGGTATGGAGTGAGTTCTGGAAAGATCTCAAATTCATAGTATGGTTTGAGGGGGGAAAAAAGAAAAGCCCTAAAAAGTGCCCTATTTTATGGTTTTATCATGTTCGTTTAAAGTATAGAAATCCTTAGATGACACAGACACTCATATGCTTTCTTGTGTTTTTTCAGTCTCTTGAGGTTCTGGAGATTTTAATTAAAAAAGCTCTAATTTCAGTCTGAATGCTATATAGAGTTTTACAAGAATGAATACTCCATTTCTTTTTGTGAGGGCACTACTATATATTTTTTTGTGTGTACTTGGATATAAATGAATAAAGACTGGTTCAGTTTATGATGCACAATCAGCAAATTGACTCCAGTTGATTTCAACCTTTAGAAAAACAAAATGACCTTGAGGGAAAGAGACTGTTTGATTAGATTATCTGTGGATGCAAGGCAGGGAATTTGTGAGTGATAGGGGGAAGTTTGAAATGAAATGTAGGGAAAGGAAGGAATATGATAAGCAATGCTTTTTAAACTGCTGAGCTCTTTTTTTTTCTCCAGTGCATTCAGCTCAGTGAATTAATTAGATTAAGTCACATCACCCCTGATCGCTGTAAGGATTTAGCAAAGAAAGGAATTCCAGTAGTAGCTTGTGCAGCTGAATTTGGCAATTGCAGGGAACCTGTGATGGTGTGGTGCTACCATTTCCTTCATAGCTGGATAGCTGTCACAGTTCTTATTATTTTTGTGGTATCTGGAAACTTGGGTTATGGTTGGGAAGGCATATTGGAGAAAGTTGTTTATTTAAGTAAGGGAAAACACTTTGGGCAACTGGTAGACAAATAAGCAACTCCTCCCCAAATACATAATGTTTCAGCACTTACTTATTTGTAGGAAGCTTCTAGAAATTCTTTTTGTATAAACAGGAGAAGAGCCCTTGGTAGAGTAAGGAACGATTTTTATTTTTCAGAATTTTTCAGTTTTCCATGATCTCTCCTCATGAACTTCTTAAATGCATCTGTTTATCAGCTCAGTTCTTTGCCACACAAATTACTCCTCCAACTAGTTCCCAGTGACTCCTGATAATTCTCTTATGATGCTTTTCAACAATTAATCTGTTCTGGTCTGTAACCATGGCATTCTCATACGTGATGCACTTCTCTCCTTCCCTGTATAGTGTTTCTGAATCCACCTTTCTCTAGTCCTTTTATGCCGAAGGATTCTAAATCAGTGACTTATTTCTAATTAATCCTTAATAAGGGGCTTATTTTATTTTGATCTGAGCAAGTGCAGTCCCCATAAATCAGGTCTGAGAGATTTTCTTGAGTAAAGGGATAAAGAACTAGTTTCACACTTGAGTGTTTTTTTTTTTTTTTTGTTAAAGGCATGCACACAAAAGAGCAAAACAACAAACCCCAAGCCAAATCCCAAAGACTGATTTTATTTTTTTTTATTTTTTGTAACCTGAAACTAATGCCAGGCTTGAATTAAACTAATGGCTTGGCCTGAAAGAATTACTATAGCTATAGCAAAACTTATACAATCACAGCCACTAAATGATCTTTGAGGTTCCTTCAAACCCAGACCATTGTATGATTCTGATTGTGTTTTCTTACTTCATATGAGTTGCTCAGTTGTTAGGACACTGCTGTGTGAGGTATGCAGCATTTCTGAAGATGTGGATATTAACCTATAAATCTCTCGTTTTTTGCACCCAGGAGAGTGTCATAAGCAGCAAGTAATAAGAGGTGCTTGAAAACAATAGAATCTTATTTAAAATATTTTATCTGAAAGAGAGACCAAGTGTCCCATTTCACAATCTCTAGGTTCATTCCATCAATAATATTGTGTCACAAAATGAAAAAAAACCCTCCAAGGGCTGTTTTGGGATTTGGGAGAGCTGGACTCTGAATCTTACTTGAGTCAGAGAGGATGCTGACATAAGATACAAACTTGAATAAAGCAAAAAAAACTTTTTCTTTCCTGGCGGTCAGTTCTATTCTTAGATGCTAAAGTGATTTCCCAAGTCAGTGATTTGGACTTAAGAGTGATTAAAGAGTAATTAATCTTAAATGTTATGGGAAATTTTGAAAGAATATCATGTAGTATTTATTATTTCTGTAGACATTCTTAGTATTCGAGGAAATAAGGGTGTACAGCTGGTTATGATAGTTATGTGTTTGGAAAGAAAATTAATGCTGATGCATGCTTTGTGTATATCATCTAATGTAACCTCTTTAACTGAGAAAGACTGCCCTCTTTTGGATCTAATTAGAACTGATTTAATTGCCAAGACTACAACTATTTGAAGTTACTCTTTGTCTGTAGAAGCAGATGAATTTCCATGGATGACTGAGGTGGACACCACTTTGATATGAAAATCTATGTAGCTGTGGTTATCTATGATAGTAATAGTCAACATTTTCAGTAGGAGATTTATTTACATTTAAGTGTCATATCATAATATGCATGATGTATATAGTTTGTATATGTCATACTAATTAAAATGTGGGATTTCCTTATTTCTAAGTTTCCCCTTCACATATTTTGTTACTTTTTTACTTTCCAATTTTAAAGGTCCTCTTTTCTGTTTTGTGACCCCTTGCTCTAATAAGTTGAATGCAAAGTTTGATCTTCTGCATCAAAAATTGACAGAGGTAATTAAACTTGGCAGATGAGTCACAAACCATATGCCTCTGGCTTAAAAACAAGTTTCATGAAGGAAATAATAGTGAAATCTGTTAGGTCAGTCCAAGGTACATTTTTCTAGCAAATATATACTGTAACTTGTAATCATTTGAACGGCATTTGGTGACCTATATTAAATTCATTGATTACCATTCATCTCTGAAGGAGCTGGTGTTCCAAATTTCATCAGAAAGGCTGTGGATTTGTCCTGGAGTGTCTAGCTACCAATTCAGAACCTGGCATTAAAATGCTTGCGGTTCTGTAGGATCATAAATATATCTGACTAAAGTAGGAGTGTCTCTGTGCTTAAGTATGCTAAGGGGAAAAAAGCTTGGGTTTTATACTTTAAGGCAGCACAGCAACATCTCATGTCAGTATTTATGGTTTAGAGCCTGGATGACTAAAATGTTTCTGTTAGTTTAGTATATTCAAATGTGATTGTTTATAAGGCAGTTATGTTTTAAAGACTTCATTGTGGAACTAGCTCGTGCTATTCTAGGAGTTTGCACATTGTGTCTACTCCAAGGAACATTCAGTCTAGGTATAACATGAGATAATTGATGGCTATAGACAGCATACTGACGTAATGCTACAGCATTGGTCAGTGTAACAGAGATAAACGCTCCTGATCCATTTTAAATCCAGACAGAAAAACATCTTGACATAGTGTTTTGACTTAAAAATGCCTGTGTTACGTGCACCGTGTGCATATGATGTTATTGGAATACTTACGTTGCATTGACAATGCCAACCGAACGCAGAAAATGTAGTCACCACCTTGCTAAATCATGTGTACTTTATTCCCTTGTTAGATAAAGCTGCCCCTTGGCAGCCTTTCCCATTGTCTTTGTTTTATTAATGAGTAGTTTTGCTTTGCGTTTTGAAACAAGACATTCCTCTTCTGGCAGACCATGCTTTCTGAGGATGCTAATGCTGATTGTCTATGAGATGAGTGATGACTCTCAACATGACAAAATGTGTAAGTAATTTATGAATTATAAAGCCTTTTATAGGCTGTTGAGCAAGCATATCCAACTTCATTAGAATGAGATTATGTATTTTTAAAAGAAGTTAATTTCTTTTTACTTGCGTTTATGTAGCAGTCCACTCCAGAGTCTGTTCCATCACAAAACAGTGGCAGACAGAAATTTGGTTAGGTTGTTTCTGTTTTTCTCTTCTGTGCAACCCTCTCAGAGATCAGAGCTTCTTTTTCATTTTGATAGTGGACATGATGGTGAAGTGAAAACTTTTTGATATGCTTCAGTGTAGCAAGTCTGTAGTTATGAGATGAATAGCAGTGATTATAGAGCCACTTCCTTATTTTTAAGGACAAGATTAAAGACTGTGGAATATTGTTCCTTTTGATGTTAATGGGTAAATGCGTAGTGAGTTTGGTAGGTCTAGATCATTGTTCTGTCTGCACGTTTGAACAAATTTACAGTGGGACTTAATTTATGATAATTGACTTTATTAAAAAAATATATATATATAAACTTTGCTCAACGAGTATCACATTTTCATTTTTTTCTATATTTCTGAAATTAATCAGAAAGTTTAAAGAAAGACCATAATTGGAGGCAGTATAGCCAAAACTCTAACTCAGCTGGGGATACTCCTGCCCTTATTATTATTTTTTTTAAGAGATTCTCAGAAAGTAAAAACTTGGAAATGTGTTGCCTAAATTGTTCGGCTTTGTTGGGGAGTTTTTCAAAGACGCGTAACTACAGCCAAAACCTTCTTGTTTATGGGGAATAGGTGGATTAGAGACATTGTAACAACTTTCTGCACGAAGTCCAGGAATTCCAGTACAAAATAAATTTCAGTAGTATTTTTTCACTTGGATTTATAATTAGATGAGATAGAGTAAGACAACAAGCACAAGACTTTACTGGAAGCTTGCTTATGATTGCTTTTTATGTCCTTTAACACAAATTCTTTACTGAATGCTGGCTAGACAAGCAAATGGAAGGAATATGTGCATAATCAACTTTTTTTGTGTTTTTTTTTTCCTCCTTTCAAAATCGCATTTGAAGTATATTTTATGCAGTTTTCATTTTTACTCTGAAAGAGAAATCTGAGTGACAGCTTAATAAATAGGAATATGTTTATTTTACTGCCATACAACTGTTTTTGATGTATCTTGGAAGATTTTTCCCTTAACTTCCAGTATATTTATGAGCCACTGCAGTGCTGCTTACTTAAGAAGCATATGCTAAAGGCAGGGCAATTATTAGGTCATTTCAGCTTTTACTTCTGCTTTACCCAAAGAACATTCATATTCACACTTGAGGTCTGCTCTCCACTCTATTGTTCGTTACAGCACAGTTTTCGGTCCTCTTTCTTTCCTCAGCTTTCTGAGAAGTCCAAACCAACCCTGTTCCATCTCCTTTAGTGTGCCGTGGCCGCTGTGACCCACTATTGATGCCTTAGTTCATTTGTCACATTCACTTTTGGAAGGACTTCAAGATATTTGTGAAGTTTGGAAGAGGCGTTAGTGGATAACAGTAGTTGCTAATTGTAACTTCCAGCAGGGTGTTGTTGATTTGAATCTCTTTGGGATGAGAGAAAGGTAGAAAAAGTAAAAGTGGAATGATGCAGTATGTACTGAAATCTCTGTGAAAGAGCTGTGCAGTTCTAGCAGTGCACAATCAACAAAGTGAAGCTCACACAGGATGTGACCTTTTTTCTTTCAAGATCGTCCTTGTAATAAGAGCTTATGTTTCCGGAAGGGACACTTCCGAACAGGAATATCCCAAAGCTAACTGGTGAGGTATCTCCTGTTCTTGTGGATGTCGAGTGCAAGACATTTCAATGCTTTTGGAAAATGAAAGCATTCTAATTCATGTGATGAGGCAGTATGACTTAAGAGACCTTATTTATAATTTTATCGTGGTCAGCTCTATGCCTTTCCAAATCAGGCAGTTGCCTGGATATAGCAAAGCAGCCCTGACGTTGTCCTGAGGTGTCCTCGGGACTCCTTCCTGCTGGCTGGAACAGACTCGCTCTCTGCTCCCCCACCGCTCGCAGGTCTGCAGTGCCGACAGGGCACGAGCTCTCTCCAGTTCGTCCTGGAAAAACCACGGAAGCGCTCAGGCAGAGGAACAGGCAGATAGATCCCTGTTGCTGTCGGGAAACGTGTGAGGAGACAGGTGGCATCTGTTCTCCCTTAGTCTTTCACCTCCGACTCCTCTCTTTCCTTCTCTAGCCCGTTAGCCCACATTTATCTTCCTGCCCAGCCCCCCGGGCTGTCTAATCTCATTAACGGGGGCTACCTCCAGGTCCGCAAGCAGCTGCAGTTTCTTGGCCGCGGGTTTCGGCGTTGGGCCGCTGCGCGGCGGAGCGGCGGCAGCAGCGCAGCACAGCACAGCAGCACCTTTGACGTGCCCGTTCCCCACGTGACGGCCGCTCCATTGCGGGGCGGGCGCTGAGCTGCCGCCGCTCCGCCAGAGCGGGGAGAGCCGCAGCCGCAGCGTGTGTGCGTGCGCGCGTGTGTGTGATGAGCGATCGCCGCGTCCCTCCGCCCGCCGCCGGCTGACACCCCCAGCGCCGGGCGCGCCAGGAGCAGCGGCAGGACGAGCCGGGAAGCCGCGGCCACCCCGCACTGACCTTGGCCCGGGAGGTAACCGAGCTCCGCGCCCTCCCCGCGGCCGTGCCGAGCGCTGTCCGCGGTGCTGAAAGCGCCGCGCCGCTCTGCCCGCAGCGCTTCCCCGGCCATTTGCCGCTGGGAGGTGCGGGCACTGCGGGTCAGGCGCCGGGCGGGGCGCGCCGAGGGCGAGGTGCGGCTCAGCCCCCATCGGGAGGTCTGGGGAGGGGGCCGGGGGGGCTCCGGAGGGAGGTGTTTGGGGCAGAACGTGGTCCGCCCCGCTCTCCGCAGCCGCCGGTGCGGTCTGTAGATGGAGCACATTCTTACACCTGCGTGCAAAGCTGGAGCTACGGCAGGAGCT
>VXAB01006850.1:211508-285799 GCA_013399175.1 Odontophorus gujanensis | reverse complement strand
GGGCGGGAGGAGCCGGGGCTGGCGGCTGAGCCGAGGCTTTGCGGTGAACTACGAGGAAAGTAGGTGAAAGCAAGCGGGAGTGCGTTCTGTCGTGCTTGTTGTTTGACGCCAAGAGAAGTTGAAGGAGGCTGTTCTTCTCGTCGTGTGTTTGCGGTTTGTGGAAGTTGCTTTTGTCCGAGCCGCGAGATGAGGGCAGAGCTGAACACAAAGTCGTGGGCCCGGTCAGTTCTCCCCAAACTGCAGTCAAGAGCGTGCCGAGCATCCCTGGTTGGAGGTGCATATCGGGAAGGAGCGCCTGGGGAGAGGCACCTCATGATGTAGTGGTTAGTGGGATGTCAGGGAGCTATTTGGAGCAACAATTCATTAACGTCTGAATTAAATTAACACGTTACATTCATTATTTAAAGGCAAAGGAGAGTAACGACAGTAAACGGTGAATTAGCTTGTTCGCTCCAATATAAATACTTGTGGGAGTTTAGAGCATACACTGAATCTGATAACATCTTGGTATAAAGTCATGTCCATTAATGATAAAGGAGGGAAGGGGACTTGAGGAAGTGTCTTACTGAGACCACTTGTACCTTTTACAGCACAGCAAAAGCGGATCAAATCTGTGGGACATGGCACAAGGAAATAATTATGGGCAAAGCAGCAATGGGGTGGCTGATGAATCCCCAAACATGCTGGTGTACAGAAAGGTAAGGTTTGATGTTTTTGTTTGTTTTTTTTTTTTTTAAATCTGAAGAAGGTGCTTCAGGAAATGGTGATGTCCTTGACTCTCTTGCCTAGCGAGTGAGACTGTTATTTTTACTGTTTCTCTGCACCTTACTGAAGAGAAGCTACTGCTGTGCTTTGCCATGAATGGAGCAGTGTGATTTCAGAATGCGGTCACCTGATACGAATTTGGAACGTTTTGGCTGCTGACATTTATGCTGTCTAAGGCAGATCAAATGGCTTGTGAGAACTAGGACTACATGTCAGGAACTGCTAGTGACTCCTTTTTTATGAAGTGACAAGATTTCTTGTTTTGAATGGCAAAATATCTGTGCCTCAACTTTGCATCACATTCAGAAGCAGTTTAGAATTTGAAATACTTCATGTATTTACTTCATTTTATGCATTGAAACATATGATATGTGATGGTTGTGATGTGTCTGTCCGGAAAATGTTGTGGGCTCAAGTGTTCGCTGACAAAATCTATTAGTAAAATGAATGCATATATTATAATTATCTGCAATCACCAGAACATAAAACCAAAAAACTAAAACAAAACCCAATGCCACAGCACAAACATATGCTCTGGGGATTCTCTCTGGAAAATATTTCTAATGTAGTTATTCTAATGTCATCAATATACAAATTTCCAGACACTGAACTCCAGTAGTATGGTTTATATAGCTTCTACATTTTCTTTTTTTGTTAAAGTAGATGCTTGGGGATTTTGTGATGGGATGATACATTATTATTTTTCTTTATTTTTAACTCGAAAATTGTGTTTATTATCATATATTTTTTTAAATCACTGGGAGAGTGGCACATATTAATAATGGAGAAGAATAGGTGCTCTTGCAAACTGAAATACCTAATTACATAACTACTTGTTTGTGGTTGGTTTTACCAGGTGGAAAAATAACTTTTTTTTTTTTTAGAGCTTTTGACTTTTCCTTTTTGCAGTTTAACTGTAGTATAACATACCTGATACCTATTCAGATTAGTTTTTGAGGTGAACTGTGGTATCATCAGTAACTGTGATGTCTTTTTTTCTCAGAAATTATAGAACAGTTTCTAAGTGAAGACTGATGCATGCTTTCTTTTTCATTCTTGTTTTCAAATATGTTACTGAGTTTGAGTTTAGTGATATTTTCTGCGATTTGCCATTTTGGAAAGTTAGGCTTCTTTTTACACCAATGAGATTTAGGAACTTAACCTTAGTTATACATATGTGTAAGAATACACATCTGGAAAAAATACAGAATACCTTACCATTAACTTGACAAGTGTGTTTCAAAATGAAATAATGTGCACAAATTTATATGTAAAAAATGTGCTGTGCAGATATAAGCAACATACCAAAGCTTATATTATCCTTTACAGGCTTCTGACTTTCTGAATTGAATTGTTTCATATTTGTCATGTACTTCTGTGCTGAAAAAGAAGTCTTTTTTTTCTACTTATTTACTAGATAGAAGTGGAAAAAAACAGTGAAACTGTTTGTCTTCTCCTGTGGCATCTGTCTGAGTAGCAGGCTGAGAGTGCTATCCATTGTATTTAGTCTGACCTTATGCCGCAGTTTAACTCTGCCCCTGAGCGCCTTCAGATTAAAAGAAAAGGTCTAAGGCAAGTGACCAAAATCTTGGTGGTCAGTGGAAATTTGAAAATGAAGAGTTGAGAATAAGACGTAAGGCTTTGTATAGTCACTCAGATTCAAACACCTTTATAATTCTCTGTAAATCAAAGGTGTGGAGATGGTATCCATTTTTGTAATCCTGTATAACAGTGGTCCTCCTATCGATGTTAAAGTGCAAGTGGTGCACTGAGGATTAAACTTTCATTAATAGTGACCTTCTACAGTGTTACCTGCCATATTTATTTTTATGCACTTCTATGTATTCTTTGGCGTAGTTTATCAGAAGGGTCGTTTAAGATGGCTAGACTACCAGGAGCAAACTAAGTAGTCTTTCCTTTGGCAGAATTCAAGAAATAGGCAACACAACTAGAGACAACCTTTTCAAAAATCACCTTTTTCTGTAGTGAGTTATTGGTGTACCTGAATGTTTTATAAATTCAGTCTAGAACATAAGAGAAAGATAGGTAGAAGTCATTTCACTTCAGAATAAATAATATCTCAATATCATTCTTTAATAGCAAAAACTAAATCATGGGAATCCTTGTAATATATTAGAAAGCACGATACTTTTGTCTGTCATTGTGTTGGGAATGGAAGCATTGTGCAGAGTGAACAAAGAACTAGATTTGCTGCCTTCATGAAGTCTTTTTTCTTTTTATTTTTTGACCAACTGAAAAAGTATTAATAGTTGCTAAAAATGAAAAAAAATAAAAAAGGGCTGTTGGCTGGCTTCAGAAGGAAGCTAAATTTGAAACCCTGTATTCTGAATAACACAACTGCAATACACAAATGCTGGAATGTTTTCTTGAAGTAATTTATACAGCACTGACACAGGGATTAGCACATGTTTTGTGTCATGTGTCTGGAAGAAATAGGTGAGACATCTTTCTGTGATAATGAAGAACTAAAATTTGTCCATGATAAGTGAAGACAATGACTTTGACTATAAAAGCATGATTTTGTAATTTTTGCAATTCTTTTCCTTGAACTTCTAGATGCTGTTTGAACTAAATACAATCTAAGTAATGTGTAGTTTCAGACCTGGGTTTCCTAAATCCTCATTCTGTCATGAGTATTTTATAGAAAATGTGAAGACAGTTCTTTACAGAACAGAGTTTTGGGGCTTACAAATTAAGTATTTAAAGCCTTGAATCCTTACAGAGTCATTATCGCTCTATAAATAAATAGAAAAGTATTGACAAGCTTGCTTTTTTTTTTTTTTTCTTTCCTTAAAATGTCTTTGGTTTGTGATTAGTTATTCATCTGGGAGGTTGTAGAAAGGCAGGTTATTGAAATGCTGAATAGAGTCATAGTAAGTGTATCTAGCATATTATAATAGCGTGTATTCACAGAGAAAGAAGAGTTTCATTGCGTTCTACTTTCAGAAATGAAATAATTAAAATATTTTATGCTGAATTTTCTAACTAAATAATCTGTGATAGAAAAGGCAGTAACAAACATAAATAGTTCCTTAGATAATTTTCACCCATGCTCATTTGTCAGTGCTTTTATGGCTTGGGGAATGCTTTTTATTTTAATAGAATGTCAGTTGCATTATTCTTTTTGGCTATCAGCCTAATTATATAGTAATGACATGTGACACATCATTAATACTGACATACTTTGGAAAAAGTCCTGATTTTTTTTTTTTTCTGTTAGTAGCCTGAGGCCAACATGAAAAATTTAAAAATCCTGCTTTTACTTTCTTTCCACCAGAGTCCATTTCAGGCAGCACTTAAAAGACATAAGACACTAGAATGCTTACTCTTTGCTCATACAGGAATCTTAGATTTCAGCAACATTAATTCACTGCTGGAAGTTAAGTCTGAAAAATAATACTTCAGATATAATGTCAGGTTTATAATGTGCAGTTTTCCCTAGTTTCAGAGCTTAACTTATCCTGTTTCATCTTGTGTGTGGCGCAGATAATTAAATAACTAAGAGTTGTCTTTTGTAGAATCTCATTTTAGGCCTATTACTGGTCCTGTTAAACCTTTGTTTATTTTTCTGATCTGTTCTTTTTTAGTCAAGTATAGACTGCAAGTATTAAGAGTCCTAATTTGGAAAGTTGATGGTCATTGCATTGCTGTCTGAACTAGGTTCATTTGAGAGGTGATAGCCTTATTTTGTAGCAGCAAGATTGCCCTTGTCTGAATTCACGTGACTGAGACTTTGATTCTTCTTACCTTTCTCACTGCCTCACATGTTAAAAGAGCTTTTNTTTTTTTTTTTTCTGTTAGTAGCCTGAGGCCAACATGAAAAATTTAAAAATCCTGCTTTTACTTTCTTTCCACCAGAGTCCATTTCAGGCAGCACTTAAAAGACATAAGACACTAGAATGCTTACTCTTTGCTCATACAGGAATCTTAGATTTCAGCAACATTAATTCACTGCTGGAAGTTAAGTCTGAAAAATAATACTTCAGATATAATGTCAGGTTTATAATGTGCAGTTTTCCCTAGTTTCAGAGCTTAACTTATCCTGTTTCATCTTGTGTGTGGCGCAGATAATTAAATAACTAAGAGTTGTCTTTTGTAGAATCTCATTTTAGGCCTATTACTGGTCCTGTTAAACCTTTGTTTATTTTTCTGATCTGTTCTTTTTTAGTCAAGTATAGACTGCAAGTATTAAGAGTCCTAATTTGGAAAGTTGATGGTCATTGCATTGCTGTCTGAACTAGGTTCATTTGAGAGGTGATAGCCTTATTTTTTAGCAGCAAGATTGCCCTTGTCTGAATTCACGTGACTGAGACTTTGATTCTTCTTACCTTTCTCACTGCCTCACATGTTAAAAGAGCTTTTGCCAAAGCTGATTAGTCTTACTAACAGGGCTTCCAGTATTGTAATGAAGTTAATGAGGTGTTCTGGTTCTGTATTGGTTGTTGAGGGTCATATATACCAGTACCCCTGTACTGAAAATGCTAAATCTGTAATCTCACGTTACTTTAGTTTACCGCCTTCTGATATTACTGATAGAAACTAAGCCTCCCAGGTGTTATACTTTAAAAACATTGTAGAAGAGCATTAGAACACTTTGATCATTTTCTTCTGATAACCGTTCCATCCTCAGCTTGTACAAGAGATGTCTTTCAGTGGTGACTACATATAATGTAATGCTCTCACGTGGCTTTTATCAAGTGCTCGCTTAAAGAAGATTGTTAAACTGTTAAACTGATAACTTCCTTAAAGCTTGTGAGACCAAGGAAGGACGTAGTAGGTGGGATTTTTCTAAGTGCTGTCACTCAATTTGGCAAGAGAAGAATTACTTTGATACTCTGCAATTCTGAGTACGCTGTAGCAATCTATGGTTCCATCTTATTCCCAGTGAAAACTGCAGTGCTTGTTACTACTACGCTGTAAATGCAAATGCCATGGCAGGCTAAAGGATATGAAATACTGTAAAGGACATTAAATACTGTAATTTTATTAACTAAATGTATGTATATATGATTTCTTCTGAGAATAATAGTGATGTTGCTGCACTTAGTGCAGAGCGTGGGTGCTGCTTTTGGTTTTATTCTGACTCGTCTAGATATGGAATTGACTTAGGTATGTCCACATTTAAGGGCCTCAGGAATTTCAGCTGTAGGAATAATAGAATTTTCCTCCTTATTTGATGTGAACATCATGAGGATGTTGTCATGGTTCTGGAATAGTTGGTTGCTGTTAAAGTAAAATAGGTGGTAGCTGGGGGGCAGGAACTTGATACTGAAGGACAATATAGTTACTAGATTCTGCGGAGTGCCTTTCATGTGGTGAGGCTACATTTTGCTGTATACTCTCACCTCTCTTTGTACTGATTTTCCATTGTGTCTACGTGCTGTGCAATCTGATGCTGTATTCCCTCCTGGAAAGGTTATTGTCAATACTAGCTAGGGCATATATGCTTTGGCATCATTTGTGATAATAGTGGTATCAAGGAATTGACTGTCTCACAACTATACAAAACCACTGATAATGCAACCCAAGGAAACTTGATTAAAAGTACTTCCACTTGAGTCTGCAGGTGGCTGGATCTGCAGATGTGAGAGGCACACCTGCACTGTGTATTTACTTTGGTGATTCCTGCTGATATTTTTCTTGCTGTCTCTTCTTCTAATGCATCTGCTAGGTGTAGAAAAGTATCAAGTGGTGTTGCAGTGAGTGGTTTTGTTTCATACTGTTCTGAGCTTGATGTGCTCATATCACTAGCATTACTGTCAAATACAAAAACACCACAGTATTCTGTGCCACCATGTTACTTCCTTTCTCCATCCCACGTGTGCCATCTGAAAACTGTATGTGCCTGTTTTGATTGTGTATTGTCATTTTTAGTTTCTCTCCTTTCTTCCTTTGAAGCAGTGTACATTTGTAACTATGGAAACGGTGATGCTATTGATAGTGATGCGCAATCCAAAGTCAGAAGCTGTTTGTTTTGGAGTTCTGAGTTTTGTTTTCTTCAGACTTACAACATGCTTTGTGAAGTGGAGTTTTTTTTTTAAATAGTTACTGTATCAAATGATAACATATGAAACATATGAAGCTCTATTCAAATCAATCTCTAAAGGCTTCTAAAAGAGAAGAAATTGTGTTTGTGAAGTTCGTTTACAAATGAAATGATAGACGAAACCTAGAAGAAATAAAGAATAAAGTTAAGAATAAAGTTATCAGCAGAATATGTCTGTGCAACATACTGTGAAACTTTTCAGGCAGAGTCTTGGGAAGGGGTAGAATTGTGGATGCATAACAATATACAGTGTAAACATATCTGTTTTTCAACTATATCTCTGCAAAAAGTAATCTCTTTTGTAACAGATGCATATATTTATTCTCTGTGCTATCAATGGACGAGCTGAGGCATGACAGTGATGTATCAGAGCAACAGAAAAGCTAGAAGTATTTTTTTTTTTGTGCAGTAGAACAATCTATTTTCTACAGAGGAGGGAGACATCAGGGCTGAGCTTGCAAAATACTACCTGGAATGTCTTCAATCATTTCCATTATTATTAACTACTTATTTAATGAACTACAGTAGAAGGGGGAAGGAGTTGGAAATGTGAGAGCTGAACTGACTGAGGAACAGAGTTTGGAACCATAGCTTCATCTGGAGGGTGAGAACTGCTTGGAGTTTGTGCTGGCAAATGTGCTGAAAGAAGCTATAGGAACAGGAGTAGTGGCCCCTCATAAAGCCATCATAATTGTGAGTAAAGCTTTTACTGGATAACATATAGACCTCTTAACTGACAGGGATGGGAGCTTGGCATAAAAAACAATCTGAGAACAAACAGTCTGAAACATGGGAGTGAAATGCAACCTGAAATATTTAAACGTCGATATGTTACAGCCTGTTACATTGTTCAAAAATGCATTCAAATGATAAGAAATAAATGTTCAAATGACAAAAATATTTTAATTAGAACTCAAAGTGGTTTTTGATCTGTGAGAGTTCAGAAGTGTATGAAAGCTTATATGACAACAGATCTAATTTTCTTTTCAGGATATTGCTGAACTCTCCAAAATAAGGAGTGAATCTATATTGTGAGCATTCAGTTATTCTTTGAAAAGTTCCATCATACCCTTTCTTTTTTCTTTGTGGTTCTTGGTCAACTTCTCTAAGACTAAACAAGCTTGTGCTGAGATTACGTGGTACCTTACTGTGGTGGGTAGTTTTTAATCTTTGGATTATTTAGTCTTGTACAATTTGGGGCCTGTTTTGTGCTCATGTAAATGTGTACCTGTGTTTGAAAGCTTCCTTTTTCAGGTGCTGCTATGGTTCTCTTTCAGTTTAGTTGCATATGTGTGTACAAATGTGTATATGTATCTGTGCATAAGCTTCTGTATCTCTGAGGTGAACAAGGCATTGCTCTTGCTTTTTCTTACTTCTGTTGCCAGCTTTTCCTTTGAGGATACTTGTGGCTATGATACTTCCGCTGAATTAGAAGCTGGAGAAATACCATAATGTATGTTTCATCCCTCTTTGCCATAGAAGATACATAAGTTCATTGCCTGATTTTTCAAGATTTTTAACACTATTGGGCTATTGTTAATTATTTAGGATCTTCTTTGCTAACCACTAAGTAGAGTTTGAAGTGTAGTTGATCCTCACTGTCATTCATATCAGAAATGCATTTGGGAAGGTGAAGGGTTTGTCATGTTGTGTTCAAACCAAAGATGTGGTGACTTCATTCTGAAAAACCTTAAGATCTGAACAGATCCCAGAGCCTGGCCAAATAGAAATGTATTCTTGACATACTTCTCCTCAAATTCTTGTACAGATTTGTGAGAAGATGCTCCCAAGAACCACATTTCAGTTAAAATGAGGATGTTGAAAATACCAACTCTTCTACATCATTTCTGCTGCAGGTTGTTTGTTTTCTTCCTTTGACTTATGGAAGTCTTGTTCAGCCAATGTATTGCGTAGTTCTAGACAGGAAGGATTGTTCCACAGAGAAAGAGATACGAAGGACATTGCAGTTTAGATCTACAGGGACCATCTAGCTGAAAGTGAAAAGTTCTCCCTTCAAGGACCAAAGAAATATTTTCTCTTCCTATTCTATGATGTAGAAAAAGAGGCATAAATAAATAAAATAGATTGCAGCCTTCGTTGAAATTATTTTGGAAGGAATATTATACTAACCAAACATTTCTTTTGTGATATGATTACTGAGTCATCATTGATCAAAATTGCATAAACATGAACAGAAAGCTTGATTTGACAAGCGTATAAAGATGTAGTTGTCTTTAATAGTATCTCCTATATATAATGCAACAGTATTGTACGTATTGTACCTTTCCTGCTTTGCTGTAAAAATGAGTTGCACATATTTGTCTATAAGATTAATTCCACCTGCACATACATTGCAACTAAAATAAATCCAGAATTTCCTTGCTCTTCTAGATTCTGTTTTCAGTACTAAAGTATTTTGTAGATCTGTTACTCAATGTGCTTTTGGTGGGAAAACGTAATTTTTCTGACCTACTTTTATATTTGGATGAGTAAGCAGTTTACTGAATGCCTTTTAAAAGAAAGACATGTTAGGGCTTCTTAACACCTACACTTCTCTGAACTACAGACTGTAAGAAATATAAATCTGTGAACTAGATTCTGCCCTCAGGTATAGATTCACTGTAGCTCTTGATATCAGTGGGAGCTGTACAACTGCATTTGCTTATGGATTCAGTATCAATATAGAAGAATGGCAAGACAAAATAACTCCCCCTCAAAATTATATAACCTCAAGATAGGTTTTACAATAAGAATTCTCTTTCTCTTGCATGCTTCTGTCTGTATGTAGTGCAATACATGGAACATTTCATGGCTGTGCCATGATGTTGGCATGGTTAGCAATAGAGGCAAGGAAAGTGTGATCTGAAGAATAAACTCAATATTGTAAATCAGCATGACTACCTAGTAGTGAGTGTAAAACTTACTGTATGAATTAATGCTATGGTTGAGGGGTGAGATTCCTCTATGCCTAGAATAGTTTATTTTATAGTTTATTTTAGCTGTGTCATCTGTAATATAGATAATCTGTACTATAATTAAACTTGATGAAATTCTGTGAATTTAACTTTTTATTTTATACAGAGTACCTCAAATTTATCAAAGTACTTCATTAGATACTAAAGCGCTATGATCATAGGAGTTCTGATTTAACCAGTTACGCTATAAAGAACAAGAGTTCTACCCAGCTGCTCACAGTATTACTAGATTTCAAATGTCTCAGACTTTTTCATAGTTACTAAGCAACCACAAATCTTATTCAAGTCACTAAGAGGTAATGTATTTCGGTAAATTTTCATGAATTGTGTCTTTAGTGCTACCTGAATCAAACAGGAAAAAAAATAATAAGATTCTGGTTCCTGAGGTTTAGGGTAGCAGGCAGTATCCATCAAAAGAGAAGAACCATACTAATGTTCATGAGGCTAAAACATTTGTTTGGTGTCTTAAAAAGAGGAGAAATACCTATCTTCCTAAAATATAATCTAAATCTACCTTTTTTAAGTTTGAAAACTTTACCCCTTGTTCAGTCACTATACTCCTTGATGAAGTCTTTCCGCATCTTTCTTGTAGGACCTCTAAATACTGGAAGTTTCAATGTTTGAACAACTATCCTGCTGCTGAACTGTTCTCATGACCTGAAATAGTTTGTTACATTTATTCTGGACAAAAATAGTTCTCACTTTACTTTCTCTTTACCACCCTTTTGTTTCCAAGTCACAAAGGTAATGCTGAGATTCCAGTTTATGTTGTCTGGAAGGGTATTACACAGGTGCATGTATCCATTTTTAAATTCCTTTGATTTGCCAACTTTTTATCTATTTATTTAGATGTATTGAGGAACTGCATAGCTTCATGCTTTGACTTTGAACAGAAATTCTGCTCTTTGTCTCCTTTGAAATAGTTTCTTGAAGTAGATCATTTTGTGGTTCTTGGTTGCTCTCAGCAGTGTTAAAAGAAATGGAGTAAGTTCAAGGAAAAAAAATCTGCAAGTGAAACACTGAAGGGAAAATATTTAGCATTTCATCATTTTGTCACTTGTGTTATGTTCACGTGAGGCATACTGGGGTTGAGTGAGGCCAGCACGAATCATCAGGTGTTTCTGGAAATAATACCGAAGCTTCACTAGGTGGTGCTCTTCCCCCTGGGTAATGAACAAACATTGCACCGTGACGCTGGCAGGTTTCTGCTGGGGAAGAAAGGAGTACTGGTCTCTTAAACCATGTCTTCCATACAAGGTGTTTGTGTTGATGTCCTGGTGAAATTAAAACCACCAAAAAAAGACTAGGTTAATTAATTAATACTCATTCTTCAGTTACCAGGATGGAAAGCCTTTACTATAATCATGAGTTCATCAACAAACAAACACTGATGTGCATTGTCTGCACTTAGCAAGCACAAGAGGTTGTTGGGCTCTAGCATTCTACTAGCAAACTGAAAATATAATTTCTGTGCATGAAATTCTGCATTCTTGAGTATAAAACAAAGATGGCTAAGAGATCTGGCGGGGCTACTCAGTAGAGTCTGAGACCAAGTAATTTCTACCTGTTTCTTTCCTTTGTGCATGGAATGGTTTTCGCCTCACCTTCAGAGTAGTGTTTCAGGATCACCAAGATGGAAGTAGAGCTTATTACAGATTCAGTCGTTCACGTGGATTTTTCCTAAATGTTGGTTTTTTTGGTTGTCTTGGCAGGCCTTAGCAAGAAGAAATGGATTTCTGTGTGGTCTCACATTTTTCCATTATCCCACTTTTTGCGCTTTTCATTTAATCCATAATAAGACATGATAAATGGATTTTAGATGAGTATTCAAATATGACATGAAAGTCTTAGCTTCTGTTGAAGATTTAGCCATATTGTAGGTTGTGCTTAAGTATTTTTGTCCCATTCTTTTTGCAAGGAATATTGAATGGATGGAATAATAACATGCTTGTTTATTAGTCAGTTATACTTAAGAGTGTTAAAATAAGCATTCAGCATGATTGAATTTTTAGGTACCCTTGTGACAGAAACTTTCTCAAACAGAAAGCATCTGGTAGATGCAGTTGAGGAGAAAGATGTTTCCCCCCTGATTTTCTATTTTTTTTTTTTTTTACTTAAAGCAATGAGTTCTTTACTTTGTAGATGTAGACATGGCATTTTACTTTGTGTGTCCTCAAGTGCAGAATAAATGCTGCCCTTGCTCAGGTTATTAACATTAAGTTCTTGAAAACTGCCAAGTCATTTCTGTGCAGGTGAAATGCTGTAGAAGTTTTTATTCGCTACTGTCCTGATGGTAATGTGCTAGAAGTGTGAAAAGTGGGCTTTTCTCACCAAACTTGGCTGTACTGTAGAATGATCTAAATGAAATCTTACATTTTGTTTATATTTTCTTTTTTCCCTGCAAAGTAAATGTCACTATTAAAGCAGTGAATGACTTCTGACAAGTGAGAATAAATGAGATGTTAGTCAATAGCCATCATAACTTCTTTTTCATGAATGAAGAGATGAATGATGCCTTGAGGATGTGGTCTGCATTAGAATATAGTAGAAAAGCAGCGTCAGAGTACTGCATTGAAATGCAATAGCAGTCATACTTCTTGCTAATGCTAGGATGATTTGTGATGAGTGATCTGCTGTATCACATTTCTAATCTGTCAGATCTCAGCCTATTGCCTTCCGTTAAAGATTCAGTGTGGTCTTGCAGAGGGAGACTGAGCATGAGAGAAATAAGGTTGTCTACGTTGTGCTGCAGAATGGTTTTGAAAAAATCTCTCTGTATCAAGGAAGCAGAAAAGCTTACAGGCCCTTTGTGCTCATCCATTTAGGATGTAGCTAAGTAAGGCAGAGGTATTATTTAAAATGGTGGAATCAGTGTTGATCTCAAAATTAAACAATGCTTACCCACATTTTTGAGAAGCAAGATTGGGACTACAAAATCTCTTCATTTGTACAGTACTGCAAAAACTGTAGATTCCTTGTGGCTGGTGGATTGTGCTATTACAAGAATGCACTTTGCAAAAGAGCAAGGAAGTTTGTCTAAATTCAAATATTGCATTTAGAAAATAAGGGACGTGGATATGATTCATTGTTCTGATTTCCCACTTGACGAAATGGCTGCAGTTTTGTTCTTCTATTTTTCATTTGTAACTTAGAGAGAATTAAACTAGACTTTAAAGAGACAGTGAAGATAAAATTAATTATGCTTTTGGACATAGTATGGGGTAGTATGGTGATGGCAGTATCACAGTAATGAATATTGCCTTTTTTCCCTGATAACTCTTTTTCCAGTTATGTTTTTAGAATTCGCTGTGATTATGTGATTCATTACAGATCTAACCTTTGACTTTCTGATTAAGGGATTCTCTGTCCTTTTTGAGTGAAGATTTTCCAGCATGGAGAACTTTAACTTCCAATGGAGCGTTGAGCAGAGATGCAATGGGTACATTTCTGCACGATGTGCTGATAATATACTGCCTGGAGTTGTTTTTTCTGTTCCTTTACCTGTTTTGAGTTCTCCTCTGAGTGATGACTGAAGTAAATAAATGTACATGACCTACAGTAGAGGCCCATCTGTGAATACCAGATGGCATCTCTAATAGTTTTTTCAATGATTTGGTTATTTTCATTTCAATTTCTTGTAAATTGTCTAGGGAAAGTCATGCACTGAAACAAGAATGTTGGAAGTACTGGCCTTTGTTGATGTGGCATTTTGTGTTTTCTAACCACTATAGCCTAACCTAATTTCTGTAATGCCTACAAATGCCTTCTGTAATGCCTACGAGTGCTTGAAATAATACGAAATTATAGAAGCATAAAGGAGCTATCTGTGTCTAAAGAGGTATGTGGGAGCCATGTTTGAGAGATTTTGCTTTCCAGCAGTTTAAAGCTAATTGGGACACTGTATAAGAACTGAAGTGAGTTTAAGTAAAGAGACATTCATTCACACTGTTTTCCCCAAGTGTCTTTCTTTTTTTTTTCAGTAACCTATACTGTAATTGTACCTTTCAGCAGTATATCTTAATGTTTGAATTTTCACTATGCTGTCCTGTTTTTCAGACTGTTCATATGGTTAGCATGTGTTTAATATGACTAGTGAAGATCTGAATGATCTGATGCAGTTCTATGAGCAATATTCCTGTGAAGTAGATGTAGATTTGCAAATCAGTGGGCTGTAAGTAATGTTTTTTGCACTAAGATTGATATTATTGTCATCTGTGTTACTGCCAGCAATATTTGTTTCCCCAGACTGTGTGTGCGTCTGTACCCATGCTTGCAACTGTTTGAGTTATGACTGAGGTTTTCCACCTAGCTTAAATCAGTGCATTCTTTATCAGTGTGATCCTCTCTTTTACTATTATACCTTACACCTACCTGTGTAAAACACATGGAAGTGTATTTGAGGTCATTTTTCCCCTAGAGAAAAGGCTATTCTATTAAAAGTGCATCTTGTCTATAGAACTGTGTCAGCAGGTTTGGACATTTCATAATCATTATTATTGTCAGATCATTTTTTTATATCCGTATAATATTTAATTGAAGACATTAAAATATATTCAAATTTTTTTGCGAGTATTGCTTCTGAGCTAACAAGTCCATGTATTCCCTCTTAACTTCTTCAGCAGATACTGTAGTTTCTTTTTGGAAGTCTCTCTTCATTTACTTCTTCTACTCACAAAACTGTTGCTCTGGAATGATAGCTTTGCTAATGAATTAAGATATTTTCTCCACTTAGTATTAGTGTCCAGTTTCTTTTTCACTTTTCATAAACTTTTGCCAAATAAGATTAAAAGCACCTTAGTGCATCACTTATAAACCAATTTTTTTGCCAAAAACATCTCAGATGATGTCTTTTTTTCAGTTATAAATAACAACATTAGGATCGATATCACTTTAAGTTAGTTAGAATCTTGTTGGGCGCTAATGAGGCTGAGTCATAATCATAGACAGTGCAGGATTTTGAGTCTGATGTTATGTTGGATTTTGTGCTATTTCTGGTAGTGTCCAAGGTAGGATTATTTTAAGCCTGATGATATGTTGGGTTGTGTAATGTTTCTGGTTGTGTCTGAGGTAGGCATATGACAAATTACAATTGATGAACAATCAAGCTGTTCCTTCTGCAATCACAAAGCTTTTTTCATAAGCTATTATATATTCTTTATTTTTTTTGCATTGTAGTTTATTTTTCACTGGTTCAGCTCATTACAGTAAAATTAAGCTTTTTATTAGATTTCTGTATCGAAATTTTAAGCCTAGAGCAAGAAACCAAATCATATACACAGTGCAGTTGAAGATCTGCATTAGGAGATCTGTTTATTTATAGATACAATGTCTTGCTAATTATTTGCAGTTTATATATATTAGTTACAGGAATTTGGATGGTATGTTACCAAAAATAATTTTATAATAAAGAATGAAATAGTTAGATTGCAGATATGAAGGATGTTATTCAAGCTTCTGATTTTTGCCTTTTCTGAAAAGCTGCAGGATTTGTCTTGTAAATCTTCCATAACCTAAGATTTATGGGTCAAGGGATACAAATAAAAATAGAGATAAATACAATGGATCAAACTTGCTGCAGAAGAAATCCCGTCCATGGGAATTATCCCAAAATAGTCACTTGTACAGACTAAGACTGTTGGCAAGCATAATCTAAGAAGTCCCTTAAAAACCATGACCTTTTGCAAACAAGTGATTATTACTCCACCTAAATCGTTGTAACTGATGTCTGACTTTGCCACCATTTGAATTTTGCCATCAACTTAAATGAATGCAGGTGAAAGAACTTAAGTAAAAAGCAGAAGCAGAATGATTTTGGATATGATTTGTACATTCTGTTGGGGTTATTGGCATTTTCAGTTTTTATTGGAGACCCCAAATTCAGAGTTATTGATGCCCAGAACAACTGAAACATCTTGGCGCGCAGTGTTGTTGCTCTTTAATTATGATACATGTGAAAGACAGGTTACTTGCACATAAATTTTCACATGTTTCAAAGTGTAGTCTATCATCACTGAATATTTAGAAAAATGAGTTAAAAATTCCAATTCCATTGTAAGGGTGCAAAATTATTTGTTTTTTTTATATTAGCACAGCATTATTACTGAGAATGTCGGAACTCAGTAAATCAGCTAACAAATCCAAGTGGTATTTGCAAAAAGCTTTTTTGGAAACCAATGTTCTTTTGACGACTTCAAACCATTGCTTCTCTTTGCAACTTCTAAGTAATAGAAATTCTGAACAAGAAAGACTCCTCCTAGCTTACTGTAATAATAATTTGAGGGCTTTTTTTGTCTTTGACTGTCTATATTTTTTCAATCTGCTATCTTGCGCGGCTCACCAGACTTTGCAGTTCAGATGAAAAGAGTCTTTGATGGGCTGTCTTCACTAAGAATGCAAGAGAAAATGCATTTCATCTCCTGGCCTGACAAATTGATTTTTTTTTTTCTGCGGAGTATTGCTTGATCTTAGCTTGAAAGTGATGTGTTAATGTCTCAGATCTATTTCCATTCGCAGTACTTAAAATGGATTTTGAGGGTTCTAAATTTTGTCCTTTTTGGAATCTTTTTGGAGGAAAAGAGACTTTTTAACAAACAGAAAGTTAAGAAGAACGTTGTATGCATTGTTTCATGACTACCTTCAGACATACTTCCCCAAGGGAAGATATTTTTATTGTTTTCTTTCACATAGAATTACTTTTTCCAGTTTTAGAACTGTTGCAGTATTACATGAAAATTTGAAATAATTCCATTGCTTCAGTATGTTTAATTTTTTATTTTTATTTCACAGAGATACATGGATGATTGAAAACTAAGCTGTACATTCTTGATTTTATTTTGAAGTATGCATTCAAGTGCGATACAAATATCTTCTGAAAAATTACCTGATTTTTGCAAACACCAATCTAAGGGAAGAACCGATAGATTTACATGTGCAGGCTAGATCATTTAAAAACTTCATTTTGCAAGTTAAGACAACTATTTTATCATATTATTTTATTCTGTTGAAGTATGTTACTGGGGAAAAAGATGTTTAGGGAGGTACAAGGGTTGCTCTGAAAGTAATACCTCCTATTTTAATTATTTTGGCCCATGGTGTCAGAGGTAGATGATGGTGGTATGGCAATAGAGGTTGAACCTTCCTACTAGTATTCCATTATGGTTTGTTTCTGTGTGACACATGGCAGCAGAGAGGCAGTATGACTCAATGGTGTCTTACCTGAAAGTATATATGAAGTAAGTGTATGTCATTGAATTCCTCCATGGGGGAGAAGTGGCAACCATTGACATTCATCAACACATGCTAAACATTTCTAGGGACCAAAAGGTGGATATAAGCACAGTGAGGCAGTAGGTGCTTCAACAGTGGCAACAGTGATGTGAACGATAAACCATGTTTTGGATGGCCATGTTACACCACTAAATGAAGAGTGTCTCTATCAGTGCATCTGTAAGAATCTGCTGATGGTGGTGACTGTTTTGAAAAATAATATTTTGTAGCTATATATAGTAGCATTACTGTGCTCTTTTTATCTGTTGTAGTTTCCATGGAAATAAGTGGAAGCATTACTTTTGGAGTTACCTACATATATTACGAAAAAATCTTTGCCTTTTGTATTGCAGATTTGAGGGATCAAATATACGAAGTGCTTATTCATGTTATTTGCAGTTGTCTTAAAAATCTTGACTGTTCTTCTGTTTGTGAGGCTCTTAAGTTTCAAAATTGTATTCGCAAGAGCACATCTCTCATGTGACTATCACGATTTTCAGTCACTTCAATTTTTGCTGCCGCAAGCCTTGAAATATTGTACATACTACCCTTTGATGCTTGTCTGAACAAGCATTTCTGTAATTCTGTAAGCAACTAAGGGGTCAGTGTAAATTCACAAATGAGTGTAGACTTAAAAGAAATGTAATACACGAGTATCTCACTTGAAGAATAAAAAATGAAAACAATTTTAAATAATGGAAGGTCAAAAGCACAATGATCATGTCTTAAAACTCTAAGATAATTTTTGTCACTTATCATATTGAAAGTATGCTAAACTACAGCAGTAGTTATTCTGACTGAATAATCATGACTATCTGAATTTTAAGTATGAACACCGTTCTTTTGGTCAGTGTTATGTAATCTGAAGCAACCAGCAACAAGGGCTGGCTCCCCGAGTCTTACTGAAAGAAAA
Source organism: Odontophorus gujanensis (assembly GCA_013399175.1). Taxonomy (NCBI): domain Eukaryota; kingdom Metazoa; phylum Chordata; class Aves; order Galliformes; family Odontophoridae; genus Odontophorus; species Odontophorus gujanensis. The sequence goes on along the minus strand of VXAB01006850.1, from coordinate 267,813 downwards.
ACTTTAGAGTGTTGTAGAGTAATTAGGATGCAAAAACAGTAAGGTTTCCATTCATTAGTAAAACTACTTGGTTACATGTTTTCAGAACCTTTTTGTAGTTCTGTGACGGTAAATTGTATGTAATTTGTCTTAGATGCAGCGGCTAGCAAATGCAATTTACAGTGCTGTCTGGCGTGACTTTTGGCATGATACCTCTTGCATTTCAGAGCATTATTCTAAGGAAACAGACATGAAAAGGTTTTTCTAGTGGTTAAAGTAGCTGAAGGTGTGTATTTGAGTTCAGTTTTCTTCTAAAATAATTCTAGCATTCAAGGCAATGGTGAAACTGAGTGCACTGGCAGCAGATGTTTTGTATTTGTCTAAGAAAAAAATAAGCTGCTCATGGAATTTGCTGAAAAGGTTTTAAGAAATAATACTGTTATTTTTATTTGTACCCAAGAGAGTTCAAAATGCACCTGCCTAGCTCTATAACCTTTTTTTTGTTTTTGTCCAGCTATTAATTGTCTGTTTTTTATAAGCTAAAAAATATAAAGTAACTCTGAATGAATTAGGTGGTTTTCAAATAGACTTTTGAGAGGAATTTTGCACTTTTCTTATTACATATAAAACCAGTTTTGTTGTTAGTGACTTTCATTAATGCTACTTTGCATGTGGTAGCATTTGCCATTTGATGACTTTCTTTCAGGAACACTTGGTTGATGCCATTCTAATTAATCAGTATAATGGTCTTAGATGGTGTTGTTTTTATATTTAACTACTAGCTTTGCCACTGATAAGTATCTATTGGCTCTACTGCTTACCTACACATTACTTTATCGATCTCTCTGTTTATCTTGCATCTTGTACTCTTGTATTTGAGTCAATTTATTCCAAGGACACAGAGTACTTCTCAAGCCATTTAAGCACACAGCAGGAGGATTATTCAGATGATAGTTTTATCATTGAGTTTTACAAGAGTTTGTGAGTGCACAATTAAAATCTAGCTGCAGGTGAAGGGATGCATTTGAAGAGATGAACTTTATGTTTGAAGTGACAATAAACAGTTTTCATCTTCTGTTTCTGAAAACATCTCTGGCTATGTTGTGGTTTTCTTTTCTTTGTTTTGTTTTACTGTTTAAAAAAAAAAACCATCAAATGATTATGGGAATAATTGTTTGTACTGTTTTAGGAAAATGGCTAACTTTCTTAGGCTTGTAGTCTTATGGAATGTCAAGGAGAGATGAAAATCAAAGCCCTTCTAAAATTAAAGTTCCTCTATAAGATGCCTTATCTTTATACTCAGTTTTCATAGGGTTTATGTAGGAGATACCCCCAGTCTTTGCTTTGCTGTACAGTAGTTCTCCTGTACTTGCAGTGTTGTGCAACCTCATCTGTAGCATTCTCCCACTTATTTAATTGGAAGCTTGGTTTTCTGTTTTGTAGTAACTTGTCAAACTGCTTTACATCATTTTCAGTTTTACAGACATGGTTCTAAATGGCAAAGTTGATTAAGCTCCTCAAAAGCAGATGAAACACTGTGAATTTGGTATCTGTGTTGGGTAGGAGGTACATTGCTGTAGGGCTGATGGTACTGCAAACTTGGAAGTACTCTTTCAACAAGTGTGGCTGCATTGTGCCAATATGCAAGAGTAGAGTAAAAGGCCTTTTAATTATATAAAGTGAGTTTGCAAGCCCAGAGATAACATAGAACTCCAATTTTTGCTATGCTGCTGGGAAATTTTTCTTATTATAACCTATTGCTAATTTTCTGGATACTGACACAATTTTTATCTTCTATTCATCTTTCTGTAAAACCTAAGGCAATGAGTTTTGGTATCTTGTGCCTTCTTAACATGCAAAGTGTGATATTTTTGTTCTCACCTAATCCTTCTTCCCTGTGCTTCATTTTCCTGTTTTTTGAAAATCTTATTCTATCTCACCATACTCTGAGCAGCTCTGTTCAGTAAAGAAGCCTTATGTCTGAATATTAGAGTAGTGTTCTTCTAAGTCAACTGGTAAATAATAATGTACTCCAGTCCTCTTGGAAATAGAAAGCATACAATCCTGATACAAAGCTTTGCGTGCATCTGGAGAGCAGATGACCTTCCTGAAATGTGAAAGTGGCTGCAGGCATGAGGTGACTTGATAGGAATACTGTGAGATGATAGGATGTGAAGGTGGCTGGTTGTAACCTAAACAGTTGAATTATACCATTTGATATCAACACACTCATACTGGGGTGGAATATGCTAAAAATTTAAATAGTCCCCTCTGCCTGTTTCATTTTGCTGTTGAAATCTCCTTAAAGACATATTTTGAAGGGAAATGAAAGGAGATGCACTAGAAATAGAGAAAATATTGAACTGGAGGAGCTCTCATCTCTAAATCATAGTCCAGATTTATATTTACAATTCTGTGATTACTGTTTGTGTTGAAAAAAAGAGTGACTTTTTTCAGTACAGCCTTATGAAATAGATAACCTACCCTTTCTGGATAAGGGAAGGCTATGTGGCTTTCAGTAGTATAGTTGCTGATGCTCCATTATACCATTTTCTGATAGGTCAGGTATTACTCTTACTGATATTCACTGGGAAGTTCAATGATCTGTTTCTGAAAGGCAATAAAACAACTAGATAGAAACCAAAACTTCAAGTGAGCATCTTAGTAGTGCTGAATGGGTCACATGAGATTTCAAAAACATTTAGATTTGTGTTTCCTATTTTCTGCAAATGATAAACCTTGCATTTCAGCATTCCTGCTTATAATTGTAGGATCATGGAAATTTTCTTTGGGAAAAAAAAGAAAAAAATGAAACTGAAGATCATCTAGTCTAGTCTCAAGCTCAAAATAATTGTTCCTGATACTAAATCAGGTCTTCTGGATTTGCCACGATTTCTTCCTTTCTTGTGAGCTACAAGGGAAAATTAACAGAAGAAATAGGAATTGTATGAACAGAATAGCAAGAGAAGTGTTGAGAACAAATCTGTGTGAGGTTTCTTTGAAATATTGACTCTTGTTTAAAATCTGAGATCTTTTTAACGTAAGAAAGTTTACAATTGCTTTTTTTTTCCCCATGGTATTTCAAGATTTGGATGCTTCAGCAGAAGGTGACATTTCTTTATTCAATCAGTGTGATAAAATTCTGTTTGGAGGCATGTTCAATAATTTTAACTTGCGATGAATGAAATTAAATTCATTAATTCAATTCAGACAGAAAAATGTGTGTGTTAGTACTGATTTTATAAGGCACATTTTATTTCTGGCAAGGCCCTCTAAGGAAAGCCCTTGTAATGCAAAGTAGAAAGGTACGTTTTTAGCTTGGACTACGAGATATTTTTGGGATAATTGCTTGTTCTACAAGGTATTGCTATTTAAGCTTGGTAATCTATCAGTCTCTCTGTGTCTTAGTTTCCTCAGCAGTTAAATGGAGGTAATATGATGTGTTCAATGTTCTACTGTCTTATTAAACTATAAATTACTGTATGCATGAAATACATAACTTACTATATACATGAAAACATTTGAAATTCAATGTTAGTTTCAAATATGTTCTGCTATTAGTATGACTTTAATTACTCCCTCTTTGCCTGGTTAAGATTGTCTAAAGTAATCTGAAACCAGTTCAGTTTGACAGCTTCCTTTTTCCAGTTATTTGTGAGAGTGGATAAAATGGTTGGTTAAGCATCTGTGCCTTGTAAAACTACTGCTTTACAAAGTAGGCATAATGCATTGTGTCATCTGCTTAGTGAAGTGAGAAGTTCCAGCCAGTTCATATTGAGCCACCATAGTTACCTCTGTGTAAACGAGTGGAAGGTGAATACTTGCTTCTTTTACTCTTTCCTGGCGATTCCAGAGTGAGAGTCTTTCAGATTCAGAGCTTCACAGTAATTGGCTGTCCACTGTCATAACAGTGACTGCTTAATATAGAGCTTTCTTGTTTGTAAGATTGCAGACCTCCCACATTCTCTGGCCAAATACAAATTGTATCCCAAACGTGTGGAGATAATAGGAAAAAACTGCAGCCAGTTACATATGAAAGGAACCTACTTTGTAGATAACTGTTCTGAAATCCATAATCTTTTAAGGAAGGGAAACAGTAATTTATTGTCTATTTGATTAATTAATATTCTCTTGCAAAACATCTCATTATTTTCTTTGGTTTCTAAAGCCAATTTTTCTACGCTCCAGCTGGTGGAACTGCCCCTGTGGAATACACTTTAACGGGTGCTGGTACATGGCATGCAGATTATTTATATAGCATATTTTTTAGCACATTCTGAACTTTGCAGTAAAATTCTGACAAATCTTTACTGCCTTATTCCCCTATTATTTTACACTGGTGAAAGAATCTTTGGGGAAATTAATGCCAAATGGTTCATATACTCAGAAACTTTCTGCTATATTCATTGTCTTGTACGAAGTAGTATGAGGCTGCTGTGCTCTCAGTGTACTTCTGGTAGGTGTACTTCCAGCACTGGTATAGGTAATCTGTGGAAGGCAGTTCTAAGATGTACTGGTCATTCCTTAGTCAGTGGTGTACTTAGGGAAGCTGTGTGCCAACACTAAGTGTGCTTTCTTCTTATAAATTAACAGGGCTATTCCTTTCAGAAAGCCCATAACAGGTGCTTTTAAAGTCCAAGCTTTGTATGTGGTAAAGTTTTTTGCTTTTGCGGTTCTCCCATCACCATATTACCTTCACTTTGCAGAATTTTCAGTATTCTAAGTTAAAAACTCTCTTAACTTTTATTAGCTGTTAAGATAGAAACAAATGTTTTGAACTAAAGTAGATATAGATGGAGTATTGAATCTAAAATACAGAACACAACCAGATTCTATAAAAAAAAATAAAAAATACATCTGAAATATCTCTTAACCAAGTCATATGCAGTTTACTACTTATCAAGGATAGACTGTTTCTACTTTTAGAACAAACATTAAATGGCAGATGCCCGCAATTCTAATACCAGATGCCAGTGATGGAAAGGATTTGTGACCTAAATACTCCTGAACAATTTCTTCCCTAAATGCACATTCACAGTGGGACGTGGATTAACTGATCTAGGTAACTGGAGTTGTTTCTGTTATCTCTGCTCATATTATGACAGATACACTGACAAGGTGCTGTTGAAACACTTATGTTTAGCTAGAAAATGGCATGCTCTTTTGAGAGGAAAAATGTCTAATAGGTGTGGGGTTACTCTGTTTAATGAAATCACTGAAAGCTCTCTTAGACAATAGTGTGGATACCTTTAAACTAATGCTTTAACTAGGATATGAAAGTATTAAAGAAAAGTATGTTGTCCATCTTTCACAAAGAGGGAAAGCTTCTCATACCAGTGCTGATTTATGTTGAAAGACTTTTTTTTTTTTTTTCCTTGGGGTGAAGGAAATTGTGAAGACAAAGAGTTCAGGGTGCTTGTTACTGTTTTTTTTTCTTCTTCGAATTCATCTAGAAGACTGAAGTTTACTAAAGAATTAATTGGAGGAGGAGATCTACATAGTTCTGCTGTGTTATGCATAAGGTCACATCACTATGCTATAGTGGTCTGATGGAACTTCCTATTAAATCTGTCAAAGAAAAACATGCTCTTCTGTGAAGTTTTATGACCCAAGATGGAGAATATTCCTTTTGTTTCTGAATGAACTGGCTTTTCTGCTTTGCCATTATATCTTTTTTTCCCTCTTCTTTCTTTTTTGATTTAAACAGAAAAGAATCTGACAGTCCTTATTTTTATGTGTCTGGGGCTGTAATTCCCTAAATATGACACCTTGAGGTTGGGACCAAGAGGTACCAATCTGTAGTGGACTGTTGTTTCAAAGGCTAGTGATCCACTTTAAGGTCAAATTGAATTAGTGAGATGGTTGTGCAGGTCATTGTGACCTACATCTTTGTAATCTCCCTTTTCTCTTTTCCATAAATATCATAATTGTATATTTAAAATAAAATTAAAATGTAAGTGATAGCCTGGCTATGCAGTTAATGTCTGGGTATATTCTTACAGTTAAAATTGGTATTTTAGTCTAAAAATGTTTACTGTTGTCATTTTTTTCTTTAAAAGCAAAACAAAAACACACATACAGAACAATTGGTTTTGTTTTTTTCTGATGCCTCCTTTTCAAGTGTTTTCATCTAATCTATATTTACTTTTGCCTTTCTCATCAGTTCTGTTTGTCCCATCTATACTGGGCTGGCTGTTCTCTAATGATATGTGGTAATGCTTTGTAGGAAATATTCTGATTCTGTACGTGTATTTACCTAGAAATATGAGACTGTGATGCTTTGGTTCAGGTTTGTTTACAGTGTCTGTAGACAGTGACAGAAAGTGGGGATTTGAGCTGTAATTATAATAAACCATATTCCTTAATCGTAGTTCTTTGCCAGAAATTCATGCGGAAAATTGGCAGTGATTGAAGGGACATTATTGAATGTTGAATCTGAGTTCTAACCAGAATTTCTAACCAGATGTACGATGAATTAGTAGTCTACTTACTAGATTTGGGACTGTGACTAAAACATGTACTGTACTATTAAATTATGCGGTGCTTGATTTTTATTTTTATTTTTTTCTGTCACATCTAGAGGTGTTCTTCTCTAGTGTAGTATTGTAATGTATATGAACCTCTAGTTGGTGGAACTTGAGAGGAAATAGATGCATCTGTTTATTGATAGCAAAGCTAAGTTACTTTCTAAAGACATCTGAGTACAGGAAAGGTATACAAACGTGACTGAAGCAAACTCATTTGAAATATGTGTTCATGTGTAGAAAGCATTTCCATTTGTTTGTTTATTTATTTATTTAGCCTTTCTCTTTCTACTTGCATATTCCAAACAAAACAATGCTGGCATGCCAAAGTGAGTTAACTTGCTCTAGTGGAAAGAAAGAAAATGCTTGAAAATGTCAAGATAAAGTAACAAAACATTAAAGCATTAAAATGGACACAGCTTTTCTGGCAGTCTGTGATCTATAAAAATATTTTGTGACTGAAACTATAACATTCAGTTCTATAGTATTTAGAGTAAATATCTCAGAAAGCAATGACACCTCATGATGTGAAGACAAAAATCCTCCTCGTCTTTGAGAGTGGTATATTACATAAAGTATTCATAGTGTGGATAATATACTTTTGCATAGGAGTGCAAAAAATTAGATGGGACAGTATTATATTATTGATTTATTTTAAATTTTAATTTAGGGCAGGGTTTTATGAGAAAGTGTTTTTAGGTCAGCAGAAGCTAAAGTATCCTGAATGCATATTATAGGAAGGGTAATATCTTTTGATTATAGTTCTCGTGGAGTTGTAGAGATACTGGAGATTCCACTAAGTCTGAATCTTGAAAAACGAAGACCAGAGATGTGTGGTTCCACTTTGAAATGCTTACCAGTGCTAGAAACTTCTAGTATGTTTACTTTAAGTTTTAATGATGTTTAATAAGACATCGCTGCAGCTTTTAGTAAAAATACCATTTAGAGAAAGGGAAAGGTCTTTGTAATGGCTATAACCGTCAGGCACAAACAGGGACTGAATAACAGGAAAGTACCTCTAGTGATACTCTGCATGAACAGAATGTCTCAGTCCTGTTACACACTATGATATCCATATTGTGCATCAGTTGTCCGCTCTCAAGAAATTTTGACTGGGTTCTACTATATAGTAATACCGGTTATAGGCTGATTTTTCACAAGCTGAGAGCACAATAACTTATTTAGAAAGAAGGAAAAGCAATCAGAAACAAGGGTATAAAATGTGTACATCATTTCAGAGTATGACATACATTCAGACTATTTTGTTTGTTTGGTAGAACTGATAAAGACAGCTGTTAGTATTTGTTCAAGTTATACTCTGCAGTATTTAAAATAATTAAAATAATAGAATTTGTCATTAAAAATACTTACGGCTTATGGAGAATTTTTAAGAATGAGCTTATACACTTCATTATTTGTACCAGCTCTTGATGGTGGTGTAGATGGAAAGATGAGCAATGTGGTTAGCTCATTCATTTCTAGCTAACGCAGGAGAATACTTTAGAGGCTATTGTAACACAATAGAAGATCTTTCAATAGTATCAGTGTACACCAGTGCTATAGCAGGTGAGCAAACACTGATATGGCTGTTTTTGGAGTAATGCGTACGCATGGAGATATTACTTTTAAAAACAAATATAGAAGACTGAGTGATGTAATAGTGGATTTGAGGAGAGCACTTTTGTCATTACTGCAAACATTCACACTTTGAAAAAAGTAAAGAATATATTTTTATATAATATTTTTGGTGATAAGCAGGCAAATGAGTCTACTGATTTGCATGGATGTAGCTGCTGTAAATGTGTATAGGAAGAAGGTCTGTCACTATTTATCTATATAAAATTATAAGTGATGTAATTAGAGCAATGAAGGTAAAGATACAGAAATTTAGCTTGTGTAGTGTATCAGATACAGAAGAATTTAAAAATATACTATGCTGTAACTGGCCTTGGTTTTGAAGAACTGTTAAGATTTCTTGAGGGTCACTGCTGAAACATTTGTACTTACAATAGCACATTTTTCTGATCCTTCCTGTAACTATTTTCTAATAGGAATGTGGCTATATTTTGTTTGATGGGTATAAAAAATAATAACAAATGTGCAAGACAAAAAAACAAACAAACAAAAAAAAACAACACAAAACTGTCAGTGATGCACTTCATGCTGGAAGTTTTCTCTGAAGTTTAGAGATGTTAGCCAAATCCTTCTGACAGGATTTGGTTCTGATCTGTAAAGCCTACTAGCGCTCAGTGGGGTTTACATCTGGTGAAAAAATGCTCCCTTCACACAACTCCCTTTCTCTTCAAGAACAAACAGAATTCTTTTTTCCCTTCTCCAGTGATGACCATAATACTTGACTTGGTCTCCACTTCAACAAATGTTTTGTGTTTGAAGAGAATTAAGGTAGAAAACCGTGTGCATCTGTTCTATATTCAACTATGTATGTTGCGTAGATACTATTTATGTAAATATGAGGAGATGTGGCTTTTTTTTCTATCGTGTTCTTGCTTTGACATTAATATTCAAATTTTCTTTAGCAACATTTTACTCCTCTGCTTTTAGTTAACAAACTAAAAGGCTTGTTAAGCATAGGAGAAACAATTAAATAATTCTTCCCTCTTACTCCTCTTTATAAGTTGGTGTATGAGCATTTGCAAGCTTTTTGAAAAGTAAGTATGAGTTAATGATAATAACAACTGGCAGCTCCCTGATCCATATAATAGACGAGCCAGTGAAGAGAAGTGCTGTGCTGAAGTGACTGTGAGATGCTGGAATTCAGGATCCTAAGAGGAGGGAGCAGCAAAAAATACAAGGTTGCCGTGTTGGACTTCAGAGACTCACACTTCAGTTTTCAGAGATCTACTTGGTGAAGTACCAAGTACTTGAGAGAGCCCAGCAAAGGACCTCTAAGATGATGATGGGACTGGAGCATCTTTCCTATGAGGAAAGGCTAAAAGAGCTGGGTCTGTTTGGCCTGGAGAAGAGAAGGCTCAGGAGGATCTCATTAATGCATACTAATACTTGAAGGGCGGGTGTAAAGAGGACAGAGCCAGGCTCTTTACAGTGGCGTCCAGTGACAAGAGAAAATGAGCACAAACTGAAATGCAGGAGCTTCTGTCTTAACATCAGGAAACTTTTTTTAAAATAATTTTTAATTTTAACTTTCTCAGCAAGAGCATTGGTGTGAGTTTTCTAGATTAACTGTGAATTTTCTCCAGGGTATCTGGACACAGCTCTGGGAAGTCTTCTGTAGGTGTCACTGCTTGAGCAATGGGGTTGGACCAGATGACCCACAGAAGTTCCTGCCAAACTCAACTCTTCTGTGATTCTGTGGTATTCCATATATTAATCTTTCACCTCTGTGGATTACTAAATTCAGAGCAGCTAAGAGATTTGAGATAAATGGTATTTCATTGGAATTCTGAAGGTGGTGACTGCACTGCATATATTTGTGTGAAACGATAGTAAGAAAAAAGTCAAGAATCCAAAAGTTGCCTGCAATTAAACTAGTCTGTTAACTAACATCTGTTTCAAATGCAGTGGAAGCTCCCAAACTGTTGAAAGTATTGATTTACAGAGATTTCTCTGTATTGGTAAGTAGATGGACAACATGTAAACTAATTTTTCAATTAAAAAAAAAATCATAAACCTTATTTTTTCTCCCCTTTTCCATCTTCCTGCCAACTCTGCCTTTTTTACGAGAGACTGAATATGCTGTGATATTCACTTAAAATTATTTCCTAAATAACTCTGTTGCTATGGCAGCAACTGCTGCTGCTGGCATTTACATGCACTTCAGTGAGGCAATTTACAGAAAAGTCATTGAATATGGTCAAGTTTGTCTGTGTTTTCATAGCCCACCCACAAAGAAGTTCATTATGCATCTCTTTGCTAGAAACCAGAAGATCTGTTGTAACTGGCACAGCTAGAAATGTAATAAAGAGGAAAGAAAGACCCAAATTATCTAGGGTAGGATCCTGGCTTATTTTTTTTAACCCTTACAGGGCCTGATTTGCTTCTACATGGAAACAGATAGTATTTCCCATCATCAAATGGTTAAACGTATTGCCACTTTGTCATTTTTGCCTACAAAATAAATCTGAGGTCTTTGGGAAAAAAAAAAAAAAAGAAGACACTGGGACATAAGCTACCTTTTTACAGGACAGACTTGTTATTCCTGAAACCCTTTTAGTAAAATTGAGATCATGAAAGAAAATCTTGCTTCAGTGTTCAAAAGTGCCATTTGTGCATCTTGCCCTTCTCTCAGAAGGAATAATGAAAAGCGTTTTGGCAATGAACTGTTCTTTGTAGGAGTTTGATGTCATTCTTTGTAGTTCACTGTGCGCTGTGTCCTGGAAAAGTAATCAAATATTCGTGGAAAAGTTGACTTTAGACTTAAAAGTGCAGAGCTAAACAGAGGACAGTGCTCTGGAGAAAAGGCTATGGAGATGCTTCTGGGCATTTATTTCAGTCCTCACAGTAGTACTTGCAATGCTTTCAGTATTAAAAACATGTTTTTGTTTTGTTAATCAAAACAGTAGTGGCACTGTTAATAGTGGTGACACAGTAGTGGTAGATAGAAACAAATGACCAAATCCTCATGTGTCTTGTCTCCTTCACTAATTATACATTTTAATGCCATTGTGTGACAACTTGATAATGGCATAGCAAATGTTTTTTTACTGTTTTCCAGAGATGTGACAAGCATTAGTTTCAGGGAACTGGAGAAGTGGGTTTAGCTTTGGAACCTTGGATGTGAGAAAATGTGTGAAACTAAAGAGATGACCATTGTCTCATAAATGCAGGGGATATAGCTTTGGTGCTAAGCTGTCGATCTGACTTTAGAGGAAATTATACTTTTCTCTGCTGGTGATGGAAGGAAGGTATAGAAAAGAGTTATGTTACAATTCTTAGTAAAAGCCTGATCACAAACAGACTTTTTAAACTAGACAATTTTGACCGTATACATAGATTTGACATTTTATATAAATCCTGCTTTTGTGAAGAGATATTTTATCCACTAATGCTTTTTAAAATTTCCTATTCTTAAAAAAATGAATAAACAAAAACCTAAATAAAATTGTGGATAGTTCACATTACTTCAGAAGTTAAGTGAAACCTTTACAGACTTTTAGATTGTAAAAATTCTAATTAGCTAGTTTGTAGTTACATTGAGAAGTGTGTTTCTGGGAAGGGTATATATTCCTTTGGGCATGGCACAGGTAGCATCGCTTTTATGTAATCAAATCATTCAAATTATGAAGAGCTCTGAAGTTCTCTGCTACCTCTTCCTCAAATCAAGGTAATGATAGCAATTGTTAGTGTTAGCTTACTAAGTAGAATTTTTTCATGTGTAGCTAACATAACTCAAACCATAAAATTATAGGATTATAGAATCACCAAAGTTGGAAAAGACTTCTAAGATGATCCAGTCCAACTGCCCCCATATCACTAATATTTTCCTCTAACCTGTGTTGCTCAGTACGACATATAAACATTTCTTAAACACCTCTAGGTTTGGTGACTCCACTACCTCCCTGGGCAGCCTATTCCAGTGTCTGACCACTTTCTCAGGGAAGTAGTATTTCCTAACATCCAGTCTGAATCTCCCCTGGCATAACTTGAGGCCACTCCTTCTAATGCAGTTGCTAGTTATAACACCTCACCACAACCTCCCTTCAGGTAGTTTTAGAGAGCTATAAGTTACCCCTGAACCTTCTCTTCTCTGTATTGTCCAATCCCAGCTCTCTCAGCCACTCCTCATAAGGATTGTGCTCCAGACCCCTCACCAACTTTGTTGCCTTTCTCTGAACACACTCCAGGGCCTCAATGTCCTTCTTGTAGTGAGGGCTCAAAACCAAACACAATAGTTGAGGTGCAGCCTCAACAGTGCTGAGTACAGAGGGATGATTGCTTCCCTGCTCCTACTGGCAACTATTTCTGATACAAGCCAGAATACCACTGGTCTTCATGGCCACCTGGGCACATTGCTGTGACAAGGGTTGCCCAATCCCCCCAGGTCTGTTTCTTCTACTTAGTCTTCCAGCCACTCTGCCTGAAGCCTGTAGCATAGCCTGAGGTTATTGTGGTCAAAGTACAGGACCTGGAACTTGATCTTGCTGAATTTCATCCCATTGGCCTCAGCCCAGTGATCCAGACTGTCTGGATTGCTCTACAGGGCTCTGCTACCCCCAGGCAGATTGATGCTTCCTGCCAATGTGCTGTCATCTGCAAACTTACTGAGGGTGCACTCAGTACCCTCATCCAGGTCATCAATAAACAGGACAGGCCCTGAAACCAACCTCTGGGGAACATGACTTGTGTCTGGTCACTAGTTGAATTTAATTCCATTCACCACCGCTCTCTAGGCCTGGCCCTCTAACCTGTTCTTTACCAAACAAAGGCTGTATCCGTCCAAGCCACAGGCTGCCAGCTTCTCCAGGCAAATGCTGTGGGAGGTAGTGTTGAAGGAACTGTCAAACCACGTGTATTGAAGTCCTGTGTAGCTCAGCTGAAGTCACTGAAAGCTAATAAAATGTGTTCTGTATTGAAATAAGCTTGAGTTTTGTATGTTAAAAATTAGAAGGCTTCGTACATCCAGAATGGAAACTTGCCTCTGCATTATCATAAAACTTTTTAGTTGAATTTGACTGACTTTGAAGTCAACCTTTTCCGTCTATCTTTGTGAATTACATATCCTTGAATGCTATGAGGCAGAGCAGCTTTCTGAGGCAGAAGATTTATACGGGACCACAGCACATCAGAGTAAATAGATAATGTACTAAATATTTTACTGAATATTCGCAGAGTAGTTTGGTCTTCATGTCCTGAAACAAGTATTTCTTCTGCTTGTGTAATCCCTTAATTTAGTGGACATAGATAACTTTTATTTCTTTAAGGTTTTGGACATGCCACATCCTTCTCATCATTAATCAGTTTAGAATAAGCTTTCAGTGTACAAACCTGGCCAAAAGATCTGCACAACTCTTCTCCGGTCATTGTAAGTCTGAATAACGGCATAAGGCAAATTTGGCCTGAGGTTATGAGCAACAGTATGCGTAGGAAGTAACTGATTAAAAAGATCTGATCTCGTACAGAGGGTGCAATATTATGAAACTCTACTTCTGACGAGAATTTCTGGTAGCTCTCAGTTTCTATGACACCTTTTTACACACTAGAAAGACAAGGTGACATGCAACTTCAGTAACATAACCAAATGACAAAAAATAGGGAAATAAAAGGTGAGTCTTTCTTAAATAGTATGGTGGAAGCAGTAGTTGTATTTGAAATATGAATTTTCATGCTTATCATATGTAATGATATGTTAAGGGCAAGAAAAAAGGGCAAACAGCTCAGGCTGTGATGATAATACCAGAAAAAGCTAAAGGTAAGAAGTGGTCCATTCCAGAAAATCCTACTTTTTATCCTAAAAGCAGAGAGAAGCTGTGATTAAACTCTTGTCTAAGCTATAGATGACCCATTTAAAGCTTTGTTCGTAACAGAAGCTGTAACTTTAATCAAGCCTGACTATAAAATCTAATTATATTTCAATGCCTACTTTAGATTGGGAAGTGTTTGTGCTTAGCTGGGGGCAACAAGTTGCATGAATGTATTTGTGCTTAGCTGGGGACAAGAATTTGCAAGATCCTGTATTAAATTTGTATTTGTATTCTAGAAGGAGTGTAAGTCTGCATTTCTGTTTACTTAGTATTTTAATTGATTAGAATACTTACACAAATGTTCACATTTCATTTTGCTATAAACTTTTCTTTAGCGTCCTCCTCTATGCACATGCTGTCTCTTTTTTCCCTTCTTTTATAAAATTATGCAACCTCTTGCTTCCTATGGCTTGTGTTGTCTTTCAAAACAGGCGTTTCTTCTTACTGTAAAATAAAGAGGAACCTGAGAAACTTAACATCTAAGTAACTTACCTGTAAATAGTTCAATCGTCTCTATTATTTCAGTGGAGAAGGAAACAGAAGTAGTAGTAATCTTTATTTGAAACTAAAATATTTAATGACTTTGAAAGAATTGATCTTTCCTGCCTATTAAACAATATATAAAAGAAAAGAGCCTTCAGAATAAAGCACTTAAGTATTGCCTCGGAGTAAAGTAAATTAGTAATGGTATCGAAATAACTATCATTCTGAAAAAAAACACCAAAAAGCAATTCTCAGATAGGTTTCTAAATTCATTACTCATGGTCTTGGTCCTTCCCTACTGATATTGCTAGCTTCATGGAGCAGTCTCACATATTGCTTGTATTTTCCTTCCGTAGAAAGAAACTGACATTGTGAGCCAGGTTAAAAGTAATGGGCATAACAACCAACTACTTTTTAGAGGTAAATATATTAAATATTGTAACATCAGAACCAGGAAGCTGAATCGAGTGTAGCCTCAAAACTAAAGTGAAAATAGCACCCGTCTTTCCTTTCCCCACCCCTTTTAATTGAGGTGTATTTTGTTTAGTGAAAACTTCTTTGTATGAATGAAAGAGTCAGAGATAGAGGAAATTAAACAGTACAGGGCTGGAAACTGAGGAATTAATGCAGAGTTGTAAGAGAGCGTTTGAGTTGATAACTAAGCAAATGAGCAAATAAACTGTCTATTTTTTCCNGCATTTGGAAGAATTGAATTCTTTAATTCTTTCAAGCAGAACTCTAACCACAATAAGTCTAATATCCTTCCTTCCTCAGGAAATTTTTCAGTGTCAGCTACAAGCTTCAAGTGTCTTGGCTTTGGGTAGATGGTCAGGTGACAAGTGAGAAATAGCACAAGTATTTGCAAATAAGTGCTAATTCTGATGTAAAGATATTCTCTTGATTAGTTTCCAAGATTTTTTGTACTTTTGGTGAGAGGGAACCCTGCTCTTTTTGCATGTTCTTTAAATGAAGAACTTAGCTGGAAAAGGAATATGTGATAGCAATTTTCTGTGTGTGATGGCTATTGAAGATATCTCAGTTGTGTTGTGATTGACAAAATGAAGATCCTTAAATCTGTTCTGCATCATAGAAGGCTTTAAATTGTCCTGCGCCTATATCATAATAGGTGGCTGAGATCCACTGTCATTCTTGTTTTTCTCATCTTTAGAGTTCTGAACTGGAATCTGGCTAAAATTATGTCATTGTGATTGCAAGGCTGTGACTTACATCTTTGCGGAGTGAAGAAAAGAGATGTACTATTCATGGTGACGTTCCTTAAGTTAGTTATCATATTCATAAAATTGCCTCCTTTCGTCTGTGATCATGGGTCAAAAACTGAAACATCTGAAAAGCAATAGAGAAGAAACTGACACTGATTTAATGTTTGCGGCCCTACTGAACTTCCATTCTAAACTGAATATGCTCTTTTATACTGACGTTATTTGTTGTAATTGAATAATGTTAATATTTTATTGCAAAAGCATCTGAACAATCTGGATGTTTTATTGTGAAGTTGTTTCAAGTTTTGGAGGATTTTGGTTTTGCTACTTGCAGCTCAAAGACAGAAACTAGACTTAACCTCTTTAAGGAAATACCTTTTGTTAGATTAACACAATTAGGCAATTGTTATTAAAAAAAATAAAACAAACTCACACATACATGGTAGAAATAACAAACTGCATTCAGAGAAAAGGATGAGTGGGAAGTTATTGTAGCTCAGTGTTGTTGATTAGGTGGTACTTTTCAGAACATCTCAACTTGCTTCAAACTTCTAGTACTGTTTCTGGATTTTCATCATAAAGACTTCTGAAGTCAGATTGTTCTATTTGATTTTAAACACATTGACCTAATAAGCTTTGTTACTTGGCTACGTTGTGGCAACTAATCTTTTACAGAGATGCTAACTTGAATCTCTCTGTCCCACCACTCCAAGTAGTGTACTTTGTTGCATCTGCTGTGGTCCAACTTGGTCATCTCTGAAGAACAAAGTACCTGTCATACTGTACATGAATCATTTAACCCTGAAACTGCTCTGTTGTTCAAAGGAAATATTTTTCTTGACTCAGTATGAAATTCTATCTTTTATGGACTGTCAAATACATGAAAGTTCTGTTTGTCTGTGATTTGATTCTGCAGGAAATTTGTTTTGTCTTAACAATGTGAGAGCTCAGGATTGTGTTAAGAAAGCAAAAGTCTGGAGCCCCTTTGGGATTTATCCTAGTTCATTCAGTACTGTTGAATCTCACTCTTTAGAGTGCAAAATCAGATAACTTTAACTGAACTTCCAGAAGAAATCAGCAGAAATCATTCATGGATTAATCTGGCTTTGTCTTACATTATACATTATATTAACATCATATTGTAACCCATTTGTGACTCAGAGTGATAGTCTTCTGATGCCTACAAGTTGTCTACTTAAAATAAGTGTTAACAAAATCTTTTGTAAAAAGGAGTTCATGACTCTATACCCGAAGAGGCTGGTCTTTATACTTGCAGAAAGCATTATGATTGACCGAATCCTACACTCTTCCAACATTCTTTTTCTTAACTGTTTCCTCCAACCCTCCCTCCCTCCCATCTTCCTTTTTTTTTTGTTGTTTTTCCTTCAGTTTTGAGAGAGTTTGCACGTATACAAAATTTGGTCCTAAAGTCCCTAGCATGCCTTGGAGAATGCAAACTGGTATCTCTACCTTTCCACAGTTCATGTTGGTGTGAGAGCCAGACTTTTTTTTTTTTTTTTTAACCTTTAAATTTATCCTCTCTACTGACTGACAAGTAAATAGAGAGGTATGAATGTTCCTGTTCATGCAGAATTGAAACTAAAGCATATATTCTGCCTTCTGGATTTAAAAAAATTCTTCTTAGAAATTTGATTTCTGGCATCCATGATGCATTTGTGTAAGTGTGATGCACATCTACCTTGAAAGCCTTCAAGAATAATGGAAAGTTAGCTTTAAGCAGCAACTCCAGACCAAGCTTGTGTTCGTTTGAAGATTAAAATCAAAGTGATTTGCCATGAGTACAGACATTGAGTTCCTGCCAAATTTGCCTCAGTTCTTCAGTCATTTTAAACACCAGCTCGAATGTGATTTAGTGTCAAAAATATATTTGTTCTGCGGTTATACTAACATTGCAATAGGTATGTAAGACTCTTCTGAAATTGGCCAAGACTGCTAAGTGGCTGCTGGCACCAGTTTGCTGGGGATTATGGCATGTTTTTTATAGTTGTGAAAATTTTAAATTGCAGTTGGGAAACAAGAAGCTTTTTAAAACTGCTATGTATCTGAAAAAATATACATTGTGAGAGCATGCTGTATTGAACACTTAGGGTGAAGATATTTTCTGGAACATGGTAAATTCTGCAGCTGGAAATTTTTCCCTTTATTTCATCATAAAAGATGAAATTGAGTTCTGTACTGAAAGTTTTGACTATAAAGTAAATAGCGTAGTGTTATTTCCTTGGTGATAAAAGTTTGTTAAGGCAAATCTTTGTAATGGCTTATAAGTAACTGGAACTTGTTCTATGCAACAAAATATAGGAGACAGCTTGGTTTGCCTGAAAAGCCTGTTTGATTAACCACAAAATAATAAATGGTGATACTGAAAGTTTAGAAAACGTAATTCAGAGCTCTTGTGTCAGGCTTTCTGCAAATTCAGGCAAATGCCACTTCAACAGCGTAATTGCAGTTTTTGTTTTTAGGGTTTTATTTCCTACCATAAAGCTACACTAGACTTATTTTTTAATGCTTGATTTCCCCAGAAATTGTGTGGCAAACTCTGCAGCTGCAGAATTTAATAACATTTAGACTTTAGTATGATTATTCAGTTCTGGTAGTTCACTGATTAGACCTGTACTCTTGTGAAAGGTTTGGAATAAATTCATCAGGAAAGTACATACACACCGGTCTAATCATGTGAGAACAGTTGGTTGAATGAGACAAATTCTACTTCTCTTATCCACAACTTTTCATAACGTTCATAGCTGTTAAAATAAGTCTGATAAGTGAAGGCTGCATACAACTTGAAAGTTAATTAGGAGTCTTAATATTATTTCAGTATAACTCTGTCTGTGTCAAACTGTTCTTATGCCTTTGAATGCATGGCATGGCTTATCTTCAATAACAGATTAGTGCATGTAAGCAGGGAGAATTCTCTGAAACTGACGAGTCTATTCATCAAGCTGGTTTGTTCTGTGATTCTTCTGCAAGTGTCCTAAGCAGAAAACACCATATTCTTTCCACCCTGAAATGAGTGTTGTGTATTTAGGCACCAATGAGTTGAAGTAAATAGAAACTTGAATTCAAGTCTGATAATTGAACAGGTCTTGAAGACTTGTAAACTATGCTTAATTTTAATTGAGACACAATAGAAACTGCCAGCTTCTGCTCCCAAGCATCGTCAGATGTGGCTATTTGTAAGGAGACGTCTAGAACTGAGTTGTAATATTTTTTTTTCTTAAATTTTCTTTTTAACATCACTGTGAACATAGAAGTAGAATTATTGGGTGAAGTTGTCCCTGCAGTAGTGATAGAATTGGGCATTTAACTTCAGACTCAGTCCAGTTCAGCACATCAGCAACAACATGATAACTGCAAGTAGTGCATTTCCTAGGAAATCTTAGTTTGCATGGATGCTAGTGTTACACATTGTCTTGAAGTAGGAGGATTTTCTCTGTCGCTTTCAGGGCTTTAGCTGAGCATGGAGGTTTGCATAACTGAAAATTTGATTTTCGTTTGAAACCATTTTTAATTTTTACTGTTGATGGGATTAGACCTGATCATCTGAGTCATCACTGGGCCCTCTCCCAGTTCTCAGTAGGTAATTATATGTTAGGTATCTAGCTCAGATGAGCTCATGAAAGAGTTCTCTCCACACCACTAAACACATCCTAGCACTTCATAATAAAACACATATGCTGCCAGATGGTAAAAATGCAAAACTTCTTCAAATATATGCTTTAAAATGTATGCTGTCTGTTTTCTCCCTTAGTTTTCTCCTCCCCTCAGGTTCTTGCTCACTTCTTTCCCACACCTTCCCCCATACTTTCGTAACTTTTTTCTAAAGCACTGATTCTTCTTTTCCCACCCCTTCACCCAGCTGCTTCCACTGCTTCTTCAGATCTTTAGTTGCATTCTCTGCTTCTTTCTCTTTTTCTGAATTTGTGTTACTCTTCAAATTGTAAAGCTTTAAATTCCTTCCTAAGTTTTTAATCTGACATTTGAACCCTCCTTTCAATTTATCATTATGATCTGAGTGCACTCTTAGCAAGTTTGCTGATGACATGAAGCTGGGAGGATTGGCTGATGCACCAGAAGTCTGTGCTTACCATTCACCTGATGATGTTTAACAACAGCAAGTGTAGAGTCTTGCACCTGGGGAGGAATAACTGCACGTGTCAGTACAGTTTAGGGGGTGATCTGCTGGAGAGGAGCTCTTTGGAGAAGGATGTGGGAGTCCTTGTAGATTACAGGTTGACCATGAGCCAATGGTGTGCCCTGATGGCCAAGAAGGGCACTGATGTTCTGGGATGCATTAAAAAGAGAATGACCATCAGGTCCAGGGAGGCTATCCTTCCCATCTACTCTGCCCTGCTGAGGGCTACATTTAGACTATTGTGTCCAGTTCTGGGCTCTCCAGTTAAAAATAAATAAATAAATAAAAATAAAAAAATCAGGGATCTGTGAGGAGGAGTCCAACAGAGGGCCACAAAGATGATTAAAGTCTTGAAGCATCTCCTGTATGATGAAAGGTTGGGTAACCAAGGTCTGTTCAATCTGAGAAAAAGAAGACTGAGAGTGAATCTGATAAATGCTTCTAAATGCAGGGAGATGGGAAGCAAATGGATGAGGCCAGGGCTCATCTTGGTAGTGTGTAGTGATAGGACAAGGAATAATGGTTTAAAACTTGAACATAGGAAGATCTATATTAACAAGTGGAATGACTTATTTATGGTAAGCATGATGGAGCACTGGAACAGGTTGTCCAGAATGGTTATGGAGTCTCCTTCTGTGGAGATATTCAAGATCCATCTGGACACCTAACTGTGGAAACTCTTGTGGGATACCTGCTTTAGTAGGGAGATTGGACTCAATGATCTCTTGAGGTCCCTTCCAACCCCTGCAATTCTGTGATTTGTGATCTTCTTCAGAGAGAAACTAGAGATGTACAGCTAAGTCTTGCTGCCTTTTGGTTTTATGTCCCCAGTGACACTTACATCATAACAGAAATTCATTGGTTTTCTGCTTAAGTAAGATGATGTCACAAATTTACTGCTAAAATCAGTTATGCGCTGTAATATAGTGAGTAGATGCACTTAATAAGACACATTTCTGGAATCACCTCTGTTGACTGTCTGCATGCTGTAATGGTTCAATGAACTTTTAATAGTTTACAGTGTAATTTTCCTCCTCTTCCTAAACTGCTGTCTTCTCAGCTCCACAAATTAGGAATTTGGTGTAGCTTAACTAACAGAGGTTCTCTCTCTCATAGAAGATTGCACAATGACAAGGAGTGGGAGCAGGAATCTCTTTTCATCTCAAAGCGATGTTGACTGCTACATAAGGCAATAAATACAGTAACTGAAAATGCTTTTAAATGCATTGCTTGCATTTTGAGATGAATGGACATGATTTGAGGTTTATTTTTCTATGAAAATTCTTAATCAACAATTATAAATGATGATAGGAAATGTTTCATTTCAGCTTATTCATTCACAAAGAAGTGATGGAAGTGCTGTCTCAGTTGAGGAACGGTTTTCCATAAGGGTTTCTTAATGTTGGTACCAAAAAAAAAAGAGTCTGGAGGGTTAGTACTTTTTAGTTCCTGTCTGGACTTACTTACAAGGTGCTTCTGGGTGGAAAGGGATATCTGTATAGCTTGTTTCCTTCAGTCAGTGACTGGTTTTGTAGCGATGTGTGAGGTCTTAATTTTACCTTGGACAGTAACTGGAAGATGATACTGATTGGAGCTGTGGTCTACCCTGTCTTTATTTTTTCATAAGAAATCACTTCTTGTCAAGGGAAATTTCATTTAGATTCATCTGTTAATTTTTCTACTTCAAAGAAACTACTTTATGAAAATAGGCAACTTTTCTGACAAAAGGATCATTATTGATTTATTTGCTAAAAACTTGTATTAAAGATGTATTTTTCTGGAAATAAAAATATGACTGGCATACCCATTATACACTGCCAGACTAAAAAGTATCAGAGTAGCATGCAGAGCCATAGAATTGCTTGCTGACTTGCGTAAGGTGAGTTGACACTGATTATTCCATGCCTTTTGTTCTTACTGTCTGTGCTGTCTACTGCTGGTATGGTGCTTAAAACCGTAAGTGGCATGATGGAATTTGTGTGAGCTGTTTTTCGTAGTCAGAACTCATACGTGTATAGAAGAGTGCATTTTTCATCTGTTCAATCCATTATGTCTGGCTACTTCAAGAACGTTAAGTGAGCACTTCTGCCTCTGGTGACTCCCTGTAAGTGATGTTTTTGTCAACTCTCATTAACTTTATGAATGTTAGCATAAACTGTACAGCCAAGCATTCTGGCTTTTATTTTTTATTTTTATTTTTGAAGCTAATGGAATTTCATACATGGAGAAAGAAGTATCCTGTCGTTATTTCCAAGAAATATTTATATCGCTGGGGCTTTCTCCATGATATGGAATAAAGAGGAACCAAAATCCCAAGTGAAGGTGTTTTTTTTTTAAATCAATGAAACTCCTCAAGGAATCAAAGCTGCTTCTGGGCAGTTTGTTTTGTGAGACTGTAAAGAAAAGTATGAGAGTTGCTTGAAAAAAGTATATATTTTTAAGGCTTTCAAGATACAGAAGTTTGATATCAGAGAATTGAAATCAAAAATGCTACTGGGGGAATCTTGGTTATACTCTGAACACTGCAGAAAGCAGACAGGCAGACCACTCATCCTGTACTTTATTTCTGTCTTTTCAGTGTTGTAATGAATGGTACAATTCCATTTTCAGGTTGGCATTGTGGGTTTAGGGATCTTCCTGGTGACAGAAAAATTAAAACTATCAATTTTTCTTTTGTCATTCAAATTATGCTTCTTGCTGTGAGGGATCAGAAAAAGAAAATGTTACTTCTGGGATGCTGAAAACCCACAGTGCATTGTTTCTCAGTCGTGCTATTTATGTCCTGGAAAAAAAATCCAAAGGTGACAGAGAAGAAATAAACTTTATGTTGTTAAACAGTAACTTTTGAATCCCAGAATCTTTTCTATGTGTGAATAAATCCTTGCAGTACTTTATGCATGAATTTTGTTCTTCTAGTTGCTTTTAGATTGATTTTTGCATGGATACTAAATATAGAAGGACTTGGACTGCCTGGACAACCTTACATTCTAAGGTAGGCAGTACTGGTGCCATGGGACCAGCCCCTGGGGTCCCTGTGGGCCCATGTGGAGTGCAGCTGGGACACGTTCCCATGAGTCAAAATTCTTTTCTTGTCCAGGGATGAGAAAAGCGATGACTCAAGGTACCCACACAGAGTAGTAGGAACAGATCTGTGAAATGAAAGGGTTGGTGGGGTCCATGTCATACACCTTTTAGGGGAACTATCTCAGCCTACATCTTGTCTGGTCCCATAATTTCATTAGTAGTTGAAGCATATTTTTCCCTAACGTGAATGAAATCCAGTTGGTATCCTCTTATGCTGCTCCATAAAGTGAACTAAAATGTAGCTGAGTGGAAAACTTTTCTTAGATTAGTCACCTGAAATCAAGTGCTAGTATAGACAAGCCCATGGGGAACCTAGTTACCCTGTTGGTATATGCCACTAAGTAGTGCTTTACTCCAGAAATCTGAGTTATGTACTGGACGTAGTACATATCATGTGTAGCAGACTATAACCATTGATTTATTTGAGGTATTGAAGGTCGGATTCTTGGTGTCTTAATGTTCTGTTCCATTTTGCAACTACAAATTCAAGTTAACAAATAATATTAAGCATAGTATTTTGTAGCTTAATGTATTTTGTGTGAATTTATAGAGCATTATTATTTTTTATTAGTAATTATATTTTATTCTTAGAAAGAATGCATATCATTTTCAAGCCTGTAGCCTACCTGAATAGACAGTACTTGGGTTTACATCAGTATGAGTAACCTCTAGATGTGAAACTGTATGTGTTAAAAATATGCATTGTAGGATGCTTTCTGAAAAAAAAAAAAAAATTAAACTTAAGAAAGGTTCATTAGTCAAGGATTTTTTAAACTGTTTTTTTTTCTGATGAGTACTGCTGCTGGGCAGTGAGATTCTGTGTTTGATTATCTGTTGTCTTTGTATTTTCTGGTGTTTCATTTTTATTCCTGTACTATAAGCTATCTTTTTGGCTTTTGCAACTGTGAGTTGTCTTGGCAGGTTTTACTCTAAATTCTTCTTGTACTTGATTCTAATGGAAGATTAGACTCCTGTGTGTGTGATTTCTCTATAGATGCTTTAGTAATAGTTTACTTGAAGTCAAAACTTTCCGTTAGATTTAAATATGAGGAGCTGATGTATGTAAAACTTACATATGCTTAGATAGCTTTGTACTTAGAAAATGTTCTTTCTTTAAGGAATGGCAATATTTTTCTCAACCCTCAAGTTTTACCTTCTGCGTGTTTATTTATTTTATTTTATTTTTTTTTTTGTGATGAGTCTTTGGTGGAGAACAAATGTTGTCTGTATTAACTTTTGTGCATAAAGTTCTGCCAGGTATTAATCTGCCTTTGTGGGAAGTCTCTCTCAGCTGTCTAAAAATGCTTCCTCTACTTAAGAACAGTTTGTGTTGTTTTAAGTCATGCTGAGGTAATTGGGATGTAGAAGATTGTTCCACTGTCAAATAGACTAGGAAGTAAGAAAACGGTGTTTACTTAACGTTTACTCTGTCAGGATAATACATTTTCCAGAAATAAACAAGATTTGAGAATGAGAAGGGGCTCAGACTAGGCTCAAAAATCATTTCAGTTAGAACACTTCTGTCACTAGGAAAAGATCATGACAGTGTTTTAAGAGACTTGAAGCAACTTAAAGATGATTTTTAAAAGTTATATTTAATATACCTTTATGTGGCTGCCTTTTGGAGTAAAATGGAGAGGAAGTAGCTTATTTTGTTTCCTTCTTCCAGTACGTGAATAAATGTCTTAATCAAATGAAATGTTAGAAAGAAGTAAGGTAAAGCAAGGTGAAGCAAGCGTAAGGTAAAATTGATTGATTTTATGAGCGTCAGCCTTGAAATAAATGGAAACTGATAGAAAGGACTGAAAAAACAGCATAAAGTGCACTTTCATAAGAATAACGTTTGAATGTTCAAAGTCTATCTTAGAAGGCAGACTTTCTGGGTCCAATCTGTATCTAACTAGGTCAAAAGTTTCTGATAGCTGAATTATTTAGATATCTTTGTGAAAGTGCTGATCTGTTACTTCTGGGTACAAATGGTGCCATTACAAAATTGCAGCATTTTTTATGCATAAGGAATTCCGCATTTTTCATTATTTTTGTCTGGTTTTGGCCATAAGTAGTCAATACTATTTTTTATTTACTCCTCAGCTAGAGATTCTGCTTTTCTCTTTCCTAGAGACTCTGAGTGCAATGTTTCTAAATTTTCTCATTCCTATGCTATGGTTGCTCAATGACATTATCAAGACAGCAGTTGAGGGCTCCTGAAATTCTGAGTCACAGCTCTGCAGTAGAGTGCCAGAATCCTTACTAGACTTCTTAGCATGCCTGATTGCAAGCTGAGGTTCCCAGGACTTCTAGGTTGCCAGGTCTGTGACAGAAATTCTGGAATACCTTTCTTCACAACCCCATATTTGAGTTTTCAATACCACATGCCATGAAAAATCTGCCTGGCTTACATGCCCTATATCTACAGGCTTTTCTCCATTTCACCTGTGATCTTTTGTACTTGATGAGGATGTCTCAGAGCTCAGAAAGTGTTGGAGGAGGTCTTCTGGCAGAAGACTCATGCCCTTTTTCTTCTAGAGATTTTAGGCTTAAAAAGTACACTTTTCAATTAATGTGCTTTTTAGGATGCCAGATACCTTTTGACTTAAATACTTAAAGCATTAAACATTACTCCTGGAATTTTAAAAGAACTTTTTCAAAAAATATCATTACATATTGAAACTGAGATGGGGATTTTCAAAAACAAAATGAGAATAAAGTGCTAGTGGATGTCAATTTCATGCTTGACTACCTTTTGTCCTTTGAAAAACTCTCCCTACAACAGAACAATAACTATTAATGTATGTGTTATTAAAATACCAAATACTTGGACTCTAACAATGCTTGTTGTTATTTGTATAGTATGATTAAAAAAACAACAACAACAAAGCAACAAACAATTTTCATGATGTAAAAGAACTGACTGAAAGCACTCCATGTGTTCCTTAAGACTAGTAAACATTTCAGCATAACAAACACAACCCATGAACCAAAAGCATTGTTTCATGACAGTTCCTCAAGCTGTGAAGTAAGAAACTGACTTTTATAATGAAAAATCAATGAAACGTGGTAGTTCAGATAATGGAGACATTTGGATTTTATTCTGTGGTCAGTCCCTTATCATTATGAAGCAGAATGACTTGAATCTAGCATCTGACCTGGAAGTCTTTCTAAGAACATTAGAAGACAAAAGATGTCAAATTCTGTATGTTTACTTGTGGAGAAATCCCCACCAAGGAGGTCTTCAAAGCAATGTCTATGAATTCTGTTCTGGTTCTGTTATAGAAATGATTAAAATAATGATTTTATGTGAGAAACTTTTAAATATGCAATATGAGTTACTCGTAAATAATATTTGATATGTTTTCTCCCATTTGCTTACTTTGATGCTGAAGGACTCTGCCCTGTACGTGTTACCAAACATTAGCAGAGGAAGATCTAAGAAAATGAATCCTTAGATGTTTGCCATAAGCACCAAGGGTCTGCATATTTGTAAAGGTATAATGTGAGTTTATGCGTTGTTGAAATTCAGTGGATTTTGTTAGCTTATTTTTACTTGATTGAAAAAAAACAAAACCTGATTTCCCCATAAATTCTGCTTTTTCCCAGTATGTTAGTGGGGTTTCTAGTACCGCAGAGTGATCAGGTAATTTATGCCGAAGATGTCAAAAACCAGACAATAAAGTACAGCAGATGAATTTCATTCATGTGGTTTAGTGAATTGCTAATTTGAAATGTTTAATTATATCTGATTGCTATACTGCATAGAAATATGAAACAGGAAGAATCTTTCAGAATGTCTGGAGAGCAAATACTGTCTTCATAACAAACTACTTGGAACAGATGGTGTTCACTCAGGAGTGCTACAGTAACACAGAGAGGAAATAGCTGTATTACTTTTGGTGATGTGCAACTTTTCCCCTAAAATTTTCCTAGTGCTGTAGATCAGAGGATGTGGCAAGTATGATTTTGGCTTTTATGAAGCACTTGATGTGAAAACTGAAGAATTACAAGCTTACAAGTAAAGATTTAGATTACACTTTGTGAACTACTAGATAAATATAATATAGACAGGATAGATACACTTGAGACTGGTCAGGATGTCTTCTGTGAAAAGGCTTGCATCACTGTCCTTTTGAAAACAAGGCAGCCAAGACTTAAGAGCTAATTTGATTGAAATTCCACTATGAACCCATTTAATGATATAATAATTTCCAAGAGGTTTTTCAGAAGGCACCTGACATTGAACTTCATGAAATCAGTTGGACAGGTTCCCATGAACTGCAATAAACCTGGAATCAGACATCCCAGGGAAAGTGTAGGACCTGCTGTTAACATTTGGTGAATAGAATTACATTGAAATGGGACTGAACCTGTATTATATCTACATTTTTTCCTACAGATTCCACATACGGTTTTTGAAAAAATGTTATTTAGTGGCAGAATTATGCCATTTTGGCTGGGCTAGGACTTGGTATCTTATGTAACAGAGCAGCAGTAAAGTAAACAATGGGTAGTTCTGCTAAACGTCCATTGAATGCCTTCTCACAGAAAAATAATTCTCTCTAACTGAATTGTATTTCATGAGGAAAAAAAACCAACAACCTTTCTAAAAACTATTCTCACTGTTTAGGTTGTTGTTATGATGGCCAATATCTATAGAAGATACTGTGTGTAAGTGACTTAGGTGATAAATAAGGTGATAGAGAGTAAGGCTGAGAATTGTTTTGCTAGCTCCTTTTGAAAGGAAATGTTCAGCATCCCCAAATACAAAAAGGAGATTCTGAATGTCATTTGACTGCGTTAAACCAATATTTGCTGCAATAAATATTTTTGCAAATCTCAGCTACTCGGCAGTTAGTAATTTATAGATGTGGTTGTTTCTCCATTTTTTTACTGTTTGCAATTTAAAATTTTATTTTAGTTATTGTCAGGCGAGGTTATTTTTAATAAGTACAAGCAGATGTCCTCTTGCTTTTGGCAACTTTAAATTGAAAGAAAAAGATGATGATTTGCTAATTAATGTTTTTGCTTGCTGAGGCTCCTTACCTTAAGTAAGCCCTGTTTGTCTCAGTTGCATTGCAAGCTTTTTGTCCTGAGGACTAATTGGCAGGCTAGATGGACTGTGACATTCAAAAATATGGAACGGGAGAATGTAGACAGAATGTTAGACACTTCTGTGAATTTGAGATATTCTCAATGGCTTTTCTTAATGTTTACAACTTCTGATGTTTTTTTATTTCAGTGAATTGTGCTACTTTTTTCTTTCTTTTTTTTTTTCTCCTCTAGGATATAAACATCCAAACTTAAACTCAACCGTCTCTTTTGGAATTTATGCCAGTTTTTTTTTTTTAAGATAATGATGTGGCTTCAGCACACTCCTTCAATATAATATTTTTTTATTTTTTATTTTTTGAATTTTCTGTGATATTTTATCATTAACTGATAGAGTAATGTATCACTGTAAGAAATACCCATAATTTTATATGATTTTCCAAGTAAGTTTATAAGTAAAATTTGCTGGGATATTTATACTTCACAGCTGATAAATGCATTCATATCCAGATAGGATGCTATGATTTTAAGTTGCCTTTGTTTTTGGTACATGTTAGATGTTACTGGTATTATAAGTAGTCTGATCCTACTGAATCCATTGTAACTACTGACAACATTCAAATGGTATGAAACATTTAATATTTAGAACTGCACACTTCTTTTGCTTCATTCACTCTTATCCTGTTACTCTCTTCTTCCCTTCACCATCCTATGTGTTATATCTTTGTTTGTCTCTATACACACTGTTTTGAATTAAAACACTGGGAGTGTGGTCTTGTTGCTTACCTTCTGTGATGCACTTGCAACATTTTAACAAATAACAGATGAAGCTTCAGATATCCTGAGTTTTAGAAGATTTTTATTGGAAGGCAGCATGCTGAAGATCACTGAAGAGGAAGATCTGGGTTATTCCACTCATTAATGGGCATAGTTGGCAATTAGTTTTGGCCTTTTGGTTACCCATTCCATGCTTGTTGAAGAATTATTAACACAAGTTACTGTGTTTGGTACAGGAAATTCTGGATGAATGTCCAGAATTCAACAGTATGGCTTTCATGGCCTTAATACTTAGAAATATTTCCTTCTTCATGTGAATTTATGAACCAGCTTATTCTGAAATGAATATCCATATATATATGAGGTACATGTTGAATACAGTTGAAAATGTGCAGAAATGTGTGCATGAGTCAGGACTCTGTTCAGGTAACAGAAGAATTTGAATGTATGCAGGCAGAGGAGTGTCTGCTGGGTACCTGATCTCTTTCATTAGCAGAATCTCTTCTATGATATCCGTCCTTTTTGCAGTTTCTTCCTTTCTACCATGTGTACCAACTTAGTTGGTGAGGATTAAACACCATTGATAGTTCTACCTCAGTATAAAAACATTAATGTTACCTGAGGAAACTTTAGCAAAAAAGATTTGGAATAAAATGCTGATTTAATGGTGTGAGAATGACTGCACATAATATTCTTTTAAACATCTGTTCACTTTTGTTACTTACTGAGTTTTACTGGATTAAAGTTTGTTGGACTGTGGAATTATTTAACTAATTTCAGTAACAATTAGATAACACTTAAAAAAGATGCCTCATGTCTTCTTCCTTCAAACAACAGTACTGATATCTGTCGCTAAAAGTGATTAAAGACTATAAATCTGTTTCGGACTGGGGGCTGAAAGAACTGGTAGCAATCTCATGGTTCAGCAGCTGAGGACCAATTGAGCATGCACCTAGAAGGTGACCTATGATTATGAGTCAGTTATCTTACCCCTATAAATATTGAACAGCCCATGAGCCTTTAAGCAGTCCTGCACAACAGCTGGCTGCATGACAGGATCCTCCACTGAACAGGAACACCTTCTGAGGTTATGCCTGCTCAGAAATCCCTTACACCTTGATGTCAAGATGCCTTGCTGGCACAGATCCTCAGTAAGTGACTAGTAGTCTGTTTTAGGCTTTGTGAGTCTCACTAAAATCACATTGTAGATTGCTTGTAAGCTTTTTATTAGCTTCACTAAGATTGTATCTTAGATTGACTGAGTACATACAATCCCTTAGACATAAACCACTGACCAAGTCTGGGACTAGGAGTAGTTTCAGCCACGTCTCTTTTCCTCTGTGGTTCAGAGAGTTTAGAAGCAAGGGGGTCCATTCTGCATCTCAGGACACAGTGAGAGAGCCTCCTGTATGTGTCTGTTTAACCCTGTCCTCTATGCAGAAAATAACTGTATCCAGCCGTCTTGAATCTTGTTACATTGCCGCCTTAGTTGCAATAATGCTTTATGCTATATGGTATCCACATTATATCAATAAATATATTCCACCTTCTCTTCCACCAGTGCAGTACAGTGTAGTTGTTTTCCATCCATGACGTATAGCTCATGGACATTTCGTTCTAAAACAATTAATATTGGAGATTCCAAATCTGTGTCTGTTAAATAAAACATCTGTGAGTATTTCTGTGTTTTCTCTAATACTGCTGGTCACTGAGGTAAGCCCAGTTGTTAGAAAAGCAACTGCAGGGAAGGAAGCAGGCATATGAAGCAGGGATGTGAACAATTTGAATAACATTAATAATATTTCTAAGTATTATATGGTAGCCTGTCATACCTCAAATGCTCATATGCTTCGGCATTTGAAATACTGGTGATTAAGCAAGGCTTTTGTTCTCTGTCTGTCTTCATGCCTGATGCTATACTTACACGTCTACAAGTTCTGCAGTTGACTTTGTTTCTTTTTAGTTTTGCTCTACATCATTGTCTGTAACAGAGAATAGAATTGGACTTCTACAGATGCATATTTTCTTGGATGTAGGCTGTTCTCATGAATTTTGTCATCCTTTATTGTACCTTTGCATTCCTCTGACTAATTCTGAGCCTGTTCTTGCAGCACCATATTGAGAAGATTTTGAGATGTATTTTGTCCAATAATGCCACTGACTTTCATGTAGACCTGAATGACAGATTCAAAATTTTTCCCTTATGATAGGGAAGAAATGTCTCATTTCCTTCTTAAACGACTGAAGGTTAACAGGGCTATCTTGGGTGAACTGTTATTTTCTCTTGTTCATCAGCATTTTCCTTGTGAATTTATGGAACTACTGAAAACTTGTTCTGATCTAGAGTAACTCATAGCTGAAAAAAAAGTCTGCTGTGCAATTTTTTTTTGGAAGAATTTTAATAGAAGAACTAGAAGATCATATCTTTAAAATGTATTAATAAGACTGATAGAGCGAGCTCATGTTTTCTGCCAAAGATTACCTTGAATACCTCTGTATGGTTTTAATTTGGTTCCTTTTTCCTGAACATCATCCTATCTTGTGGGTACCACTAAAGTAGTTTAACCTTGCTGAGTGTTTTTCTGAGTGCCCAAATCTAATGGTCTGTAAGTCTTTAGATTGTTCTCTAGCTATAAAAGAAATTACTGTATTTTCATTTCACAAATACTTTGGGATTTCGTCAGTCTTCCTTGAACTATCAGAGATTGCTTTAGCTGGCTCTAATAATGTGATAGGTGAACTTCTCTAAATACATTTAGCTTTCTTATTCTGACCTAAGCTTCTGCAGGCAACAGTTGTGTTCTTTGTCATCTGGGAGTACATGTGAATACACAAAGAAAAAAAGTCAGGTGCAATGTTAGAGCAGTGAAGTGCTTTCCCATTTACCTGCAGCGAGTGGCTGATTTGGTGTTTATAACCCAAACAGAAAGTGAGATAAAACAACCTCTTATGGAAATCTGAACCAATTTTAAGACTTAGAAGTTACAATTGATTGTAATTATCAGGTTTACTGCTGGTTCTCTATCTGTGTTAATTTTGAGACTATAGGGACTAATAACATCTGTTTTGTCTTTTTGATAACAAGTATTCTCTAGTAATTAAGATATGTATCCCTGAAACCCACCCTAACACTGAGATTAGCTGGGGATGCGGGCTGACTTTTTGCCTGTTCGAATTTACTATCATATAGTAGATTATATTCACATAAATCCACGACTCATCAAGAAATGAATATTGTCTGCAATCTTATTCCCTTATTTCAGAAAGGCTGTATTTAGAGCTAGGAAAGATTCACTAAAAATGACAAGTATGCTTAAAGGTATAGAATGAGTTACTTGTTATCAGCTTGTTAAATTCTGCAAAGGCTGTTTTCCACTTTTTTGTCATGATAAGTACTTGTGCTCATGAAATACAGTTTAGCAGAGCTTATTGGTTATAGAAGGTACAGATCAAATGATAGCATTTTGTTTCCATTCTTCAGACTGTGCTATTAAAGTGTATGACATTAGTAGCAATCATTTTTTCCTGGGATGACTCCTGACTTCTCCGGACCCCAGATGAGAAAATATGAGCTGCTTCATTTCTGTGGATTGTTTCATGTGGAAAAAAACTTAATTATAAAGAGCATTTAAAATATAATTTTTAAAATGGTGGTGTTGAAAACAGTTCACTGTACCCATATTCCTAGAATGCATCTCTTGTTTACTTTAAAATCAGAAAGAAATTCAGAATAAGCCCTCATCTACTCCAATATCTTCGTTTGGAACTCACTTTGCTTTTGTTTATTGGTTGATCTCAGAGTTTTAGGATTTTTTTTCTCTCTTCTTTGAAAAAATGCTACTGATTTTGTAGATTGAATTGAGGATGTTTTTATTTCTTGTTTTTCTCAGACCTTCCACGTCAACAGAGATTAAGAATTGAGAAGTACTTGCACATTTTCTTTATTAGTTTAAAATCGTAGTATATCATAGATGCATATTTTATTTTAAAACTTTGTAACTAACAACAGGATGGAAAACACAATTTTATGAGAAAAAAAAATCAGTATAAATAATAAATTTATAGACCAAATTAGAAGTTATATGTACTTTCATGTGGGAAATACAAAGATTCAGTGGAAGTGACATGGTTCCTGAGAAATAATGTAGCAGGAAAATACATTCTCAGAACTAAGAAGAGAGATGAAATGCCTTGGGCTATCTTTAAACTGGAAGAAATGCCTCATGTAAAATAGCACTAGTAAGTGTGTTTGATCATGTATTAAATTTGTTCTCTACTTTTTGCATTGCATCAAAAAATGCAGTTAATTCATATCAATCCAATTTACCTGCACTAAACTATTATTTGAATGCCAACCTGACAGTTCAGGCAGGGTTAGCTTTGGATTTTGGGAAACAAATGCCTACCATAAGCTGGAGTGCATGCCCAGAAGTCAAATGGGCAGGGTGAGCATATCAAGTGTGTGGCCTTGTCTGTGCAGTGTCTGGTCTTACGCTAGCTGCAGTCATCACCTGGCCATTCTCCTCATGGCACAGCATGGTACTGTACTATGGCTGTGTCTGCCCAAATGGTTCACTCTACTGTTATTAATCCTCAGAAACACTGAATGTGTTTCAATTCAGTAGGTAAATGCTTCCAGCTTGAATAAAATAGGAATTCTATACTTGAGCTTGTCACTATACTGTTACACAGTCGTCACTGTATGAGTCTTGATACTCCTCATCATTCTGCATGGGTATAACAAGTAAATAATGTTTGATCCTAAACACAGTTTTGAGCCTAATCATGCTGGTAAACAAGTACTGAAGTTGAAGTTATGTAAACAAGCATACTAACTCTGTAAAGGTGTTGTTTGTTTTTGTTTTTTTTTTTAAATTATCAAAACTACTAACTTTGGTTTGGTAGATATTGCAGATCTTTCAATTGCTATCTTTCCATGTGTTGATATTCCTTTAAGTAGAGACTCTCTAAAAGGAAAAGTTGACTTTCCGTATTTTATTTTCACTATTAGATTTGGAAACCCACTAATAAGCTGCAGGTTGTCATTCATTCTCGTTGCAACTAAATATGAATGCACTTAGACTAGGAAAATCGAGCATTTTGTATCCTTCCTTACTAAAGTTATCTAGCTTTGTATTACTAGTGGTCTCCAAGCCCTGGAGCGTGTAATGAAGAATCAAAAGCAAAATATTTTAGGTGTTTTGGTTAAAAGGCTCTAAAAAAGTTGTTTGAGGTGATTGGAAATTTTGAAATATTATAGATGTGGAAATGTTTTCTTCACTGCTTAGTGGAAGCAGTGTTTTGCTGAAGTTGATATGTCTGTACGCATTAAAAATCCACACTAATGAGGAACTACTTGTGGTGTAGGTGTGTCTAATGTGCTGGAGGCTGTGTGCTGTGACTGTAGGTTTAAAATATCTGAAAAATGGGAGCCAATTAATAAGAGTTCCTTGTCATGCCTCTGAGGATATAGATTGCAAATCTTAGGACTCAACCGAAGTTTTCTTTAAAATTAACTGGAATAAACCTGGAAATAAAAATGTCTGTATTGGGTGATAAATCGTGTGGCAGAGCAATGAACACTCAAAATATCTAGCAAGCACCAGACTGAAATTAACTTTGTATCTGCTGATTTGCTCATAGTGAGTGAGTAAATGATTTATACTAAGTCATCAACAGAAACAAAATAAATTAGTTGTTGTAGACTTCAGGAATTACCTCAGTATTCCTGTTTACATTCAATAAAAATAAACTATTCGGAATAGATTTAGAATGTATATGAACTACTTAAGTAGAGTTTGCATTATCCTATACAGTCTGATAAGTAAAGTTGCTTCTGGAGTAACTGCTGGACAGTGGCTGGCCATTGATAAATTGATATCACTTGCTCTTCATGGAATTTGATACCTCCCATGATGAATATAAGGAATTTATCTAATAACAGCATCTTAAAAATTATGTTCAAGAGAAAACGTAATTGCTTATGAATACTCAACTTTTCTAACAGTTGTTTAATGGAGGAAAGAAGTTGCTAACTATATGTCAGAATAATTTATACAATACTAATTGGAGTCTTGATTTTGCCAAACAGACAAAAGGAAGATCAGAAAATGTGTAGTAAGCTTGATTAGAAGGACAGCTGTGCTCACACGTTAGAAGAATCTTCACAGATGTGGATTTATAAAACTCAGTTTCATGACATCAAACCAAAGATGCTGTGACTCATACAAATTGAAAGCTGCTGTACTTATTCATTTCTTAAACAGTTTTTTTTTTTGTTTTTGTTTTTGACATTTGCATTATTTGAAGAAACACATAGGAATTTATCTGGTCACAGTGTGTTACTACAGCTTTTCCTGACGAAAAAAAAAATTGCCATAAAAATGCAATACCTAAATACTAGATCTATTGCTTAAATAATTTTAAAAGTATCTGTAGAATATGAGGAAAGATATTTGAGTAATCATTCTTCATAATGCAATGCATGTAATTTTTCAGTGTCAAGTACAGTTTGGAAAATACTCTATTAGCATATACTGACATTTAGCATCTCAATATTCTGGTAATTTGTGGTGCATGCTGCCTTTAACTTTTTCCAAAAAATCAGATATATTTCATTATGGTCTTATATATATGTTTATTCAAGCTTATGATTACACCCAAAAGTATTTGAAAATGCTATATATGAAAGAGTCCTATTTATGTATGACATTTTAGGTTCAGTGAGTTTCCACCTCAATTTGAAGTGTATTACTTGTAGCTGGTTTTTTTTTTTTTTTTTAATTTTCTATTTTTTTGTACTTTTGGAAGTTAGTTCTGTAGGAAAACAAGCAAACTGTTCCCACTGGGAGTGTGCAATGATATTAAATTTCTTGTAGGAAAGGAATTGAGGACAGCAGGAGCACATGTCCCAGATTTTTATGATGTTGAATGTTGTAGTATTGAATTGTTGTTATAAACTGTTTCACTAATCTAGAAACAGTGTTAGGACAACTGCTCCAAAAGTAAAGCCTTCTATTTTATGATATTGGCACACGACGTCAGAGGCAGATGTTGGTGGAATGGCAGTAGAAGCTGAACATTTCCACCAATATTCCATTACATTTTGTTGCTATGCAACAAGTGGCAGCAGAAGGGCAGACTGACAAAATGGGATCTGATATGGAAGTGCGTATGAAGCAAAAGTGTGGGATTTAATTTCTCCATGGGGAAAAATGGCACCCACTGACTTTCAGCGTCACTCACTGAATGTTACAGGAGACCAAACAGTGGATGTGAGCACAGAGACTGTGGTGGTGCATTTCAGCGGTGGTGTTAGTGAGAGCGGGTCATGTCCACTGGTGCAGATTTTTGAGCCTGCTAAATGCAGGCTCTTGTTCATCACTAGCAAAAATATATAGCTCATAGTGGTGATTGTGTTGAAAAGTAGTGTTTTGTAGCTGAGAATTTGCTCCATCAATTAGTTCTAGTGTGCTCTTTTATCTGTTGTAGTTTCTATGGAAGTAAATAGGAGGCATTACTTTCGGAGTGACCTATGTACTTCAATAAAACTAAATTGTTTTTGTTGGGTACTGGTTTTCTATTTTTTGACTTTTCAGAGCATATTTTTCATGCTTTGACTACATTGTTTTCCTTTAAACTTGTTTAGAATGTTTGTGCGTACTACATATACATACGTATATATTGTGCTATCACATCTTGGTCCTGTTTTATTCAGGACTGTCAGTTCTTGTAAAGGATTACATTAAGGTTTTACCTCTTAGAGTTAAGAGCTATAATTCATGTGAATATTCTCAATGATGTCAGTGACTAAGACTCTCAGAAGTAAGCCAAAGATGAAGCTTCTTCTTTTACAGTAATTTATGCTTTTGCTGTCCTCAGAAAATCCCTTAGAAGAGACTAAAATTGCAGTCAGTGTTTTTATTATAAAGAGAAAGAAGTGAATTGTGGTCTTGGTTACTGTGACAGGTTATACAGTATGAGATTTGAGGCAATTCTTGTCATCAAGTCTATTTAGTTGAGCTCATGTTCTTAAGGTGTGTCTTATGATAAAGGTATGCATACAAAATATGAGGTGAAAATACTGTCAGATCCAAAAATGATAAATGGTTTCCAAACAGTTTACAATAGATTGGTTTTTTTTTTAATTATTATGATTCAATCTTTGTTTACGTTCTTTAAACACAATTTTGAAAGAACCTTAGCCATAGTCTAAGCAAATTAATTATCTGAAAAATGGGATTTGAATTTTTTCATCTATTTTAGACGTCTTCTATTTCATCTAGTGGCAGATAAACAGACACTTTTGAATCTTCAAGAGAATTCCTTTCTCTATTTCAGCTTGTGGTGGATATAGATACATTTTTCTGAATGTACAAGAGAATTCTGCCACCAGTCCTAGGAAGAATCTTTGGCATTTCAGCCATCAAGCAGTGTCCTAAAAACTTAGAGATATAAATGGAACAGGTACCATGTCAGTTCTCTGGAGCAATTTAGTACAAGAGGATAGATTGATTCACTTCAATGACAGGGATGCTCAGGTTATAACCTCTTCTGGAGCTGACCACACACAGCCAGCAGTAGTTCCAGTAAGAATTCACCTTTTTCTACCCATGTGCATGGTTTCTACATAGGTCCCTGCTGTGCAGCCATCTGTTGGATTTATTGCTGATCCTCTTGTAAGCAGCAAGCTGCATGCCAGCCCTATTTCTCCAGCTAGCTGTCAATTCTGCTGCTTTTACTGTCTGACTTGTGACTTCATGCTAATCCCTTTTTTCATGGGTGGTGATAGACCTGAGATGTCTTGTGGCAGAGGATTGATAAAGCATGTTGTAGTAAGTCTCATGAGAAAAATTGTATTGTTTCATACTTTCGGTTCTTGGAGGTCTATGCCAAACATGGAATGTATTCCATTGAAGTCCTCAGACTAACCTCCCAAGACTCATTCTTTATAAGATCTTCCATTGCTGAATGTCTGCAGAGCTCTAGGCCTCTATTCTTGATCTCAGTGATAAAGTCCTGGAATAATTCTATTTTTTATATAACTTCAGCTACTATTACTATTCTAAACTAATAATATTTTTCTATTTCAAACTAAATCTTCTGCCCAAACTAAATCTGCTTGTCTAACCTAAATATTCAGCTGCAAGCTTAACTAGCAAACAGATTTGTCTCCTAAACCTCTTTTTCAATTTTCTTGTCTGCTGGACACCTCAGGCTGATAAATCTTGAATGCAGAATACGAGTGAATCTGACTGTGCCATCTTGAACAATATTTCCTTTCCCTCTCCAGATATGCAGCATTAATCTAGACTTTGTCAAATGGTTTTGGTTATAGAAATAGTTTCTCTTCTTTTATAGGAAGGTGCAAGCTAGTTGCTTAAACCTTACAAATGCTTCTGTAGTGATCATTTTTTTGTTCTGTCTGTTGCTGTCACTGCCTGTTTCTTTTTCTCATAGCACAAGCTCCACAAATGCTTCATGTGCATGTTTTTTTGTCTGCAAGTTTCAGAATAGTTTATTCTGAAAGCCTTCATGTGCAGCATGGTTTTGCAGTATTTTTCTGACTGCTTGATGATAATATGTACTATCATGAGTACTTGTTTGGAAGAACCTATTGCATGTTCAATTAACATTTGGAAAGTTAGTTTCCCTGTATCATCTTTTTGTCTGTATGCGTTTTTACCTGTGTTAATCCAGTCCTCATTTAACATCTGTAACACCTCTTCCTTATATGCTGTTTCATTGTGTCTTTTTTTTTTCCTGTGTAAGATCTCACAACTGCCATGGTCCTGTAATTCTATCTCACCTAGACAGATCACTTTGAAGCATGTGCTGAGTTGTTCTGAACAGAATACGTTCATCCTTTCATAGTCTTTATTTCAAACAGATTTTGAACACTAGATTGTCTAATGATTAATATTTGTACAAGAACAAATGCTAATTGAGGAAGAATGTCATATCACAGGTTTTCTTGATTAGTCGATTTAAATGCTTAGCTAGAAGCAGAATGTATCACTCAGAAGTATTGAAAAGGTATTAATCTCCATGTCATACAAACTGGCTTATACCTGATTATTTTCTTTCTCTGCAGTGATTGGTTTTGAGGCAGAAGATAAATAGTTGGACAAGAACAGGAATGGGTGTATGTCCCAAATTGTGGATATAGTGTTCTCAAAAATGCTAAATGTAGACACTCTTCACAAGTAAGAAATGGATTTTCCAAATCAATAGCTGACTTTACGGATAGAGATATCAGAGAAGTTTTGGTGAGTGTACTGAAAACATAAAGGTGATTGAGTTACAACGGTTGTTCCCTACATTGCCTAATTCCTGACATTTTTTTTAATTAAGGCAAAAGGATAACATTATAGAGAAAAGAAAGTCTGTTTCTTGATAAAGGATTGGAAATGGAAAAGTTCTGTAAACACTGGAGTTCTCAGTCTTCTTGCTGTCAGGGCAGTGAGTGGTCTGTATTTAGAGCACAAAGACTACAGTACTGTTTCATGTAATTTTTCTTTAATTAGTGAGAATATTAGGCAAAATATTGTCAGAACTTCATGTTAAAAGATCAGAACTACTGAGTTGGTAAACACGTGTGAACATTAGTTCAATTAAGCCTAAAACAATTGACTGGCTTATTGTCTCATTTTTCTCATGAATAACCTAGTTGTGAACAGACAGTATTGTTTGTATTTATATTAAAAAAAAAAGGTTTTTTAAAAAAATTGCTTTTTTTCTTGTGCAATAATATCATATTCTTAGAAGCATGTAAAACTCCTGACATCCTGTTTCCTCTAGTCAGTTGGTGGAAATATTTTATCCACAGGAGACAATAACAGTAAATTCATAGAGAACTCATCTTTTGGAAAAGTCAGTGTGTGATTGCAAATGACTACTCACACAAAGGAAATCTTTGTGTCGAGATACAGGTGGTACATTGTTCAATCCTGGACTCAGAGCTTCTTATTTCTTGCCAAAGTATGTAGATTGCTCAGTCATAGGCAGAAATAGTTTTCATCCATGTTGACAGACCACAAGAGTAGGAGTCTGCTGAAGTGATGTACTGAGATCTACATCACAGCACTGTATGCTGGTTATTGCTGGTTTTGCTTGTGGAATATAGTCTGAAAATTTATATAAGCTCTGTCTCTTAGGAAGTGAAATCTGAGTTCTTAAAAAGTATCTGAGAGTACAGCATCAGTGTGCTTTACATAGCCGATCAATGTTTTTTTCATTACCCTTTGGCTTAAAGAAATTGAAAAGAAAATTAATGTGATCGCCAAAACAGCAAAGAGATGCAGAGTCTCAGGCAAACCAAAGGAAATGAGGCCAGAAATCTTTACCAAGTTTGTAGAAAAAGGAAACAAATAAATTATCAGCACTTTGTAGGCATTACATTTTCTCAATCAACTGGATTTCTTTCATGTGTAGTATTTGCAGAACTGGAACTCAATGAGCTCATTGATTATTTATTTATCTGTTTATTTATTTATTTATTTTTCTTCCCTGGCCTTTCTTGAAGTAAGTTCCAGTATTTTGCCTGAAGGACTACTTCTTAACTGACATATTACAGATTTCTACTTGATGTCATTTTACTGAAGTCAAGTTATTGTGATAACCTTCCCAGAATTGTCAAGTGGAATAGCAGAAAGATTGAGCTATCACTGGAATGGCTGAAATCCTCAGTCTCTTCAACATTAGTGTGATAACAACATATAAAAATGTTAGTTATGTGATTTGCATTTTATTATTTAGAGTCATGGAATCATAGAATCACAAAGGTTTGAAATGACCTCCAAGATCATCCAGTCCAACCATCCACCTACCTCTAATAATTCCCCACTAAACCATGTTCTAGATATTTCTTGAACAATTGCAGGGATGGTGACTCAACCACCTCCCTGGGCAGCCCTTTCCAGCACCTGACCACTCTTTCCAAGAATAAATTTTTCCTAAGATCCAACCTGAGCCTCCTCTGGTACAACTTGACTAGTTACACCCAGCTCACCACAGCATTCCTTGTAGGTTGTGATAAGGTCGCCCCTGAGCCTCCTCTTCTCCTGACTGAATAATCCCAGTTCCCTCAGCTGCCTCCAATAATACTTGTGCTGAGTACAGGGGGAAGATCACCTCCCTGCTCCTGCTGGCAATACTATTTCTGATACAAGCCAGGATGTCAGTTCATTAATTCTGGACAAATTACGTGCATTAGGTAGAAGTGAACATAAATATTGACCATGTCAACACTTAATATTATTTTGAAGTTCAAAGACATTTTGAAGAATAATACGTTTTGCTTAGTTTATCATAGGAAGCAAATATACAAAGTCAAAGAGCAGTTTTTCAGTGGTGCAGCTCTTACCGACATGAAAGGAGACTACCTCATGTTCTTTAACATCTTAATTTATATTGTATTATTTAATGTTCATTGGTAAATATATTTTTCATTTATTTATGCAGTTTTATGATGCTTACCATTGTTAATAGAGTTTTTTCTTCATAAGCGATACAGGTGAAAACTGAAATCATGTTGTGCCGTAGTATATATCCCTAGTTAAAGGCGACTGTTCTTTTAACCCAGGGAAATTATTTGCTGATTATGAAATGTCTTTAGGTTTTTTTTTTATACAGAAATATAATAGATTTACCTGTAAGGTCATGATGCTGCTTTAGGTAATAATGCAGAGACTCAGAGGTGCAACATAAAGATTGAGGTAATTAGTTATAGACAATGTAAAATTTGAATTGTTACTACTTTGAAATGCCCCAAGATTACTGAATAGACCATAGAGGTTTTGCAGCAACCCCACAGGTCCTCTGAACTGCTTGCATTTAATTGTAATTTGGCTGACCCCATTTTGAGCGACTAGACAAGATGATCTCCAGAGATCCTTTCCAATCTCAATGATTGTGATTCTGTGTCATCATAAAAATGAGCAATAATCAGGTGTTTGAAGGATATATTTACTAGTTACACAGGAGGTGGCATAGGACAAATCTATTTCTGCACTTTGCTGATCTCTTTGGAGGCAGAGGAAAGGTCATTTGCAGTGCCTTGGCTGCCATCTCTGAGGTGAACTCTTAGATTGTTTTTTGTTATTGAAACTATTCTTTAAAAATGATTTTCTGCCTCTTCAAAACAAAACAATTCACCCACTCACACAACCAACAAAGTAGGCATGATCTGGGCCAGCTCTATGCCAAAAACTCAGTGATGGCCACCTACATCAAAGGATCTGAAATAATACAGTTATACAATATCTTATTTTTAAGATTGCAGAGAATTGCTTCTATCTGCTAAAGCGAAAGCCCTAAAGCAGCAAAAAAAATTGTATTATAGCAAATGTTGTCTTTTTGCCTTTATATCATGCTATGGATTATAGTTCTGTTAGGATAACAGCTGTAATGTTATTTTATATTGGACCTATCTGCTCTACCTTAAGCCAACTATGTGCTTCATAGCATACTATATCTAACCTGATTCAGATTGAAAGCTGGTGAAGCAGCTCTTACCTCTGTGGTCTAGAAAGTGCTTGTTATGTAGGTAAATCTCCTACTAAACTTAATGTGAGCTTTTTGTGTATTAGGTCCTGAGTATTCAG
This sequence comes from Odontophorus gujanensis, assembly GCA_013399175.1. Lineage (NCBI taxonomy): Eukaryota > Metazoa > Chordata > Aves > Galliformes > Odontophoridae > Odontophorus > Odontophorus gujanensis. Next base: position 225,507 of record VXAB01006850.1, on the reverse strand, counting down.
TTAATGACAGGTGTTACTTAAGGCTTTCTCTTTAAATAGCATCCTGGGGCAACTGTTATGCAAATATTGCAGGTTCCTTCAGAAATCTTTCTAGAGAAAGCTTATATGAGAAATATAAGAATGGAAGCCTTCACACTTTAAAGGAAAATCTTATGAATATGTAAAAAATAAAGATCAGGTGCTATTAGAGATTGTTTGTTTTTTTTTTCCTGATGATTTCAAACATACTGTTTAAATTGCAGAATGGTTGCTGAAGAGAAAAAGACAGGTAGTCCAGAATTTTTTTTTTCATCCTATTAAGTTTATCTTGCATTAGTCTTTTCTAAGAAGCCAAAAACAACCAACTGAACAAGCGAAAACAAAACCCCTTCAAGTCTTTGGTTGTCTTTTCTTCTTTGTGTAGTTACGTAAAACAGCTGATAAGGCTTAAAGTGAGCAGGGAACATTTTAATGAGACTGAAATACAGGTGTGTTACCTGAATCTTCTCTCATTTCTATCCTGTTGTAACTGTTTTTGTAATAAGCATCTCTTCCGTTAGGAGGCTGCTGCTGTTTAAATTCACAAGCCGCTTGGAGCTGCATAGCCAGTTTGAGGTGTTCCAATTTGTATGTTCAAAACATATTTTTCAATATTCACATTTGTTATCCTGTGCAATTTATTCCTAGGCCTCACGTCCCCTTTAAGACACACCAGATACTTTTCCTGTTTGAAAATGTTTTAGAATATAAATTTTACCTGGTGTCTTTGTAAGTGTTTAGGTTATTGTTCGTTGCTTTAAGGCAGGAGGTTTCTGCAATGATCTCATATGGGGTATCATTTTGTAATCAGCAGCTTAGATTTCTGTGCTAGGACAAATGTCTGTAGAAAGTACCAGCAGAGATCTTTATTCCATGAGGAGAATTTGCAAAGAAGAGATCAGGAAGCATGGTTTATTTATTTATTAATGAAAAAGGTCAGAGCAAGAGGAGGTTCAGTCACGTGAGCAGAAAGGGAAACAAAATGCTACTGGTAATATTAATAGTCCTGTAGTAGAAAACAGTGAACTCTTAAGGTGGTCCTTAAGAAAGGTGGTAATAAGATTCATGAGGATATTAGTTAATGTCAGCTGGTTGATGGTCTTAATAATCTCCAAATTACCTCTAAATTAGAGTTGGTATTGCTGTGTTGTTTACCCTTATTATATTGCTGCTGTAAGTCAACTTTCAGAAAATCTTTACAACAGAACTAGAGGAGCTGCACTTGGCTTTTAGGCAGGAAATTCTCATATTTGGGTTGAAAAGCATGGGGAGAAAATGTAACTAGGTGTGGATAAGTCTTGATCCCCCAGTGATGACTACAGCTGCTTCTGGTGTTTTTACTGCTTGACTAGCAGTGGTTATTTTTGTTGATGTCAAGAAAGAGTGTGATGAAAGAAACAGCTTGTGAATGCCTCTATCAGTGAGTTGTGAAGTCAATAGCAACTTGGACTGCTCAGATAAGTGCCTTTTTAGCACTGTGAAAATAACATTCTTTAGTGTTATACCCAAAAACTTCAAGAAACTTTTAGCAGGTGTTGAGAGTTGCTAGAATTGTGTTCAAGTTTGAACAGACTATTTCTGTTCTACAGTCCTCTGTCTTCTCTAGGACTTACTGAAGACTGTGTAACTGCACTCAAGAGTGCTGCAGATTTTGTTTGATAACAACAAAAAGCAGGAATGTATTAATTCTTAGGCTTCTGCATATGATCTATTGCACATCAAAAATATATTCTATTCTTACAAGATTAATATTATTTTGTTTTCATTTATGATAGCTTGCCATTTGTGACTGTGCTGTCCATAGCTCTGAAAAGTTGATGCTACATTATGATTTTTTTAAAAGTTTTTCTGATTCTACTTTGAAAAGCTCCTGAATTAATTAAAATAAATAAATAAATAGTGGTTTAGGGCTCCTAAATGTCTGGAGAATGTAGCTAAAATTTCAGAGTACTACTAAAAACTGGAGACTGCAGAAAAGTCATATGGAGTTGTCAGCTATTCCTCATTGATTTCAGAGAGTTTTTCATCTTTTGAAGAGCAACAAAGATAGTTAAAAGTTAATGTCAGAAATGGAGAGCATCAGCTCAATGAGGTAGGGCTGTGCAGGCAACCCTAAATATGTGGGTTTTTTTTTCTGCTGTTTTTTGTTTGTTTTGTTGATGAGTATGATATATATATATTATATATATATTAATGCTTGAATGATCCAAGTTATTTTATTTAACATTTTTATACATATACAGTGATTACATACCTTTGTATAATAATAATGATTGCATCAAAAAATAATAAATGCCTTGTTTGTTAAAGAAATCACAGTCCAATTATAATTGGAACTAATGAACACGCCTTTAAACATAGCATAGCCTAAGGCATTTTTAGGTATTCATTATTTGTATTGCAAATGTTCCTTTCTGTTTCTGAGATGTGAACATTTTGTTTCTGAATCTTTCTGAATCCTCAACATTAAAATTCTCCTAAAGAAACTGAAAAGCAAATTAGAAATTTTTTAATCTCATATGTAAATATTGATGTCTTCCAGATGGCAGTATAATCTGGAAGAAGTTAAGTGTATTTTATTTATTTGGAATGTGTTTTGATAAGTGACATTTAATAGTTATTCACAAAGAGGCCATTTTCTGAAGAAGGCATTTTTCTGCATAATAAGAATGAACAGTTTTAAAATGTTAAGATGATAAAATTGAGTACTAAGTACAATTTAAAAAACAAACTTTCAACATGGAATTTTCAGTTTCTATCACATGTGTCTCTACCTTAAAATAAAGTATGCACTTTCATGTATTGCTTCTCTATTAATGAACCATGTGTGGCTCAACACATAGGATAATGATAGAGTACATTATCTGCTGCTTTGAGGTGCTGAGAAACATCACCTTCTGCAGGAAAACTTCTCATTGATTGGGTTCTCTGTGCAGGATGTAGAGGGCTTTAAAAGTTTCTGTGATTATTTTGGATGAAAAGTATGAACATGAATGAAACATTGAAAGAAAGCTGCTGTAAAAGTCAGTGGGAAGCATCAATATCAGAAACGCTTATACTGAATTAGATGGAGATCTTGAGACAACTCATTTAAAGGAAGTACACCTTAGTCAAAGCATATTTCTTCCTCAGTAGAATAGAATAAATATCAAAATACTTAGGACACTCCAAATTACATCATCTTTGTCATTGAGATGATGGGAGTGTAGACAAGTTTTACTAAATCAAAATTCCTTCAAGTCCATTTTTCAAATGTCAAATGGAAATTTCTGATACAAATAAATATCAGCATTTCTTATATTTGTAGTTCAGTAACTGCTCTGCTTTACCTGCAACTAAACCGTAGTTCAGTCTTGGTTTGTAAAAATGTCACTTTGGTAAACCATTTTACCAGAAAAACACAGTGTGTGTGTGTGTCAGTTGTTTTCCAGTCTGTTCCATCATGCAAGACAGAGGAGGGAGAGTTGAAGGGACTGGATATCTGCTTTTGCCTGTGCTGAATACTTTGTTGAATTTTCTTACCAGCATTAGTACTTACCCTATGTCCCCAGCAGATCTGTGTGACATGAACAAAGTAACCATTTACCACCAAAAATGGTACAACTGTGTCCGGCACAGGGTAGCCCCCACCANAAGGTGGTAATAAGATTCATGAGGATATTAGTTAATGTCAGCTGGTTGATGGTCTTAATAATCTCCAAATTACCTCTAAATTAGAGTTGGTATTGCTGTGTTGTTTACCCTTATTATATTGCTGCTGTAAGTCAACTTTCAGAAAATCTTTACAACAGAACTAGAGGAGCTGCACTTGGCTTTTAGGCAGGAAATTCTCATATTTGGGTTGAAAAGCATGGGGAGAAAATGTAACTAGGTGTGGATAAGTCTTGATCCCCCAGTGATGACTACAGCTGCTTCTGGTGTTTTTACTGCTTGACTAGCAGTGGTTATTTTTGTTGATGTCAAGAAAGAGTGTGATGAAAGAAACAGCTTGTGAATGCCTCTATCAGTGAGTTGTGAAGTCAATAGCAACTTGGACTGCTCAGATAAGTGCCTTTTTAGCACTGTGAAAATAACATTCTTTAGTGTTATACCCAAAAACTTCAAGAAACTTTTAGCAGGTGTTGAGAGTTGCTAGAATTGTGTTCAAGTTTGAACAGACTATTTCTGTTCTACAGTCCTCTGTCTTCTCTAGGACTTACTGAAGACTGTGTAACTGCACTCAAGAGTGCTGCAGATTTTGTTTGATAACAACAAAAAGCAGGAATGTATTAATTCTTAGGCTTCTGCATATGATCTATTGCACATCAAAAATATATTCTATTCTTACAAGATTAATATTATTTTGTTTTCATTTATGATAGCTTGCCATTTGTGACTGTGCTGTCCATAGCTCTGAAAAGTTGATGCTACATTATGATTTTTTTAAAAGTTTTTCTGATTCTACTTTGAAAAGCTCCTGAATTAATTAAAAAAAATAAATAAATAGTGGTTTAGGGCTCCTAAATGTCTGGAGAATGTAGCTAAAATTTCAGAGTACTACTAAAAACTGGAGACTGCAGAAAAGTCATATGGAGTTGTCAGCTATTCCTCATTGATTTCAGAGAGTTTTTCATCTTTTGAAGAGCAACAAAGATAGTTAAAAGTTAATGTCAGAAATGGAGAGCATCAGCTCAATGAGGTAGGGCTGTGCAGGCAACCCTAAATATGTGGGTTTTTTTTTCTGCTGTTTTTTGTTTGTTTTGTTGATGAGTATGATATATATATATTATATATATATTAATGCTTGAATGATCCAAGTTATTTTATTTAACATTTTTATACATATACAGTGATTACATACCTTTGTATAATAATAATGATTGCATCAAAAAATAATAAATGCCTTGTTTGTTAAAGAAATCACAGTCCAATTATAATTGGAACTAATGAACACGCCTTTAAACATAGCATAGCCTAAGGCATTTTTAGGTATTCATTATTTGTATTGCAAATGTTCCTTTCTGTTTCTGAGATGTGAACATTTTGTTTCTGAATCTTTCTGAATCCTCAACATTAAAATTCTCCTAAAGAAACTGAAAAGCAAATTAGAAATTTTTTAATCTCATATGTAAATATTGATGTCTTCCAGATGGCAGTATAATCTGGAAGAAGTTAAGTGTATTTTATTTATTTGGAATGTGTTTTGATAAGTGACATTTAATAGTTATTCACAAAGAGGCCATTTTCTGAAGAAGGCATTTTTCTGCATAATAAGAATGAACAGTTTTAAAATGTTAAGATGATAAAATTGAGTACTAAGTACAATTTAAAAAACAAACTTTCAACATGGAATTTTCAGTTTCTATCACATGTGTCTCTACCTTAAAATAAAGTATGCACTTTCATGTATTGCTTCTCTATTAATGAACCATGTGTGGCTCAACACATAGGATAATGATAGAGTACATTATCTGCTGCTTTGAGGTGCTGAGAAACATCACCTTCTGCAGGAAAACTTCTCATTGATTGGGTTCTCTGTGCAGGATGTAGAGGGCTTTAAAAGTTTCTGTGATTATTTTGGATGAAAAGTATGAACATGAATGAAACATTGAAAGAAAGCTGCTGTAAAAGTCAGTGGGAAGCATCAATATCAGAAACGCTTATACTGAATTAGATGGAGATCTTGAGACAACTCATTTAAAGGAAGTACACCTTAGTCAAAGCATATTTCTTCCTCAGTAGAATAGAATAAATATCAAAATACTTAGGACACTCCAAATTACATCATCTTTGTCATTGAGATGATGGGAGTGTAGACAAGTTTTACTAAATCAAAATTCCTTCAAGTCCATTTTTCAAATGTCAAATGGAAATTTCTGATACAAATAAATATCAGCATTTCTTATATTTGTAGTTCAGTAACTGCTCTGCTTTACCTGCAACTAAACCGTAGTTCAGTCTTGGTTTGTAAAAATGTCACTTTGGTAAACCATTTTACCAGAAAAACACAGTGTGTGTGTGTGTCAGTTGTTTTCCAGTCTGTTCCATCATGCAAGACAGAGGAGGGAGAGTTGAAGGGACTGGATATCTGCTTTTGCCTGTGCTGAATACTTTGTTGAATTTTCTTACCAGCATTAGTACTTACCCTATGTCCCCAGCAGATCTGTGTGACATGAACAAAGTAACCATTTACCACCAAAAATGGTACAACTGTGTCCGGCACAGGGTAGCCCCCACCAGCACCTGCCAGTGTTGGTCTTGTAGCAGCTGAAAACACAATATCGTACAATATTCTGCGATTCTTCTAAATATCCATAGCCCTGGAAAAGGAATTGGTTATTTCAACAATGTGGCCACAGATCACGGGTTAGAAGACATTGTGTTGGCAGCTGAAGGTGATGTATGCTTGCCTCAATTTGGCTGCATTCGTTGCACCTTGACAAGGCTTCTCTCAGGTTTTTCATCACGAGTTTGCAGCTGAGTAGTACCGAAAGAAACTTTTCCCTGTTGAAACAGAGGCATGGTCAGAAGAATATGGGAGAACAGGGCAGTGAGTGTCCTAGAGTCCAGAGAGAAGATGGCTCCCAGCTGCTGCAGAGTCTTTTCAGTGCTTGAGCCTCTCCTTGGTGCTGCACTCTAAAACGGTGTCCTGAAATGGGGCTTAGTTCAGTCCGAGTATCTACAGCAGTGTTTTTATTTTTTTTTTAAAACATATGCATGCCTACTGTACCAGGTAATTTTCTTGATCTTGAGACTAACTTTCTTAACAAAACGCCATCTCTTTTTAAAATTCATATCCTACTGATTAAATGACCTCCAAAAGCCTTGAAAAACAAGGCTTTCATACCTAGTGTTTTCACTCTCTTATTTGACAGACTGATGACTCATTTATCTGTCACCCAAACCACAGCAGCTTACATTCTGGGAAGGAAAAAAAATATAAAAAAACTCCATATGAATTACCGTGCCTTGTTATGGCTGTTACTAAGAAGCTTACTGTTCTAAATGTTACCTTAGAAATCACGAAAATGATTGATTTGGCACAGATAAAGATTGAAAATCACCAGCAGTATAGAAAGAGTATCATGACATATGAGGTGCCGTGCCTGCAATTGGGAACCTTCTAACTAGAAGTGTTTAAGAAAATAAAAACAATCTCCATGAGTGTGTAGAGATGCTTTGTGCTTTTGCTTGAATCTTACATACTGAATGTTTCTACCTTTTCAGTTGAGCTGCTGGCCAAATATATTCTAAGATGTTCCCTTAGAACAGTAAAGGGTAGAAACATTTCCCGGTTGCAATGTTAAAAGCAAAGGCTGTTTTCAGTTATAATTCACTGAGGTTTTGTTCACTGTAATTTTGTAAAACTTGTGATTAGACTTAGGGAAAAAGCTGTGACACGTTTTGAGATCAGAGTTGAGGTCTTGGCTTGATGTGTTTCTAGTCGTGACATATAGACCAGGAGGGTAGCGTTCTACTTTAAAAATAAATAAATAAATAAAAATACATAAATAAATAACTATACAGTGAAGATATAAAAATTGAGTATGCATGTGAGTTCCTTGCTTGAGAAACTGGAAGATGAGCATTTACTCTTTCATGTGACTGGCTCTTGCATATACATCAGTTTGAGCTGAAGAATTATTTCTGGACACAGAAAAGTGGAATAAAACCCAAAACTGTTAAATCTGAGTTTCAGCAGTTAACTATTTTGTCCAACTGTCAAAGATTTAGAACCAACAACAACATGAAGACATCGTGTTATAGTCAAGCTGTAGTGTAAAAGCATTACGAATTGTATTTCTTATTGTAAAATTAGCAAACATTGCTTTCAAATGAAAAGTGGCTACAGTTTCCAGGTTGTAAGGGAATTCATTCCTTTTTTTTTGTAATCGAGTTAAGAAAAATTTTATTATTAAAGTAACTTTATTTGGAGCATCTATTTAAACTTGGTAATTTATTATAATGCCCTGTATTTATTCAGGGACGTAGGCTAATTAGAAATACTTTTTCAGAGACCTAGTGAAGACATCATTTTAGTTACTAAAATTTTCTGAAAGATTTCCCAACTTTTTATGCTTAGATTTATGGAAACAACTGTGCAATCATTTAAATATTCAGTCTTTCTTCTCCTGTTTGTATGTACCTTAGGAAGTTTGAAAGGGAGTGCCTCCTCACTAGTTCATCACAGGAAAGATTTTAAATTTGTTACCTTACCACAGCAAGAATTCCTACCACACTGACAGCTTAACAAAGAACTAAATACACTGACATTTCTTAACTTGCTTAGTGTTTAAAAATGTAGAAAGTCTGTGCACAGTGATAAGCAGTAGTATTAACTGTGTAAGATGGAAATCTCAGAAGTCAAGGCATTGTTGTCTACACAGTGTGAATATATATATCACTGTACAACCTGTTACTATGAACTTGTATGCTTTTTTTTTTTTTCCCCCCACAGGAAATTGTCTCATACAGACAGTAGTAGGTGAAAACGGAGGAATAATTCAATGCCCTGTGTAAAGAGGGTGAGGATTTAATTAGGATATATAATGTACAAGACAGGCATTGAGGCCCTGGAGTATGTTCAGAGGAGAGCAACAAAGCCAGTGAGGGGGGTCTGGAGCACAAGACTTATGAGGAGCGCCTGAGGGAACTGGGATTGTTTAGTCAGGAGAAGAGGAAGTTCAGGTGTGCCCTTATCACTACCTACAACTGCCTGAAGAGAGGCTGTGGTGAGGTGGGTGTAACTAGCAGTAGGACTACAGGGAATAACCTCAAGTTGCAACAGAGGTTCGGGTTGGATCTTAGGAAAAATTTATTCTCGGGAAGAGTGGTCAGATGCCGGAAAGGGCTGCCCAGGGAGGTGGTTGAGTCACCATCCCTGGAAGTGTTCATTAAATGTCTAGATGCTGTACCAAGGGACATGGTCTAGTGGGGAATTATTGGTGGTAGGTGGATGGTTGGACTGGATGATCTTGGAGGTCTTTGCCAACCTTGGTGATTCTGTGATTTTATGCTAACGCAGGTATCTGTTTTTGTTTTATCCTATACTGAAATTAAGCTATTATTTTCTCTCAGATTGGAAACTTTATATTATTTAATAGAAGTGAAGCAAGATCTTACTGTTTCAGTTATTATGTGTAAACTGGGTTCGAAAAGATTGCTGCATTTCAGTTATTATAATTGGTATTGTAATTGACATTATAAAATACTTATTTCATAGTGTACACATAACAAAATCATACTATGGTCAATAAATTGTATTGATAGAAACTTGAATGTGTATATAAATGACAACTAGTTTTCAAATGTAGTAGTAAGACGCTTCAGTATAGACTAATTGCACAGTATTGCCACTCGCTCACAATGGAAGTCCTTTTATCCTTGACTATAACTGAAGTATTACTTATTTCTGTCTTTTTTGCATAGAAAATGCAAGTTTACTAGTAGAAGGCTTGCTACAGTATAAGGGGAGTGGCTATGGGAATTCCAGGAAGCAGTTGCCTTAGTATGGTTCTATTTTTGTTGCTCTAGCAAGGTGTTCTGTAGTACCATCTGTTCTTCAGAGAGCTTGACACTGAAAGATTTATCAGACATCAAATTATAAACAATAGTGTGCTTTGCATTATCTTTTCTAGATTGTGAAAGGACTGATACCTAGACATAACCTGCTCTCACTAAGTCTGCTCTTACAATTGAGGTTCTTCCTGTGAGCAATAAATAGAGGATTAAAAGTGGTAGTTTTATGATAGAAGAAAAATGGGCTCTGGATCACTTACATGAGGCAGAGAAGTAGAGGCAATGAAAAAAACATAAAAATTCATAGTTTAAAATGAAAGTGAAATTATACTTCTAGTCTCATTTCTGCTGCTTGTTTTGCCAGTTATCATCAAAATAGATGGATGGGGCCTGTAGTTTTCAATAGCTTAGATTCTAGTGATCTGTACAGTGCCCCTCTGTTGAGGATACAATACTGAATAGTAACATAAGTTTTTCCCCTTCAAACAAAGTTTTTCCTGACCTTTGTTTCTGGTGAAGCTTTATGCCCCTACATTGGAGCATGGGCCACCAAAATGATTGATTTGGCACAGATAAGGTTGTAAAAATCACAGCAATGTAGAAAAGAGTGATGTGAGAAAAATTATATGGTTTTGAGAACCTTCTAAATGGAGAAAGTATTAAAAGGACAGAAATAGTTTCTGTGAGTGGAAGTATCATCTGCTCTGTAGACGTCTGAGTCTTACCTGTTGAAACTTTCTACCTCATCAGTTTGGTTATCTGTCAGAACAGCTTACTGATCGTTGATTTTTCACTGTATTTGGAAATCTTGGAAATGAGTCAGATGTAAAATACCATTTTTCTATTGATATCAGGAGTTCCTATGATGCTTGCAGCCACAGCATTGACAACCTCTTTATTTTTTAAACCTGAAAAATCATTAAGGAGAATTTGCAACAGTTATGTTTTCAGTATGCAGAATTCTTCACAGTGCTTTTTCTGCTACAGCATTTTACTCCTGTTGTGGAGATGCTGTATTGCAAATGAAGCTGGCTGAAGTTAAGAATTTACTAATAACATTTTGCCATTATGAACCAGAATTACACTTGAAAGAAAAAGTGTTGTAAAATCAGTTGTAAAATTTGATAAATTGTTTCTTGTCTTTAAAATGCTGTGTGCTTGTACTGTTTTACTCTTTTAGTGAGGATTTACTTAAAGGAGATGATCTTTATTTAACTGAGCACAAAGTATCAGAAGATGTTTTGATTATATTATTTGCAGTGCAATATACTAAGTGCATGATTTTTCATCCAATGGTACCAACTTCCAATTTCCTCTTCCTGTCCTTTTTGCTCCTCTTTCTTTTAAAACTAGTCTCCTTAGTAATCTGTATGAAAGAAGCTGGTGATATCCTTCAGTTGTGGAAGAAGCGAATGACAACGATGTTTTCAAACATTTTGAAATCTATGCAGATTAGTCGAAAAAAAAAAAAAAGAAAAAAGAAAATGGAAAACTTCTAGCTTGATGCTTGAACTGAGATAATGGTTTCCAAGATGTTTTATCAGCATTACTAGTTTAATGTGTTCCCTCTCCCCTCTGTTTGTCCTACTTTTAATGCCAACACAGTTTCTCTGTGAAACTGTGCTGAAGTCCAGTTTCACAATCAGCATGGCCTGTCCACATCTGCCGGATGCTGTTTTTCATGGTTCCTTAGCAGAGAAGAAAACTGAGGTAAATTTGTTTGAAAAAGTGTTTAATGGCTTCATTTGTTTTAATAGTTTCAGTTGCTTAATTCCTGGTTCTGTAGCTCTGAAGTACAGATGGGATAAGCTTCTGGTTAATGCAGAAGAGTTGGTTGTCTTTCTAGTACTGGTGTCAGCTCCCAGTGCTATAAGTCCTTCTATTTCCAGTCTGACAACATCTACACAGTGTCTGCTATTTCCTTGAATGCTTTTGTGAATGGGCATCATTGTAAGCAACAGTTGGAGTCTCACTGGTTCTTATTTGTTTCTTTTTGCTTTTATATTTGTCTGAGTATGTTTTGAGTGCTTTATAGTTGATTTTAATTTCAGTCCCTTGAAAACACTTCCAGTGTTGAAAAGAGCTAAACTTACCCTTCTTCTTTGGATCCAGTATAGGAAGATGTAGATATTTAGATAAAGTGGTCAGGAGGCAAGACAAAATAATGTAATCCTTCCTCAGTGTATCCTGTTCAGATTGTGATATTCATCAGCTTGGAAATCTTCCATGCTATTTTTTTTTTTTAATGTGTTTTACTTTGTTTTATCAGGGAAATAGAAAGAACCCTACACTAATCAAAGAAAATACTAAAACTTTTAATGCTATTTTAGTTAAGCTATTTTTTTTCTCTTTCATTCTGAAGCAGTACATCTTGCACTGTGAAGAATCCACAGTGTTCATTATCTAGCTTAACATCTGTCAATAACAGCCTTTTTTACCAGACACCTAAAAGAAACTACAAAAATCAATCTACATAACTCTTCTACAAAATCATAAATAATTGAGTTGGAATAGTGCTCGGCCATCTGTCTGCTGAATTAGATTATTGAATCCCAAGATGGTGCTTTGAAGATATTTATGAGTAGTTTACAAATTAATCATTGTAGTGGAACAGAAGATGGTAGTTACAGGCTATACCTGAGTGATCCATGACACGGGGGACACTTGCTATTTCTGGGCCACCTGAATTCTGAATGGTAGAGATGCGTTTTGTTTTCTGTGACTGGTTTAGAAGCACTGGGATCTTAGCTATATTCAGGGATGTATACCAGCAACTAGAAATCAAATAGGGTCATGAGAGGTTCAAAGGAGAGGAGAACATTTTATATCTCAGAAGGAAAAGGAAAGAAAGACAAAGATAAAAATTGCTAAAATTGATTCTCAAGGCAGGTGATGGCATGCTCCTAAATATACAGTACTGAGAAGACTAGATACAGGTGTTGTTGGGGTTGAATAGTAACAAGCAAGACAAAGGAATCCAGCATGTATATAATAAACCAAGGCTGTGAAACAAAATCAAAAACCTGCAAGAATTACCATGAAGTATGTCAAGAACTGATCACCTCATTTAACTCCTAACTGAACAATCATTTCTGTACCACTATCACTCCTATGTACTGCTTTGTTAATTTACAGTTAATCAATTCAAAATGTTGTTCACAAATCCAAATGAAATTAAAAAACATATTTGCTCTGAAGCCACTTTCCATTGAAGTAGAAAAGAATCCATTGATTTTTTTAAGCCTTTAAGTACCATGGGAATAATTCTTTATTAAGATTGAATTAAAACTAAATTCCATGATGACATGCGCTGCATTATAAGCAAACACATTCTGAGTTGGTTTTATTTCATTCTTCACACTGTTATTTAACAGCGTCGGTTCCTAGCAGTTTACCTAGTGTGCTGAAGGATAAACTTCAAAATAAGAGGTGTAAGCTTTTCTGATGATACTCTATAAGCACAAAGTATGAGGAAAAAAAAATCCATTATACAACCAAAACCATAATTCAAATGTTGAGATTTAAGGCTAAGCAAAGGATAGAAAATTTGAGCAGTTGTTACTTGAGGAAATTGCAGGACAGTTTCACTATCTTGGAACTTCAAACAAATAACAGCAAAGGAATTATCAGGGAGTAGACAGGAAGTAATCAAGAACATATGATGTTGGCAAAGTTCACGTGAAACATCACTGTGTATTTTACAGACAAACTATTTCTTTTAGGGCATAGATTTATTCCTGAAATACTGTTTTGCAAATAGGTTCAGCACAGAATGTCAGTGAAGAGTTGATATAATTAAGACATAAAAATAAAGTGAGAAATAAGCAAATGGAAAATGGGTACTATGTCAGCTATTTTACTCAGGATTCTGGAATGCATCTGAGACTCATAGACTCATGTATGTTTAGGTTCCTCAGGCAGTCATGAACCTGATATTTGCTTAAAGCAGGAGGGACATCACTTGACTGCTCCCACCTTCTGAACTATGTGCCCAAGGTCAGTGTGTGAAAAGTAGTCACTAGTGAAGACAGAGGCAAAAATGTTGTTGCACTTTCTTCTTGCATAAAGTGCCTGTGTATTAATTGTCATGCAGCATGTGAAGTAAACAGTAAGAATTAGACAGCCAGTGTCACTTCAGTCTTCAGAAAGTATAAGAAGAAGGATGTGGGAAACTACAGGCCAGTCAACCTGTAGTGTCTCCTGTACGAGGAAAGACTGAGAGGCCTAGATCTGGTCATCTTAGAGAAGACTGAAAGGAGATCTGATCGATGATTATAAATATCTAAAGTTCAGGACACAATTGGATGAGACCAGAATCTTCTGTGGTGTGTAGTGATTTGACAAGGCCAGAAAGTGGAACATAAGAAGTTCCACACAAATATGAGGAAGAATGTCTTTACAATTAGAGTGACAGATCACTGGAGCAGGCTGAGAGAGGTTGTGGAGTCTCCTTCTCTGGAAATAATCAAGACCTGTGTGGATG